>JAMAGZ010000018.1:127338-380932 GCA_023626575.1 Penicillium sp. PF1803
TGAAAAAGCTGATGGTGAAGTTGTTGATGGTGAGAAAGCTGATAGTGGGGAAGTTGATGGTAAGGAAGGTGCGAATGGAAGGAAAGTGCGATTACCAGAATGAGACTCGGATGTTTGAATCTCTTCCCGCAGCTGTTTTTGACCAATTTGAGTGATTCCATGACAATCTGGAGTTACACCCCCATAAATCCATAGATCCATAGATCCCAAAGTGGGCCCTCCACCTCCTCCACTTCCTCCACCTGCAGTCTACGGAGTACAGCCAACCCCAATCTTCTTTCCCCAACTCCGCTGCAACCTCCACTCACCCTCCTCGTCCCCATCTCGTCACAACCCTTTCCCAAACCTGAATCCATGACGAGTCGCCTCGCATCTCTCCGCACTGCCAAATCCGCCATTATGTCTGCCGTCGCAGGGGATTGTACTCATCTTCGCCCGCGGCGATTTGCCCCGCTTGATGCCGGGAAGGCGTCCGATGCCCCGGTGCTGAAGGGGATTGTCTTTGATGTGGACGGGACTTTGTGGTAAGTATACTTTGAAACATTCTTATGATCTAGTTATCGGGGTAGTCCAAAGTGTTATTTGTTTTCTTGATCGACTTTGTACATATTCTTGTTTGGTTCGATGCATCATGCAATTCATTTGTCCGAGGAAAGCTATAACTACCTCGGAGAATGTAGCATTGGCTTCAAATGCATGATTAAAGAGACAAAACTAACTATTGACTCTAGTCTACCACAACACCATATGTTCACTGAAATGAGGTGAGTCATGTTCCCTTTCAGCGGGGCTGGAGATATACAACGCCCTCCTAGGGGCTCTTCCCAGAAAGATGATCAATATCCTCTAACCATCAACTCCAGAGACGCCCTCGGCATCGACAAATCAATCGACATCCTCCACCACATCCGCGATCTCCCCACACCCGAAGACCGCGCTGCAGCCGTCGTCAAGGTCCAAGCCGTTGAACGACGCGCCATGCTTGAGCAACAGCCCCAACCAGGCCTTGCCAAGCTAATGGATTACCTGCAATCCCGCGGTCTGCGACGAGCGCTCTGCACACGGAATTTCGAGTAAGTTTGATCATACTCATCCCAAAAAATACCCACTTCTTCGTGTTTGTATTCGGATTTCTAACTATATGGGGGTGGAACTCCACTCCAGAGCCCCAGTCCACTATCTCATCCAGAATCACCTTCCCAGCCACATCTTCCTACCCATCATCACTCGGGATACACCAAACCTGCTTCCCAAGCCCGATCCAGCGGGCATTCTGCACATTGCCCGTGAATGGGGGTTGACTAATCGCGCGGAGAATATGATCATGGTATGTTGATTCGTCCTATACTCGTAACCTGTAACCCTTTTTTTTTTCTTACCATGCTGTATACAGGTTGGAGATAGCATTGACGACATGACATCCGGACATGCGGCCGGGGCGGCAACGGTGTTGCTGGTTAATGAGCGGAATAGTCATCTGCGCAAGCATGCGCATACGGATCTTTGCATTACTCGGTTGGATGAGTTGATTGATATTTTGGAGGGAGGGTTCCTTGGTAGGGAGGAGGAGGATGTGCATGAGTAGTCGTTTTGGATCTGATTGATATGCATTGAGCTGGGTGATACATGACATACCCCAGGGCAGGAAAATGATATACAAGGGCGCTCATTTGGGAATGCTGTATAGACGTGATGGTCATATACAAAAAAGGTCTAATTGATTGTGTATAATTGATGTACAAGTCTCCACAACCCCAATATAAATCAAACGTACACTGGGCGTTACTTTCATAAATGACCTCTCACGGTCGCCCTCCAAGAGGCTTTCCACCGCGCCCACGGCCACGACCGCGATTCCCACCACCACCACCACCACCTCGAGGAGGCGGGCCCTTAGGACGGGAGAATGGTGGTAGCTTGTTTCGTGGTTGATCCGAGCCAACACCACTACCAAACTTGATCGACCCGCGACCTCGGCCACGAGCCGGAGGGGGACCCTTTCGGGCACCTTTGCGGGGCATCATGTCCTCTTCACTATTTGACGGTGGTGTGCGAGCACCATTACCACCACCGCCCCCTCCGCGACGTCCCTTACCACGTTGGTAGCTCGGCGGAGGGGGTCCCTTTCGAGAAGGTGCTGCTAGGTTCAAATTGGTGATGTTGGCAGGATCAATATCCTTCAGGGTAAAGCATGCGGTGTTTTGTTGGAGTCCAGGGGGGAGATGGGGGCAGTCTCCGATCAGGTGGTTCCCACTTGTGCAGTGAGCGCAGGAGATGGAGACGGATATGGTTTGGGAAAGAGATTCCCGCGTTGGAAGGCTATACTGGTGATCACAGTCGGACTCCATGTGTGTCGAGGAGCCGCAGTAGTCACAGGGGACCTCGGCGGCGGAACTTTTGAGGGCGGAGGGGCAGTCGCCTTGGACATGGCCTCGTTCACGGCAGCGTTGGCATCTTCGCCATGAGGCGCATTGTGTGCTTGAGTGGGTGTTCCATGCTCCACAATGGACACACTGGATATATGTGTCAATCGAAAAATTAAGTCACGATTGAGTTTAAATGATACGTACCTCCTTGGTAGGACACACTTCGGCCATGTGACCCTGACGAAGACACTCGATGCAGCCAACCGGCAGTTGGAGGTCGATGGCATTGACATCTCGATCCCAGTATACAAATTTAGCCTGAACATCCATATCATCCTGCTGCAAGTCCAGTAGGCAGACAGGTGCAGTCGGATACTTTTGGGAAAACCGCTTGAAGGCGTCCTCCTTGGACTCGGTTTGTCCTGAGTCACCAGTGTTCCCATTCGCATGGCCGTTAGTGGGACCATTTCCCATCAACAGTGACTCTGGGTCATAGTCGTCCACCCCATCTCCCTTGGTGCCAATATTGAGCATGAGGGAATCGTCGGCTTCGGAATCCAGCTCTGAATCATCCGAATCACTCCCGGTGTTCACCTCGCCTTCTTCTGAGCCTTCATCATCCTCGGATGACGCAGAGGCACTGCGGCTGCGCCAGTATGCACCGTTGACGGCTTTGAATTGCTTCGCAGAGGTTCCATTTACGGTGCTCTCTGCGGTATCTCCGTTGGTCTGCGGCTGCGGCTGCGGCTCTGATTGAGCCTGGAGTATAGATGGAGATGGCACTTGCGAGCCGGCCTTGCGCTTCCCCAGCGTCGTTCTCACCGCCGTCTTTTTCCCTTGGTTCCAACTGATCGCCGGCGCAGTGCTGCCCGCATGGGGATTGACAGGTGGAGGCACATCTTGCGTATCAGACTTGTCCGAGGCACTATCCGAGTCCGACCCAGAACTAGAAGTATCATCAGGATCAACCTCTAGCGAAACGGCGCTAAAGGACGCGCCCTTGGGGACGAAGTCGCTGAGATCGCTGGCCGTGCGGGATCTGTTGCGGCGCCGCTTTTTCGTGGGACGCGAGTCGTCACCGGACTGCGCTCGGGAGGAAGGAGTATTTTTGCGGGCGCGCTGGGCGCCGAACGAGGCCGTCCGCGAGTCGGCCTCGTCTCCTGAATCTGACATGACCTGTGGCTGTAATGGGAGGGTTGAGGATAGGGAGAAGTTGGCTATCGGAGATTATTAAACTGCAGGGCAGACGAATTTTACGGTTGGCGGGAGATGCCAGGGGTGCAAGAATGGTGGGTTTGTTTTGGTTAGTGGGAGGCAATATGGACAGAGTCATGGCGAGGATGGAAAGGTTAACGAGAATGATGTTAGAAGCTGTAGATGATCTTGTATAGTCCGAATTGCTTCAATGTGTACAATAGCCGTATGTTCCTCGATGATGCTATCTCCACGCTGCATAGGAGAAGTATCAGAGAACTCCGTCCCCTCCATGTTCTATTTTTGTCGGCACTCAAGTCTAGACAAGGAGACTATAGAAAGCCACCCAGATGTCTCCTGAATCTAATACTCTCTCCTATCCATAGACAATGGGCCCATCGGAGTATAGAGTCTTTGCTAGGAGTAGTACTAAGTTAGTTCATTTATAGTCAGTTTGTCGAAGGAGCTCGTCTGTGGTGCTCCGAGCTGTTGAAGTCTACACGTGCCGAGCCCAAGTTCCATTCCCCGATTTCTCAATCATTTTCTCTTTTCAAGTTACATGATTGCACTGAATTGTCGAGATCCCGATCGAAATCTGAGCCTTTCTTCGACTGATACTAAGTGTTGGTGCCAGTTAACCAGATAAGATCCCCAGGCAGACAAAACGCGAGCCAACCCCGTGACCCCCGAAAGCCGATCCGCCCGACCTTCTGGACTTCTGGGCCGCGTGAGAGCCACCTTCATTATCCCCACGCTCCTTTTCCCTCCCCCCCAACCATCCAACCATCCAACCACAGCTTTGTCTCTCCTTCTCTCGAGCATTCACGCTGGCGTCCAAAACTTCCAAGTCGTCCCTGCTGGTCCCCCGTGCCATCTCCTTTTCGCCCGAGATGGACGGACCACAGCGGTTATCTCCCAATACCCAGAAGCAGGGCCGCCGTAGGCGGTCCAGCAGCATCATCTACCAGGAACCTGCCGAATCCATGGAACATATCAGTGACCAGGCGGCCTTGCCCAATCTCAATGCCAACTGGGTCAATGCTAAGGGTGAGTCGAGCTTGCATGGATCTCTCTTGACCTTCCAAAGTTGTCCCGACCGAACCGGTGCGGACACGGTGGACGGGAATCTCCCCATGGGAAAACGGAACGACCACCTATATCACAGAGCTATGCTGACTAGGAATGTTGTCGCGTGAAATAGGTGCCTGGACCATCCACTTCGTCCTCATTGCCGCGCTGAAGATCTTATTTGATATTATCCCCGGTGTCTCGCAGGAGACCTCATGGACCCTCACCAACATCAGCTATATGTTCGGCTCGTTCCTCATGTTCCATTGGGTGCGGGGCATCCCGTTCGAGTTCAACGCTGGTGCCTATGATAATCTCAACATGTGGGAGCAAATTGACAACGGCGACCAGTATACTCCCGCCAAGAAGTTCTTGCTCTGCGTGCCCATCGTGCTGTTCCTTCTCAGCACTCACTATACCCACTATGACCTGACCTACTTTACCATCAACTGCCTGGCCACACTGGGAGTTGTTATTCCTAAACTGCCTTTCGTATGTGGTCCCCATTTCTACACTTTTCAAATTGGATCTGACTAATCTGTTCCTTGTCCAGTCGCATCGCCTGCGGATAGGTCTCTTCTCCGACATACCCGACGACTCATAGTATTTAGTTTCTTTTTTTTTTCTTTTTCATTCCGCCTCTTTTGCTACATCAGCGTCTTCTGGCCTAGGAGCTCGCTTCCTGTGTTCCGTTTTCCTCTTCGAAACCACCGAAAACCCCACCGAACCTCCCGATTCCTCATAAAGAAGTCCTTGCATTGCGTTTGATCCGCGGAGTTGTGAATCCGTTGTTTGGCTGTCGCAAATCTGTCCGTTTCCCTACTATCTTTCTTGGTAAATATGAAGACCGCAGCAAAGCCATGAGCTGTGGAAACAAGACGACAGAGTGGGACACTTAGTTCCTACCTGTCTTTTGGTTGGGTAGTCTAGATTTTTCTCAGCTTTCTAAAGCCCTGCATATCTTATACCACACCCATCTTGATGCTCCCTTGTTTTTGTTCAATGTGTAAACTTAATCATTTTTGTTGTTGCAAATATCTGAGTTTCTAGCCTCGGGCAAAGTTGCAAACCTGCAGACTGCTCCAGTACCTAATGCAAGTCATTTGTTTAGTCGTTTGTCTTGGCTAGGCCCATGCGGGGCATAATCTGCTGTAGGCAATAACATCAGATAGAGATGCTCATTCCTCACAGACAGAACATTTTCTGCGAGCATTGGAATACCCTTGAATAGGAAGATAGCCCCACTACGATATCGACAAAGAGGATCTTTAAACTTTAAGCATGGACACAAAGAACTCTTGGGGGGGTTGGTGGGCCCTAAGATCGGCTTCGTGGAAGACATACAAACAACCAATAACAAGGAAAGACCGTTTGTTCCTATGAAACACCAGTTATAACCAAAACTTTCCAGATTCAATCAACTTCTCCCAAATTTCTCCCCTCTCATCTATTCCTGACTATTCATTCTCGATAACCTTCCTCACGAGGCCTGAGCCCTCGAACTGGGCATCCTCGAACTACCCAACTTACCTAATCACTTATCGATAAGCACGCGTCCAAAAAGACGCGGTCGGGATATCGAAGATGTCGACATTTCATCACGACCAGGCCATGGCTCCCCTGGGCGATTTCCCACAGCGGACGCCCCAGCTCTTGTCCTTTGAGCTAGTGCAACATGTCGGTTACTGGCTTGAAGAGAAGCTTTGTTCGTACCTCAATTCCGGCCCTCTCTTGCCATCCCGTCGCGCGTTTGAGAGGAACCCCACCCCAGCTAACCCGCCAACAGACAGATTAGCATTGAATCTTTTGTTCAACACCCTCGCCTCGGGGACCTATGCTTCAAATAAAGTCCTCACACCTCTACCACAGCATCTTGCCCTTGCAGCAACGTTTCTTGTTCACCCTTCAACGACCACCCGCGCCCAGTCCGTCCACGAAAAAGATGCGCCCGATGTTGCGCTGCGTCTGCTGCGGCTGTACTGCGCTCAGGTCAACCCCACAGAAGCAAAGCTCAACACTGCGTTTAATTTTACACGTTCCAAGACTTCGCGGTCTGGACGGCGATATCTTGAGGAAAATGATCCGAATAGTGATCTCCGCCATGACGAGACGAAACCGTTGAACCTTGAATTGGGTAAGACAGAGTCCTTGTGGTCTCGTGCAGAGGACTTCTGGCACGCTGTTGGATGGTCGTTCAATTGTTCTGTTCTTAATCCGGAACGATGGGATCGTTGGCAGATCTGGTTACAGTTCATGTGCGAAGTGCTGATGGACGACTGGTCGCAACGAGAGAAGGAATACCTTGCGTTGCCGGAAAGAAGGGAAAAATCCCAAAGTATCGCACAAGAGGCAAAGTCCGAAACAACCGACAGTGTGATGCAGAATCAGGACGAGGACCTGAATATCCTCCGGCAGAGCTTGATTTTCCAGTATATCTCTGCTGGCGCGAGGAACGCAAACACTCGCCGGATCGTCAGATCTATCTTTGCGGACGGGAGTACTACATCTGTGAATGAGTTCCGAGAAGTCTTCGGGAAGGAACTCGTCCCGTTAGACACCGAGAAAGATGCTGCTAAGGCGAAGAAGCGAGACCGCGAGGTCAATATTGAGAAAGAACAATATGGTGACTACTTGAACGATGACTCGGACGATGATCCTATCTCCGGTATCAGTTCACAGTCCCGTGCCTCTACGCCTCTGGAATATGTGTCAAATATTCGACGCTCAAAGCGCACTCGGCGAGGCACCCGGAACGCATTAGATCCAACTGCCGCAGAGCCAGCTGCAGAAGCCTCCAATGCAGGTCAAGGACACCTCACACACCACGGTAGCGGTGTGTCCCAATTGGGCGGCCTAGAGTCTCTTGCACTACGCAAGAAGCTGCTCGGCATCTTGTCCAAAGTATCCGATCACCTACCCAAGAACTTCATCGAACTCGATAATCTCTACCAATCTTTTGTCGAGCATATCCGCCACCAACCCCTCCCAATCTTCCAAGCTTTTGTCAATCCACTTGTGCTTCCCGAACTCGACGATGAGGCGCAGACCACCCTTTGCGAGTTTTTGCTATTCAATATGATCGAAAGCGCTGCCCGCACATCACAAGAGGATCGACTCACCGCTGCAAAGCTGGAACAATGCTTTCTTCCATTTGCCACCGCCACTTCCAGCGTTGTTGACAATGCCAAGTTCTCTATCATTCTTGAGTCATTGGTCACTCTGCTCGCAGGCCGAGGTTGGATCAAAAAAACACCGTCTTTGAGAGCGGCGGTTGAAAAGGGGATCGAGCGTCGGACGGAGCGGGCACTGGGAGAGGCACATCGGGGCCATGCTAGCCAGAACAAAGAGACACTCGAGTGTTGCTGGCTGCTGGAAAGTGGAGAGAGACTGTTGTTCTTGATCGATCTTCTCCCGGTGGAGTAAACTCAAGCCCAAGGGAAGGCAGTCAGCTGAGATCACGATGCTTACGATGGGAATGACTTTAATGATGCATTTGAGCATCAATCTACAATATAATCATTATTTCTTCGTCATATTTCAAGTCCTTCCTATGTAGAGCGGACTTGCATCTACCTGAAGCTTTCTCCGCCACTTTTCACCGAAAAACCGGGCAACTAGACGTAGTAGCCGGATTCGCGATGGATGTGTCTGATGAATTCAAGTAAAACGCGAAGAAATATACGGATCAAGCAGCATCCCCGCGATCTCCTCGTTCCCTTTCGACAGCGCTTCCTTCATCTCCCTTTCAAACACCCCCGCTCCATGCTCAAGAAGCATGTGCACGATTCGCGTATGCCCGTAGCGAATAGCCCTGCAGAGTGCACTACCAAATCGACTATTATAATAGACATCGGGCGTCACACCAGCCTCCAACAAGAGACATACAATCTCCTCATGCCCCTCACCAGCCGCTTCCCACAGTGCCCTATTTCCATAAGAGTGGACATGGATTCCACACTCCAAAAGCCTCTGCACAATCCCTAAATGCCCTCCATAAGCCGCCGCCTCAAGTAGATTCCGTGACGCAAGACCAATATTGCTTAATCCAGTGTTGACGTTCGCGCCTCGATCCAGGAGGATTTTTACTACTTCTTCGTGGCCATTGTAACATGCACCTGCTAGAGAAGTACCACGGAATTCGCTCTCTCCGTTGATATCTGCTCCCTCGTTCAGCAGCCGCCGAACTAACTTTACGTGTCCATTTCCAGCGGCAGTTGTCAGTGATCGATCACATTCACAGCCTTTTCGTAGGATGAAGCCATGATCGAATAGTATTCGTGTAGCTCTGATGTCTCCCCGACCGACAGCTTTGTATACCGGGAATATCCCTCTCCACTGCCAATTATGCCAGCTATCAGGATTTCCACGGGATGATGCCCCTTGATCAGTCTCTCGCATCTTGTCGAGTACCTCTCTAATCAAGGGGATGATACCGAGGTGCGCAGCGACGTCGATATCACTCCACACCCACCCTGCATATCCGATGTACAGGTACATCCAATTACTTCTCTCTGGACCACCCCCAGCACAAAGTATCCTGACAGCATCAAGGCTTTTCGCCGAGGCAGATGCGGATTGGCGGCTATAATGGGTTGGCCAATATTGTGCCGCGTATCGCAGAAATGGAGATTTGTGTTCTTCGCGTCGCATGTTTCTTTGTATTTTGGGCTTTTTGTATTTTTGGTCGTTGTAGTGTAGGTATGATTTCATTTTGAGGGTGAGGAGGAATGAAAGACTTGCTCGAGTGAGCAGTTCATGTCCGGTGGTCATGTTGATTCTGCCTTGCCAAGAATTTGGTGATATTGGGAGCATGGAAGTTTGAATCTTGGCTTTCTGGAGGAGAAAATCCCTGGCTGATTTGTGGATCAGATTCACTGTTGACCCGTTTCTTAGCAGGACTTCATCCAGAACTCCTGTAAACAAGTCCGTTTGTTCAGGGTGCCGTTTAACCAGTGTCCGTACAGGAGTCGGTGCGGTGTGGATATAGTTGCGCTGGGATCAGAATCTGCCAGCTCTATGGCTGAAAACATCTCCGAGCATGAGAGAGGCCGTTGCGCAGCCAAGGGAATATATGTAGCACCTTTTTGACGAAAGGTGTGCCCCATCTGGCGCTAGTCATATCCAATGCTTTTTCATAAACACCACGCACATCCATAGGAAATTCATTCAGCAAAGAATCAATATCTGAAAATTGTAGAAGGCCATCTCTCTTTTCTTTTCTTTGAATGTATTCATAATCAGGCTTGTCGCCGCCCACAGCCACAGCCAAGTATTCTTTTCATTCCCTTGTTGGATCTGCTTCATGCGATTTCGTTGTTTGATCGGGATATCACCGAGGAAGACGTTGATGACTGAATCCATGTCCGAGTGGATCAAAGGAAATAACTCATCCGCATCGACCAACGTAGTCACCCCAGTACCAGTTCCATTGCGAAGTTCCTTAAAGTCCTGCTTCAAGGTACCTTCTAGCTGGCGACTTGTGATGAAAAATTTCACGACTGAATGTGAACTTCGATTTGACTGGCTCCATATTACCGAATAAAACTGACCCAAAGCTTAAAGCAGCCGCGTCCTCTCCTTTGGTTCACACTCATCCACAGCATCGAGTACGTACACGAAATGCCCAGCCCGATCATCACTCGCACATCGGACAAAATGAGGCCACACTTTGTCAAGGTCGAGCCATAGCTTATAAGAATTGGCCGATGGCTCTTTCAAAAAATTCTTGACCCTCCGTCGTTTTTACTTGATCATAGTGCTCATATCACAGTTCGCTCCCTGAACAACAATAACCCTCCGGAGAAAGACCATTGTATCGTATTGATTCTAATTCATCAATAGACTTTTCAACTAAGATGTGAATAATGAATTGTCTCTTGCACCTTAAAGATACTCGGAGCAGCTCTCATACACAATTTCATCATCTTCATCCATCCTCGTCGTTACTGGTCTTCTCACCATCCTCATCATTACTGGTCTTCTCATCCTCCTCAATCTCAGCGGCTTTTATGCTAGTCAACATAACTTCAATGACACTTTGCGCTGTCAGCATGATAGAATTAACCTCGGAGACCCTGGAAAATTCCCGACGAGTTTCGAAGGTCGTATCTTTGAGGGAGCTCGCAGCCTGAGATGTTTCACGCCAAATCCAAAAGAGTCGACTTCTTTAAGTAGGGCCCAGGGCTCCGCCAAAACGGCTCCTCTTTCTCCACCTCATCGGTGAAGTCTTTGCTGGTCTCGGCATTCTCCTTCTTGCGAAAAAAAATGTAGGTCATAATGAAACGGAAGTATAAGTATCGCCGAGCGGGGCGGTTGCCATTCAGGAATGTCAGTTCCTTGTTGTGGATCTCCTATAGAACAGGTTAGAAAATTCGCATTCGGTAGAGCCGATCTTGGATAACTTACATGCCACTTCGTCTCCACCCCTGGGTATCGAAACAAGGTCTCATTGCCACATTTACGGTCCGTAAGCACACACTTCCACCTCCAAGGCAGGGTGAGCTTAGACTTGTCTTCGACGATCGGTACAATCACAATATTTCCGCTGTCGAGACCTTCTTCAAGCGCTCTATGCAGACTTATAGCTAGAATATAATCAGCTATAGCAAAACCAACATTGTTAGGACTCGGGTGCTTACCGTTCCGAGGATCTTCAGGGACAAGCTCCTCAACTCCGAATAGGTGCGCGATCTCATCCCCACTCAAGCTTTTCGGCACCACATGCGCGGCTTTGATGTCCTTAGCATCTAATTTGCCTAGTACATGGCAGTAGCCAGCCCCATCCTCGATGCCATTTGTGGGATTAATGCCGTAATAATCATTCATGTCATGCTTGAATTTCGAGTGATTGAATCGCTTCTTCTGTTGCTTTGCGGAGGCTGCCATGACTCTTGCCATCAGGCTAGAGGAGTATGCTCTCTGAAGCATTTCAAGGCTTGGTTCCCCGTGTCGTGGACGCTTCAAGCTCATAGATTCCTCCAAATCTTCCTCGAGAATTTTTCTTTGCCTGGAAATTGTCTCAAGCTTCTCGGAAACCTGTTTCACATTCGATGGTGTCCCGGAACTTCTCGGGCGAGATTTGGTGCTCATCGTAGGCATGATGAAGCCCTTGATGGGCGGCTTCAAAGTATTCGAGTTCGCAGTTGTAGGTTTGGACTTTTGCCTCTAAGAAGTCGGAGACCGATCGGACGCTTAGGGCAGCGCTCAAGCTAGCTTCCCTCGACTTGGCGCGTTTTTGATCAACGGTGTCTTGCCATTGTTTAGGCATCCGAGCGTACGAGAGGCGAGGGATTTCTGGGAGCTGCGACGACATGGAGACAGTTCGTAGATAGACAGACAAGCTCTGAGGATTGCTGAAGCTCACGAGCGTAATGGTGCACGGATCTGGAAGTATAAGTCGGCGTCGGGAATACTCCGATTCCAATTTGGGATACGACGACCGTAGTAGTTTCGTGGTACTGTACCTTGCGTATTATTACCATGGGCGGGAACCCAATTGGACAGAGGTGAAGACCACTTCACCACTGCAACGCAGCTATATCAACGGTTCCTCGATGCAGGATGCGATCGCGGGGCGAGAGACGATGACGGCAATACGCCCATATTCTATTATGCGAGCGCCCCGAAACCTAGTATACTTCGTGATAACTGGGATCCTCGACGACCGTCGAACCCGGAAGACTATTAGAAGATGTTTTCGGAGCACCACATTCACAAGACCAACTATAAAGGAGACTCATTGTTTCATGCTATTGCACGAAGGCAGAAGTGGCCCTGTGATGCGGATGAGGGTGAGAAGGTTTTTTCGACACTTGTGGACTTGGGATTGAATCATTTGAAAGAGAATAGCAGTGGTCAGACGGCTCTGGATATTGCTGCTGCCCACGAAAAGCCGAAGATTTTGGCTTTGTTTGCGCGCGATGATTGACTTTGATGAGATTAAAGATTTTTTCTGTCCGGTATGTGATTGCCATGTTTTTGTTAATATTTCGTGCCAATTGGAGATGCAAGAACTTCTATGAAGATGCGGTTTTGGAATAATCAATGTTCAAGTATACTTGTGCTATCTACAAAGAACTGCTTCCAAAGCCACTAACAGCAACCCACAGGATAACCAGCATAGAATAAAGGTGCAGCTTCAAGACAAGCCGCAAGAAAGAAAGTCCACCAATCCACCGGGTCGCCGACGCAAAATAGAACAAGAGAAAAGTTCTGCAAGTCGAGGAATAGAAGATAAAAAGATGAAGGTAACAAAGGGGTTAAAGGATGACTGCTCTCCTAGGTTGAATAGAGGAAACAGACAGCTGCTTATGGGGGAGGTCGAGGTCCGATGATCTGTCGTCTGGCACCTCCAATCCCTAGGCCTGTACCGCCACGATTCTGGTTATCACCTCCCATGTAGCCATATTGGTGCACATCCCAGCTTTGACCTGGACCAGAACCTGAGTTGGGGTCGCGTGCAGCAGCTTGGGTTTGCTTCTGGTTCTCTTCCCACTCGCGCTGGCGCTCACGTTCGCGCTCCATCTCACGCTCCAAAAGTGACTTGGAAGCCCATCCACCAGCACGAGTCTTCTCTTGAGATTCAAGGCGGCGCTTGTTCTCTGCGTCAACTTCAGACGTAGTGCTGTAGTCTTGTGGCCGGTGAGTAGATGGGGCAGGAGCTTGTGGCGCTGGGTTCGACGACAAGAAGCGGTCGACACGATTCTCACGACCGCCATTGGCTGTGTATGCTACCGGGTCTGGCAAAGGACGTGGAGCTGCAGGAAGCTCACGAGGTGGAAGTGTTGGTTTAGGCGATGCAACAGGTTCTGGGAGCGGACGAGGGGGCGGAGGTGGCGCCTGCTCCTCTTCTCCTGTCTCGGGTTCTTCAGGGGCTGCCGGCATTTCCTGGTTCTTTACCCATTCTCCACGAAGCATTCGTCGTTCCTGTTCCAGCGAGGAGAGATCGTAGCTCGGCTTGGGGCCAACTGGAGCCGGACGTTGACGGGTTTGGCTGCGAGGCTGAGGCTCATCACTGCTTTGAGGCTGCACGCTTTGTCGTTCGCTCTGATATTGTTGTTCTCGCTCTTTGGCTAGTGCCAATTCACGCTCGAGCTCTTTGATGCGGCGGCTTTCCGGAGTCTCCTCGGGGATTCCGGCTGCGCTGCTGCCACTGACACTGCGAGACTGGCCGGCCTGGTATTGACTAAGGAATTGGCCATTGAGACGGGTATCGTTGGCGCCCCGTCGACGCTGTCGCTCCTGCTCGAGACGCTCTTCGGCTGCTTTTTCTTCTGCAACGCGGCGCTGCTCCTCTTCCTCCCACTGACGCTTTTCCTCGTCCCAGCGCTTCTTCTCCATTTCCATCTCCTGGCGCTCCTTCTCCCTTAGACGAGCCGTCTCTTCTTCCCAACGACGTTGTTCCTCCGCCTTGGCCCGAGCCTCTTCTTCCTCCTGGTCTCGCCGGCGAATCCGCTCAGCCTCCTCTCTCTCTGCATTCTCCTGGCGAATTCTCTCTTCCTCTTCTCGCCTACGCTTCTCCTTCTCTGCCAAACTAGGCACAGCTGGGCCTGGTGTAGCGATCTGTCGTCGAGCACCGAATGCAATGCCCTGATTGCCCTGGCTGGCACCACCCATGTAGCCGTATTGATGAATGTTCCACGCCGGTGAAGTGGCTCCCTCGTCACCTCTCTTGCTCCAGGAGCTATAAGACCCCGAGGCTTTCGAAGGACTCCCGGGTCGAGGGTTTGCATCACTAACGTTACTCAAAGCCCGGCCATTTCGGGTAAATGAGCCAGAGCCCGATGAGCCGCCGGTTGCATTAGGGCTGATCACTCCACGCTTGCTCTGGGGACCAACGGTGCGAGGGAACTTGCTAGGCTGGAGGGCGTTCGCTCGGCGGCTAAATGCCGCTATGCATTGGAGGACTTGGGCGGGATCCTTGGATTCGTAGAGATCGACTGTAAGGAAGACATCGTGGGGAGGTAGGCTCAGAGGTGCCAGTTGGCATGCGCGGAGGAAATGCGAAATATTCTCCATTTGTACGAATGGCATCGCTGACGACTTATACTTCACGCCTGGTGACACAGCCAGATTGACCAGCCTTAGGAAAGGGGGCGTCAGTCAGGGTTCCAATTCTGGGGGTCTATACCATAACTTAAAGAATTCCGTGACTTTGACTTACTTGCAAAGGGCCACGCCATCCTTCAATCCTTCCAGCAGATCGCTAGATGGGAGTTTCTCCCGTAGTACCTCTTCAATCCAGTCGCGCACCTCCGCGGCTGCCTGCGGGGTATAGCGGGACAGTCGCAGATTGCGCAAGTCTTTGTCTAGTGAAGTCACAGAAGCCATGGCGAGGTTTGAATCATCGGACTGCGACCAGATTTCGCTGTGTTGGAAATCAGTGGACTGGTGTTATCCTGGTCTGACTGTGTATCCCCATGCGCGAGTGTGCCTGATCGGCCGCAAGGGTGGGGAGTTGCGTTGGGTAGCAGAGGTAAAAAGGGCTGCGACGCAATTCAAGAAGTTCTAGCGCGGGAGATTTCAAGCCTCAAAGTTAGAAAATGCGTCCGAATGAAGTGGCCCTTGGAGGGGAGAAGAAAGAGAGTTAAGGAGGCGTAGGAGGAATGGAATGCTGGGGGCTGTTCATTATTTCGGCTCCGCCGATGACGTTCCTGGTGGTTCTGGTGGTTCTTTTTACCCGCGAACCACTTTTTCCGCACGCCTCCTTCTCCGACTGATCTTGTTCTTCGTCGCAACATCACCATGGTGAACAGTCTCTGGTTCAAGTGGAAGAGCCTTCGGCTACCTTGGCGACGCTCCGTCCTTGTCGGTAAGTATTACTGTTATTCACTGCCTCGCCGTGCTCAACGCGTATTGCGCCTGGAAAGTCGCCGATCTTGCTGACCATTCCCCTACTAGGCCATGACCTCGCCGGAAACACTTTCTGGGAATTCAAGGACGTCGTAAACGCCAATCGATTCCGGCGCATTGTGAAATTCGATCCCAAAACACATTATGGAGATGTCCAGGTCTCGCGTTAGTCTTGTCACATCCGAGGAGGTCCGGGCGTGTTTTGCCACAACCAGCTTCACGCCCTCTGCCGGAAGATATATGGCTGACTCTTTCTCACTCGACAGCACAATGGCATCAATGGCTTCGATATGTCCGAGAACATCCGCCGAGTATCGAAGAACAGCAGCAGGACTTGATCCGCCAGGCGCAGATCAAGCAACTCGCCCGACTCGCCGATGAACGCTGGGCCAGCAAGCCCTCCTTCCTTGACAAGCCAAAGACCCAACAACCATCTACACCCACAGAAACTGGCAGTTCTTCGGCGAATCCAGCCACCGAATCTCCTCAAAATGTCTCCGCACCCGCTCCATCAACATCTACCCCCAAACCTGCGCCTACTAAGCCGGAGCCCGTGAAAGAGGATCCGTGGGCGAAAGCAAACCCCGGCAATCCAGGAGACACCTGGCAGCCCGAGTCATGGACACCTTCATCGAAGCGGTGAAATATCATTTCCATTGAGTACCAAAATAGGTGAATGGAATGAATCCTCGGCAACGAATTTCGACAGCAGTTCATGCACACTCGCGGGATCGATTTTGGCACTTCTGAAGAAAGCCGGGGCATCGACAAGGTCATCTCTCCCGATATCGGGACCTATTATTGGAATGGATAAGCTAGGGTTTCCATTGTTCGAAGACTTGCTGCAAGCCATGCGCAGTCATTTGAACCTTTGTGGATGAACGGTCTCCATCACGAAAACACTGCCAGCGGCGATCTTGATTTCTCCTTATCGAAGACCATTGGTCGCACTGGTATCTCTGTTCAAGGCACACATATGAAGCTTTATGCTAATGGGTGTCTATCATCATGCTGCAGCATCAGGATCACCCGTCAACTGCTCCACTCGTCTCTCTTTCTGGCTACTTAAAGATTCAGGAGATCAATAGGCAAGCCCTTGTACATTAATTCAACTTTCTTCATGTCTTGTATACAAGCGTCATCCTCCATAACCAGTTTCATCCATGTAAATCTTACAGTTCGCCCCCAGGCACACACAACCAAACGTATCAAAGCATTAGATATGACAGAACTCATGTTCTCTCATGCGTAGGACTGATATTATTAGCGTATATAAAGTTAGGATGGGCCAGTAACCCAATCGACTTCTACCGTTCTAATTTCTTCAATCCATTATCGCTACGACTTTTACTAGATGAGAATACCAATTTTTTGGCCCGAAGGCACTTTTTTTGTATTTTGTAGTTATGAACGCATCAAAAACAATCTCAAAAGCAAAAGCAATCTCAAAAGCAAGAGCAAGAGCAAATATTCAAAAATCAATCGCACCGTCCCCTTTTTTAAGCTTTCCATCTTTTCCATATGTTTTTGGGGCTTTTTTTGGTTTTCTCAAATTTGCCAGTCTCCATCTCAAGGGATCATCACATCCTCTTTTCAGTGTGTGTGTGTGTGTGTGTGTTCCCGAGGGTAAAGTAATCAATGAAGATCAAAGTCGAACTGAAACAATTTGATATCCACGAGGCAATTTGGCCTTCAAGCAGAATAAGAATATGCAAGGTAAAACCAATGATCAAGTGCAAACAGAAGATCAACCCTCTGTAATGCTGGACAATCTGGAAAGTCGAAAGCATGCTTCAAATGTAGACCATGGTCTCCCGAAGCCGTTCTGCCAAAACAGTAACCCGATCACTAGGAGCATCAGGGGTAAAGTTACGATGCCGAATCTGCTGGTCATAGTAGTAAGCACGAACGTACTTGCGAGCACGATCGGCAAACCGGTCCGCCAGGAAAGCAGGAGTGCTGTAGCTGATTGAGCGAGTGCAGCGACCCATCATGAAGCAGATGTTGTGGGTCAGCTGTTGAATGGCGTCCGATGGATTTTCACGGCACTGCTTCGGGTTTGTAAAGATCTCGTCGTGAATGACCACATAGTGAGCTGAACGAGCCGAACCCTGCAGCGGAGCCTGCGCCTGAAGGAAGAACTCCCAGTAGAAGGGGCGGGTAATGACACGATCAACCACGGTGCCATTCTTGCAGTTGTTTCTATAATCGCAATCATCTTTGCTGGTCGGGAAGAAACGTGTGTTGTGACGTTTGCCACCCACCAGGACCGTGATGTTGGAGCGACATTTGCACAACTCACAGGCTTTCTTGACTTGTGGCAGCTCCTCCTTCAGAACCATCTGGTACTGACCTTCGCTGACGCCGTCTCGGAAGATCACAATATTCTCGGGGAACTTTCCGTTGTCCTTCTGCCAGCGCTGGAGACGTGTCTTCATCATCTCCACCAAGTGTTCCACGTTCTCCTTCCGGCGGGTTTGAATCTTGACCTGACCAGGCCACTGCCCCATTGACTTATCGGTGCTGGCGACAATGGAAGCAATGCTTGGGAACTTGTCGGGATCAGTAGGAGAGGGGTGGGTCACATCAAGGCCAACAATCATAGTATTGCCTGCCGCAATCAGTGAAGAAGATCCAGGCATTTCGAGCGTCTGGTTAACACCTCCCAAGCGAAGATTGATCTTCATGGCATTATTGGCAAAGTACTGCGCATTTGCGGGATCTCGTGTTGGGGTGATCTTATCCAAAGTACAGCAGTGGATCACAACACCATCCACGGTATCTGCACGCCATTTGAGATGGTCGAAAATTCGATCCACGCCAGTGGGCATGATGATGACCACAACCTCGAATTGCTGTGCTTTGATAGTGGAGACCAATGTGTTGATTTGCTCGAGCTGCTCTCTGGGATTATCGCTAAGAGCGACGGTCTTAATTCCCGGGATGAGGCCCTTCACATTCATGCCCAAATTTACCATCTCCCTTTCAAAAGCCTTGAGCGCCGATACCGATAAACTTCCAGGATCCCTGCTTTTCGAGGTCTTGATCAAGACACCGGCCCACTTTTTGACTTGATAGGGACACTTGGTAAATTGCGCGTTTGACAAATTCCATGAACCCGTTTTCGCGTGAATCTTTTTGCTTCGGTACTGCACCTTTGGAGCATCTAGAATTCGAGCAGGCACAGCAACCATCTCATTCTGGACTTTCATTCCGAGTTTCACCGTGGCACCATTTTGCACTCCGGTGATGACGAGGCCGTGGTCCTTGATCGACAGGTAATTTTGTGGGGGCTGCCGGCAGCTGAACTGGATGATACCCTGGCGCTGAGTCAAGTTCAATTCGCCGCGGAAGACCTGACCAGGGGGGATCTTCAAGACATCCATAGGAAGGTAGACAGGTCTAGCCCTGTTGCCGACGTTCAACAATGGCAAGCCCTGCTTCAATTTCATGCCGTACTCTACCGAGCCTTGTTAGCACATTCATATTTCGAAATGGGAGGGGGAAGGGTTTGCAAGCTGTATACATACTCTTCTTGAAGTATTCGGCGACAGTGGTCCATGCATCTTCCTCTCGCTGGTAGAACTTGACGCTGAACGCATCAGCTCCGAATGCCCGTCTTCTGTTGTCCTTTTCGTTTTCTTCCTTGGACTTTTTCTCGTCATTGTATTTCATGTCCTTGAAGCTGGGTGGTTTCGGCTCATTCTGTCCATCATCCGGGTCCGCAAGGCCCCAGATGGTCTTGACGCGAGGGACGGCTCCTTGTTCGCCGGGGTCCGTGAGATGATTGCACTGGACTCGAAGCATCCTGACGTATCTGCTGAAGAGCTGACGGTCCTGACGATAATTCGGCGGAAGCGCATTCCACAGATTCTCCAACGGGCCGGGTTGGTAGAACGCGCTGTGATTCACACTCAGGTTGAGAAAGAAACTGCTAGCTCCGAGACGCACACTAGCATAGTAACCGCGAAGACACTGCAGAATAGCATCGAGATTTGCTGACTGCTGCTGACCCTGACTGACCCAGAAAAACTTGTTGTTGTTACCCTTTCCAAGAGTGATAACATTATTCTGGGTGCCGGGATAGGCAGCCATCAGAATATTCAGGGCCCGCACCACAATGGCCTCGTTATCACTGGGGGCCACCAACTTGTGGTTGGTAAGGGCCTTGAGGACGTCAAGGTGGTCGATGATACCATTAAGTTTCAGCTTGACAGAGTAGTCCTTGGGATCGCCTCCACTTTCCGGGATTTGGACCTCGATGGTAGGGGCTTCACCAATGTGACCCAAAGTCACCAGTTCAGTGGCATTGTCGCAGGCAGCCCCAGCGTCAACGACATCTTGGCTTGAGATAATTTTCTTCCAGATCTCACGCAGATGCCGCTTGGCCTTTGGTTCCGGACTGATCTTGGCGATGTAGGAGTGGAACTTGATATTTGGGTTGAGCTTCATCTCGAAGTAGTTAGCCCGCACGACAATAGCCGTTCCCTTGGAACCATAGGCTGGACGCAAAGCCAGTTGGCCCCTTTCAGCTCGTTTGTCTTTGTTCTCGGCAATCCACTTCTCCTCGAATTTGAGAGTTTCATTCGAGACGTGAACCGGGTTCTTCCACACCACGCTGTATAACGATGTTAGTGTGTTTCTCAAAAAGTAATCCAATAATTGCATACTACATACCTGGGATCAACAAGAGCTTCCTTAGGAAAACCTCCGCCTCGGCCACCTCGATTGCCACCGCGGCCACCACCTTGACGAGAACCATCGTCCCCGCCAGGACGGCCACCTCGGTAAGGCATTTCCTGAGAAGAGCCACCACGACCCGAACCGCCGCGACTGTAGCCACCACGACCCGAACCACCACGACCGGATCCAGACATTGTGTCTTGGTTCACTGGTCTGATGCAAGGAGGGATGGAATAGGGAGTATGTCGTGTAAGTTGGAATGAAAGTGGATGGAGGAAGTCGAAGGATGAAGGTGCGGAAATGGAAGGTGCTTTGATGAATCGGGAAGGATCTGTCACAAGATCAGGTTCTCGATAACCTAGTGTGAGATCCTTTGAGGGAAAGAGTCGGATGAGAGGAGATAGAGATGAGTAGGATGAGGAGGTATGGAGGAGGGAGAAAAAGGGGAAGACTCGGAGTCGAAGGGAGGTATTTGTATGTCTGGAGCAATTGTTAGCAATCGAGGCCGGACTCTTCTGTGAAACGACAAACAAAGTCGCGGAAGGAGCCGGGTATCCAAATAGCAAATATTGTGGTAGGCAGAGCGTGCTGTTTGGATTCAATCACAGCAAATGTGGAGTCATAAGGGTGTCCCCAGAAAGGGACGGACAGTAACTGAGACAATTGAGCAAGTTCCGGATCACAGGATCACAGGCGCGGAAGGTGGAGTGGTGTAGTTAGAGCTTGGGGGACATAGTCAGGAAAGCCCGACTCGAGGCAGCAATTGCCAGACTTGGTCACAGAGACAGGCTAAATTGACCGGAAATTGGAAATGTGAGGGGCGCAAGGAACGTCCCAGATAAGATAGAAATTGCAGATAAATAAGTGATAGTGAAGATATAGATAACAACATAATGATATCAAATAGAGGAGTTTGACATGGTGATTTCAGCATCAACAAGTAGGAATTGACATACCTTGATTAGGCCCAAGACAGGCCGCGCAGAAAAAGCTTGGATGTGTGTAAGCCTTGTAGAGATGTGTGTGTGATGAGAAAGAGAGAAGAAAGGAAGAAGGTTCAAAACAGACTTATAAATTAACGAACGATTGATCGGGGGTGCTAAAAAGTATCAGTATCTGGGAGAGCTACTCATCATTGGCATGCTGGCGACTCGAGGCTCCTGAAAAAAAGGGTCCGGTTGTGGTTACTGCAAGTTTAGCATCAAAAGAATAGTTATTAGCATATTAACCTTCAGATTTACCTCACAAAGTACAGAAAAGAGGGGGGCTTGAAGTTCAAAATCTTTTGATTTTAGACATCGATGAATGTGTCTAAACATTATGTAAAGTAAATCTAACATTTTGGAGTATAACCCGAAGACCAAAGCTGAAAACGCAGAGAGAAATAGACCAGACACCAGACCGACCCTGCAGAACAGATATTCCCAATGATATAAAAAGTCCCAAGATATCAAAACACCGGCTATAACGTACAGAGATATCAAGGCAATCAAAAAACACAATCAAGAAGAGAAAAAAAAAGTGATATGCAGGTTAACACAAGACAGCTTCCAAGGCCTCAACGTCACCGCCAGCATTGCGAACGGCACGAAGGGCAGCCTCACTCAATTTGCGGCGTCGGTCCTTGGCCTCTTGCTCCCGACGGGCCTTTGTCTTGGAGCTACCAGAGGGAGCGACTCCAGTGAGGATCTTCTTGCTGTCATGGGCGGTGAAGTTGACAAACGACACACCGACAGACTTGTTTGAGCCACGTGGGCTAGTGGAGCTCTTTGCAGGCTTGGGTCCAGTCATGCTTTGGCCCGAGAGTTTGCGACTGTGCTTGCGGCTGTGGTTGCCCTTGACACCATTGCGTGTATCTTTTGGTGAAGAGCCAGTCGTAGGGGAGAGTGATGGAGAGCGGGAGATGGTGTGGACTTGAGGAGCGGTGAAAGGAGTCATGAACTTCTGGCTGTTCATGGGAAGCATTGAGGGTTCGCCAGACATGTCAAAGGAGGGGTCCATTTGGATCATCAGTCCGCCTTGCATCATGTCATTTTGGGCTGCGACGCTTTGCAAAGAGCGCTGGGGGGCGGGTGATGTGACCATGGTTTGGTAGTTGGTCTGTTGTTGAGCGACTCGGGTAGGCATAGGAGACCACCACTGGGCGTCGTGGCTCTGGAGATCGGGAGTGAAGGAGAGAGAGGTGGCGAGGGAGTCTGATTGCCATGAAGAGATAGAGTGAGGATCTGAAGAGTGCGATGAAGAGAAAATCTCATCTGTAGAAGGAGGGCTCGAGGTGGTCAAGGCCAAGGAGCTAGGGTGGCTCATATATTGTTGCTGATGACGGGCAAGGGCACCGACCGAGGGAGATGGCATAGAGACAGCAGGAGATTGGTGGAAGAGGCGCGCATCATATTGAGTAGCCATCTCTGCAGAGTTCCTAGGGTGATTCATTGTGGTAGTGTCGCCGGAGATATTCTCATGTTGGATTAGGACATCGGAAGGTGGGGGAGACAAAGGAAGGCGATCATCCGAGCCAGTGAGGGTGATGTTTTGAACTCTCTGGGCCCAGGCCTCGGGATACACCATTCTTCCTTTTTGGATAGAAGATCGCATCAAGCTGGGGGAGAAACTTTGCTTGCGCAGCAGCGCCCGACGCTCATTCGGATCACGATGACGGATGGACTTGGGGGTAACGAGAGCACTTTTGTTCGCTTTACGCTGAGGAGTAGCCGGGGGAGTAGAGGGAGAAGCAGTAGGGATCCGGGTAGGAACAGCAGGACGAGAAGAGGCTTCAAAGTTGTTCAACCCCAGGTCGGAGATGGTAGAGGGAAGAACGGTGTCTTGAAAAGCGAACTGATCGCCAGCAGAGTTGTCGTCCTGCAGGGACCAGTCTTGAGTCCAAGGTTGCGGCGACTGACGATGGCGTTTCAGAGTGGAGACAGTGGGGGAGAGATCGCCACAATCGCTCGATAGAGTGTCCAGCGGGAAGAGCTGGTCAAAGTGACTCGAGAGCATGGGATCTTTGCAATCGGGGGCAGAAGTATCCATATTGACGTATTGGTTGAATAGATCATTGAAAGAGTAATCGAATGGTTGGGCGAACATCTTGCTTTGAGTTTCCGTTCGCGGCCACAGCAGGTGAGCAGCAGAATCGACGATGATTGGCAACCCAAAAAGAGTCGACGAACCGCGGCTGAGCGGGAGGTTCGTGTTGATTTGCTTAGGGCTGGACTGCAGCGGAGAAATCGGAGATCGGCAGATATCGTGCCGGGTAAGAGAAGTAGTTGATCAGATCTCGGTAGATCGAAAAAGAGTCAAATAATGCAAAATATGCAAAATGACAAAAGACAGTTTGACAGTTTGAGTGTTTGACTGTTTGACTGTTTGGCAATTGATAAAACACTGCTGAGTATGCAAAGAAAGCAAAGCAAACAAACAGCTCGAGGCGAGTATTTGAAGGCTGCGGACAGTCCCAGCCTCGGAGTTTCTGCATACATTCCAGAGAACTGGCCAAGAGGTGTCAAGAATGTACTGTGAAAGACCCAGTTGGCTCATTGTCGGATCCACCGGCCTCCAAAGGAATGACAGAGGACTCCCTCAAGCAAGATAGACCAATCGTGAGGCCCCGGAAGTCTTGACGGGCTACTGGAGGCTGGAGCTTCCACACGGTGTCCACCCCCCATAGTGGATGTCTAATCGGATAGCCACCCGTGGGAATGCAACCCTCCCTCACTAAACCAGAAGCAGGGTCTTGAATAAGTCACGGTGGCGGGGAGTGGGGAGGTTAGAGAACGAGAATATAGGCATGTCAAATCAACATCCTCCATTATGACCGTCAAAGCACCTATGGTGGTATAGAGCAGTATTGAAGCATTGGATCGGGGGACTCGCCGAGCCGTCCAGGAGGAACCAGAGCCCATACACTTGTCCAAGTGGGTCAGTCACCAAGAATCGTCCCCTCTCTTCAGTGTATGCGTCATGACAGTGGTGATCTAATCGTCAATGGCTCCATCCCGGCTGACTCGGAGTATTGATTGAATCGGCTGCCCTTGACGCGGGCCTGTCCCCGTAGGCTCACACCCTCTTCTTTCTGTTCCATCATTAATCAGTACAACCCTCCTGTGGAGAGACCGTTGTAGCATTGCCTAATGCCAGACGGCAGATAGGACAGGAATGTGGGCCGAGCATGTTTGAAGGCTGGGTGGAATGTCACGCCCGCTCCGACAATGCACCGAACAATGTTTTATTCGAGAAGGCAGTTTGAACGTTGGAAGCCCTGTACCAAGTATACTGTAAACAAAAGAAAGCTCCGATCTGGAGGGGATCATCGTCCAGGATGCCCCTGTGGTTGGCTCTTCTCGAATAGAAGCTCATTTCTATAATTATCAACCCTTCGGCACATCGTGGCTGAAGATCACTGAAGAAACGATCGAAAGCATCAGTCAGAGTTTCTTTGTTCAAGCCATGCTTGAAAGGAACCCTCCTTGACTTGCCGCAGGGATCGCGAGTCAAAGCGCAGTAGTCCAGGGCATCGCGACAAGGGGACCTGACAGTTCCTTGGATATTCTTTGTTTTCTCAGGTCACTGTTGGCCAATTCCGGACAAGGGTCGCTGACCTATGACTGGATGGTATTTTGGAGATCGAATATCGAAAACAGAGAGTTTCTTTGTTTGTGAGCCAGGGGTTTAGGCGCGCGATGACATGTCGGCGCCGGTATACACCCAACTAACTTGCAGCAAGGTGGCATTGCTTTGATATCTCGTTTGAAACGTGTCAATGTATGCAAGGAACGTCGCTGAGTCTGTTTTTCCCGCGTTCCCTTGGGCGCTCAATAGTGCCGATTATAAGGCAAAGTGTCCGAAGCCAGACTGGTCGCTAAACAGACCCCCTGACATGGGCACCTCAGCCAACGCATACCTTAAGGCTAGCATGAGGCGTACTAATGGGGGCTAGGATGTCCAAACACTCGTTTTGATGGACTTAGGTAGTGGTACCAGGTCATTGTAAACTCGACTTGGTAAGCAGCCGGTCCGTCATTGGGCACAAAGCTCATCTTTGGTGCCGGGAAAAGTCCTAAACAGACCAAGCTGGGCCGGGCTGTAACCAACATGTCAGTTTATTAGTAAACATGCTGTCCCTGTATAACTAAGCGATTTGATAAAAGAAGTCCGTTGGCGAGGTCATCTTCCGATTGTAATGATAATTGTAATCCCGCGAGCCGCCTTCTAGAAGATTGTCGAACCCGCATCGGGTCAGTCGCTGACGTCGCTTTTCAAGGCCACGGTCTTTGAACTCTTCGCATATTTCACGAAAATGTCTTTCACGAGAAGGTAATTGACTAGCTTTTTGCATTTGCAAGAGGCCAGTTCCCCTTACTCTTCGTAAGGCATCAAAGTTGTCAAAACTCGTCGGCAATTGAGCCGCGGATCGGAAGAATCGATCGATCGGAGCGCGGGCGGCTGACTCAGAATGACGAGAATCTCGTGAGGCGACCACCGACCACAGAAACCGGGTCAGCTGAAAGTATCACGTCTCTTGTTGCTTTTGATCCTCTTTGCTTCTTTTACCAACTCCTCTCGACTACTATCTTGACTCGTTCGCTCACCCGTATTACGGAGACCACCTTTTTCCCGCAACCTTCGCCTCTCCGACGGTTGCCGCTGACTTCCCCAACTGAGGATTCGCCGGTGACTCAACGACCCCTCTGAGGAGGCACCCGCGAAACGTGGGTTCTCACCTCGGTCATCTCGACTTCTCCTCACCGTCCCACCTTATTCAACCGACTATCCACCTTCATCATCTTTCTCGAAATTCAAACGACTTCTCGCAGGTCGCATCACGTTCCTCCACCAGCGTGAAGGCCCCGCCACACCCCCCTTGACATTCCGGTGCCGCTTGCCTCGCGTCGCGAACTTACCACCTCCTTCGCCTTCTCGCCCTCCTCACTGCTCTCACAACACAATCGACTTCGCGAGGATCTACCCTCCCCTCCACCCGTCCTTCCTCTAACGGGTCTTGCTACCCCGGCTGCCTTGTGTGCACCACCCGAGCAACACACCCACTGAGACTCAAATTGCAAGAGGAAAGACCTCGACGAACCCAACCTAAGCCCGACCCTACACTCGCACATCATGTATTCTCACATTACTCTTGCTGGGTTCTGCCCCGTCGAGTTCCCCTAAGCAATCACACGATCCCCGTGTGCCTCACCATGGACCTCTCTCCGTGCATTCGAGGCTTTCCTCGCCACTCTATTTTCTCAAATTTCAACTAAGTTTCCAACATCCCTCCACCCCTCGCGACGAACCTGGCCATAGCTAGGCTCGAAATTTGCCAGGAAAATTCGTCGCACCACAACGATTGCTTCGCAAACATACCACCGCCCAAGATGGCCGCCACTCACGCCACCCACAGAGAGTCGTGGGATTCTCTTTCCTCCACCTTCGCCCACCTTGAGGTGTCCTTCTCACAGGACAGTTGCTACGGTTCAGATGAAGTGTCTGTCTCATCCAACAATCCAGCTCCCCTGCAGTCCAGTGTCGAGACCTTTATCGACAAGCGCGCCACAACTATCCACCCGTTCTTGAAGTCGATCTTGAAGAACTCCACTTCCGACATCCATGACGAAGTCGAAGACACTGAATCAGAGTCTGGCTACGGCTCAGACGATATTGAATTCGATTACGATGCCCTCTCAGAAGATGATGAAGATGAGGACGATGATGACGACATGTCCGATTTTTCGATCTGGGAGGAGACATCGGGGGATGTCCCTGAGACGCGGGAAGACCGCACCGACACTTTCGACGATGTTTTTATCGGATTTGAGGCTTCCGTGCGGTTTGCTCCCCAAATCGAATACATCGACAACCCTGCTTGTGCAGAGGACGACGAGACCCCTGACACTCAGATGACATGCCATGAGATGATGATGCTGGCCCTTCAATCCGGATCGGCGAGCTCTTCATTCCATTCCGAGGACGAGAGTGAGAATGAAGACGACAGTACTCACCCTCATCGCGAGTTCATCCGCAGTGGTGCCAACCATCCAGAAGACTTTACTCGCGATGCGGTTGACGTAGACCGCCAGCTGTTTGTTGCGTACATGAACGGTATGCACGGGATTGCCGACGCCAAATACAAGTCATACATTCACACGCAGGCCGACAATATCAGATTGGGCCACGAAACCGAGTCCATGCATCCGGACGACGCACCTTGCATGTACCTTGACTCGATTCAGAATCACGTCATTGGTGTCTTCCGCAACCTCCTCTCCGTGGCTGAGCTGGACGACCTCGTCGGTCTCCGCAAGCAAGATATCGCCATCGAGCAGGCCGCTCATAGCTCTCTCGACCCGTCCCAGAACCATCATCGAGCCCTTCTGGACAAGGTCGAGCACTTCCTCCTAGACCGTCTGGCCAACGGTCGAGTCGATGTCTGTCCGGACGAAATGAGCTTCCTGGCTGGCGGCGTCGTCCAAGCGCTCGGCACGCAGGACCTTCCTGCCTCGACTTAGACCCATACAGCTCAGGGTCTTAAAAAATCAAACAGAGCTACGAGTTCACGATTATGAAAAATGGGTTATTTCGGCTTCGCTATTGGCGAAGGGTATTCAATGGTTCACAACAACCATGAAAAGGAAAAGTATTCGGGGTCAAAAACAGCAGTATGGGCCATGGTTCTGAATCATGTTTTTTGCCTTGCTAGCATTTGAAATTTAAAGAATTCTTCAACTTCAATATGATCGTAGTAGTAGTAATAGTTTAACGGAGTTGGATCCAATAAGCGGTGGACATTGTCAACGGACAACTGTCCGTGTCGGTTTGGCTAGTGACCTCAATCCCTGTCGTCTTACTTCCTCTACTAGAGTCTTATGAGCCATGTTTATGAATTGCATCTGGCACAGGCCTCGAACTGACTCGTGGTCTAGTTCACCTGCAGCATGTATAAATGGCCGAATACATTGATTTTAAGTAAGGAATGCATTTGAAATATGAGAAGGCAGGAAGTATGGCAGGGCAGCATTCCTCCAAGAGCAGTCTGGGAATACTCATGCTTAGCACAACGATGCAGTGAAGTGGACAGCCTGTGGTTGTAGAAAAATGTTACCTAACAGGAGCAGTGTGAAGCGAACTTCCGTACTACTCCAGTGTGTATCAGGGAACTCACTAATAATGTCCCATTTCAAGGAGTCTCTCATGTGTCTGTCTATTCACAACCTCAGTAGTACCAACTCCCGTCTCCTACTATACACCTTTTCTATATGAACAATCACGTCCACAAGCCTCCAATCCCAAACACCCAGCATACCCCAGGAAAGTAAAGACTCCTAGCCTACGGTCTAGAATCTCACCACACCACACCAGCTAGCCATCCACCATCATCATCCCGGTCTAGTCTCACCCACAAAGCAAAATCAAGATGTACGAACACACGTTTCAAGTTTCAAGTTTCATATTCCAAATCCCCAATCCCCCCCTGCAGTAAATTCTAATCCCTCGTTGTCAATGCCAAAGTACCACCCCACTTCTCTCCCGAATAACAGCACGAGAAACTAAACTCCCTCAAGCCTCGAACCCCTGACATTTGAAGGCTGACACTGACACCTCCCTGAGAATGACATGACAACCTCTCCTTCCCAATATTCTTGCCCGTGCACTGCAAGTGATGATATTCCCGGCAGGGCCGGCACACGGATACAAGACCCGGAAACCTGGTGGCTAGGATTGTTCAGACGTCGGAGAATTTCGAGTTTCCTTCCTTATGCGGTAGGGATGGGCTGATTTGGAAAGTGGGCTTGTGGTCTATGCTTTGTCTATGCTTTTGGGAGATGTATCCAGGAATGGATATTATTGATTATTGAATTGCGTGTGCATCTGTCTCCGCTTGATGGAAAAGGAGCGATAGTATTCCGCAGCTTATATCGTTATGCAGAACGAAGTGGTGAGGTTAGCTAAGTATACATTGGTCGAGAGATATAAATTGCATGCCTGTAGAACAGTATTAGGTGGAGGTGCGACTACCGTATCGGTGGAGTTCTGCAGGGAAATCACCGTCGCGAGAGACCACTTCTATACTTATTATCACTGAGTGGCGTCTTCTACAGTACAGTACTTGCAAAGTGTGAACTCCAAAAATGATACTGCGCAAACAGTTGCTCGTACTCTACGACTCAGCAGTCACTCGAGTCCAGCATACCTCGCCTATGCAGATTTATCGCGTGACAATTCTCTGCTTATGACAGGTCAGGTAGGACAGCTGCTTAAGTCAGGTGTGAAAGTTGGAGGTATCCAGTTGCCGATTTGTGTGTGTCCATCACTCGACGGCGAGGAGAGCACAGACAGGTGCGCAAAAAATAGTCGGATGTATCCAGGCCACCCTCGTTGCTTGAGCACACGATGCGGTGAGGATGGACTAGAATCTTACCAGTCATCTCTTGGTCATGATTCAGGTATACATGTTATTCGACCGGGTGTCTATACCCAATCAAATTCCATCATCTCTAATGCCATGAATCAACAGCACACCACTCTCAACACAAAGCAAAACAACTAGATAACTACCAGTCACACATGCAAATGCAAATACCACAACAGACTCACCTAACCATCACTAGTGACTAGTCAACCACACCTTACTATCCCCATCCACAATGCAATAGTCAAATACTGTACCACTATTCCCCTCCTCCACCCTCACGAACAAGGCACATCCCAGTCTTGGCCCTCACACCGTGTGGAGCCCCGGGAAGGGGATTGACATGAAGAAAATCCAGTTCTGACAGCCTCCCCCGAGCGCGGGACTGGGAGTAGTGGGACCATGTCCACCCACTATTGTCATTCGTCGGAGTTTAGTAGTTTAACCCGGTGGACATTGGACAATCCTTATTTCCTTGGATGTTCAATGTTGCGGAACTTGCAAGTTGCTGGCGGGAATTGCCGGTTTCGGGGGACTGGAAGAGGGGCTGCGTGGGCGATCAGTGGATATATTTTTTTCTCGGTTAGGACTTTCCTGTATGAACTAGGTGAGAGTATGGGGTATATGATGAAGTCCTCTGTTATGTATGTAGGTACCAGGTATCATGATGAACAAAAGTTTGTTAGACCATGGTCATATTACGTCCAGCGGAGGATGAGATGTGATTAGATACAATAGTCAAATACGAGATGACCGCACGAGTATCTACGGCATCAAAGTTCAACCCCATCACCTCAAGATCAATGTGATAGCGGGCCATCCCCTGCGCCCTGCCCTGCCCAGTAACCCTCAAGCGAACAAGCAACCAGCGCCTCAAAGTGCAGGGTTGACATTTTCTCATCGACCCAATAGCGGATGCAGCAGGGCAATAGAGAATATGCACTGTGATGGGCGAGGGAAGGTTGCTTATGATATATCGCGAGCCAGTCGCATCACTCTCCTCCTGGCTGTCGCAAAGCAACAATACATAAATCGCCCTGCACCATGCAATGATTTGGATTTGTAGCCTTGAACTTTACGAGGAAAAAGCAATGTAGAAGTGTGATAAAAGAGGGGGGAGGAAAGAAACATGACTCGAGGTAGGTCGTACTATCGGGCTCTAGTTACTCGGCGATACATCATGCAATGAGGAGGTACAAGGTCCAATACCAACACCTACAGAATCCAGACAAAATAATGAAAATACCAAAATCCGCTCCCCTTTCCCCGCGTGGTTGTGCAAATAATAAAGCGGTCTACAGGACGAAGACCATCACGATCGCCGATCAATAATAGACCATAAACTCAAACCAACCAGTTGAAATACTACGGAGAACGGAGGACTCTGTTTAGCGTTAACTAGTGTCCTCGAATGCCCCGGAACGAAGCCCCAGAAGCGTGCAAGGAATGCGAATCGCTGAATAATCTCTCACATGTGCATGCCATACTGGAATTCAGGGCCTTTACCCAAGTATTCGGGATGGATCGGTCTTATATTCAGGGGGGTTTTGGTTGGTGATCTTTATTATTTTGTGCAGGAGTAGTAGAGTACCGTGGGTCCGTAGGATTGATTGACCGCTTTTTGAATCAAGCCTCGAGCCCGGGGAGGGAGGGGTCCACATTAGAGATTGCGTATTGTTTTGGAGGGACGAAGCACTACTTTGGGTTGTCGAGAACATAAAATATCCAAGCCAAGGATGGACTGGATTATTTCATGGTAAACAATTCCGTCATTCCATATTATTGAGGTTGATTTGATCACGAAACCCTAGGGGCCTCACCAACGTCACAGAATATCCTCCTCATTGAAACCCACCAAAATTGAGACTTGCTCGATTTTCTAGAATCAACGATTGTTCCGAGCCATTCTATCTGCCGCCGGAATTCAACATGAACCGTAGTAACCCCGCAAATCAGTTTGAAGTACGCAGTATTACGGTAGACATAGCAAAGGGTGGACGAGGCCATGATTGGAGGGTCCCCGCGTACGATGGTCGTTGTGATCGACAGACTACGGAGTACAGTAATCGTTAGAATCCATAGTTACCCTGACCTTGGATGAATTGCTTCTTGACTCGAGTATGTATCTGCCGGAACCAAAGATACTATACTACTGGGTCGGGTCTATCTACTAGGTCCGTTTGCTACGACGGATGAAATCCCAGCGGAAGAACCTGGGCACCGTCATTCGGGCAAAGTGATTCGGGGAGGAGCGATAGGGTGTGCGATCGGGATCATGTCGATATTGGGGGACGCGCAAAGGAGATCCGCCCGCAACGGGCCTGAGACAATGTCCTGCAAAATCGGGCATGGCTGGCGGAGTAGATATTGAGAAAGACCTCTGGAGCTCAGTTGTTACATAATTAATGGACGGAGTAACTAACTAGTTAACTAACTAACTAGTTAACTAACTAGTTAACTAACTACTCCGTTCTCACTGTACTGTACGGAGTACTCCGTAGCTGTGTTAAAATGGGACCGGCCCAGACCACGTTGAACTTGTGCCGACTCTTCGTCGCACAAAGTCATCTTATTATAATTGGAGACTTCAAGCCTCGGTGTCCGCCTAAGCCTCAGCCACACCATGATTCTCCTCGTGGGTATTGCCTTGTTGGGAGATTCCATGGAACGAAAGGAGAAACTTGAGGAACGTGTGCTGTCGTATTGAACGGCACAGACGGAGACCTGAAGTCGTGCCAGGGCCTATGAGACGATATTGGTGGTCTCCACCTCGGGACATGAGATGCTAAGAAGGTTTAGAAGGCTAATGGTGGCATTATTGGTGGCACTGCCGCACTGGCAGAAAGACACAGGGGGGTCCCCGATGACCCGGAGATATGGACAAAACAAGCCCGCTCAAATCACATCAGACTGGCAGAGATCCAGGGGTGAATAAGCCAGGGGGGTATTCCTTCTTAGCGCTCTTTAGCCCTGGGTCTTTGAGAAGCACATCGTGGACCGTTTCAGCGGGCGAGCCGATTCGGGAAAAACCAGAATCCAATAGAGCGGACTCAATGGGCCAAGCGTGAAAGACTAACCATTGCCAGGCTTTGCCTTGGTGGAGCCCACTAGTGCACACTCGGGGGTCCGTCGATCGGTTCACTCATTTCGCGGACCCCCCTGTTTCTTCATCGCCATAGGCCATTCAGGACCGGACCGTGGTTGCGAGGAATCGAGGACTGGGTAACTGGGTAGCCAGATCGGAAAGATGGGTATTCAGTTCAGGTACGGTACCTGAGCCGATAAGAAGGGGGAAAAAAGCAGAGACTGTGAAATCATCAAAGATGGAGGAAGTGGAGAGAAAAAGAAAATATACGTGGAAGTAGTGTCGATCGTATCATCGTGCAGGACGAAAGAAGTCGGGGACTCGGGGCCCAGTTTATTATCCAGTTGGCTGTTCAACTACTCCGTACTGTTGGCTGTTTGGCTGTTTGGCTGTTTGGCCACCTCGTGCGGGCTGCACGCCTCCCCGCCTCAGGGGGTAAACTAAGGAGAGACTACTCCGTACTAGCGACGAGAGTAAAGATGATGATTTGGTCGACCTCGTGGGCTACAAAGGTTACAGGGTTGATGCATGTATTCTGAACTTTCTGTAAACAAGTCTTACGATTAGGTTCCAATAGAGAGTGTTTTCTTTTTCATCTGATATTCTGATTCTTGTTCTGTAGCTCCATAAAAATGATAAAACGATAACTAAATTATTCTTCGGTAGTCAATGCCCGAAATCATCCCAGCACGAGTCTCCACCGAAGAAACTCATATTTATTGTACTGTAAAGAGAATTTGGAACCTAACTCGCATTATTTTCATTTTATTCTCCTGCTAATTCCATTTGACGCCATTAACCTCCATTGGCTCCATTTCAATCGGGCCTCCTGACCCCAGTCTCTCGCTCTCTCTCTGTCTCTCTTACACACTTCCCTCTACCTAAATCTTCTCACCTGCAACTCTCTACTCATCCCTCCTAACCACCCCCTACTCCTACGACACTCGTTTCAGGGATGTTCATATCACGGACGGCATGATCACTCGCTTTTGCGCCGGTCCATATGGGTACGTGGGAAAATCCCCTTCCTTGCTTGACACGATCAGTCGGGGGCCAAAGGCCAATATTGCCCTGCCTGCATAGCGGCCCCAAAAAGAGAGCGTGGTACGAGCTTGGGGGCAAAGGCAACGATGCCAACTACCAAAAGATCCCTAAAAATAAAGGGCAAAGGGGCCGCAAATGGGCGCAAGGCCCCCAAAATGATCACTTCCCCCCTCGTTCTGCAATGTCAGCTCTCACGACAGCAAGAATCTGTGTTAGGCTGACCATGCGCTGGAAGTACAGGATGATTTAGACATTTTGATTCGACCTAGTCCTGCTTCTGCAACTCCGCTCCCCATACCCTTCAGATCGAGGGTCACGAAAACCCCGGAAGCTCCGAGGCCAAAGAAAAGATTAATAAAGAAAACATTTCAATCAACAGTCGAATGAGCAATAGTCCAGTTATCCAACAGAAACCCTCCCCAGGGACCAGGGTGTCTAATTCCCCCGCGATGCAATCTTACAAAGGATCCGATTTCCTGGAGGCCGGGACCTTGTCCCGCTCTCGTAGCTCTCGCAGCACCAGTCTCTCCAGTGACTCGCAACACCCCCGAGTCAACCTCATGTCGCCTCCCTCGGTGCGCCCGCCGCCTGCTTTCATCTCGTCCTCCGCTGCCTCGGAGATCATCACCTCCGACCAAGAATTCAACGCCGCCGATTTTGCTCCCGAAGATGAGGAGACGGGGGCGGGCGCAAATGTGCTGGTTACGCCCGCCGCGCTCTCTCTGCTGAATGGGTTCCTCGATAACCTCCTGTTCAATATCCTGGCCGGATCCAAATCGACCCAACTCGCTGCCATTCGACCCGCTCTGGCCGACGTGCTGAAGCCGCGACTGGCCTCGGAGGTGGTGGCTACTGCCGACGAGGAGTTGAGCGAATACATGGGAGGAGCAGAGGACGAGCAGACCGAGTTTCGAGGAGGTCACGAACCGGGCGGCGAGTTCGACCTCGTTCGCTCGTGGAAGTTGACGCGTTTGCGTTGTATGGTGTATACCCGGCTGGGTGATATGGAAGAGGAGGATGAGGACGAATTTATTGCGCAGGAGGGCCTCGGGTATAACGACGGAGCGCCTCGCAGGTTCACGAGCCATGTTGACAACATTACGCCCGCGGCAGCAATCTTCCTGACTTCGATTATTGAGCACATTGGCGAGCGAGCGCTCGTGATTGCCGGCGAGACGGCGCGATCCCGGCTATCGGCGAAACTGAACGATGGACAGGACGACGAGACCGACGAGGATGAGGATCGCAAGCGAATCGATCGACTCGTGGTAGAGGATCTGGATATGGAGAAATTGGCTCTGAATGCGACTCTCGGGCGATTGTGGCGTACATGGAGGAAGCGCAGACGCAACACCACTCTTTCGCGGACTTTGTCGCGTGAATCCTTCCGCCGCCGTGGTCACGCACAGGGCTTGGTGAACAGCCGGAAAAGCAGTGTTGTGACCATCGAGGAGCCCATGACTCCTCAGGAACCGCTACCTGAAGAGCTTCCCGCCCCGGTTGACCCTGCCACCGTCCCTCTTCCCCTTAGCGATTATGATGTTCAGGAGATTGAGATTCCCGGTTTTTCTGCCGAATTGGAGGGCGAGGTTCAGACCATGGAGGCCGTGGTGGCGCACAAGGTGCGACCGCGCAGTCTTATGGTCTTCTCATCGCCATCTCTGGCACCCAAATCCCCTGGGCCAATCAGTTCACCCGTGAGTGCTGGTGCCATTGACAATCAGAGTCTCCGCCATGCTCGCTCCAGGTCCTTACCAAATGCGGCGGCCAGCCCACCGCACCAAACCTCCAAGCAAGCCGAGCCAGCTGCCCCAGCCGATCAGCCGTCTCCCCGGTCATCGGAGGAGAAGAAGCAACTCGAGACCATGTATGAGGATGACGAATCGGCGGAGTTCGTGGACGCCGTAGAGACCGCCCCTGGCACCGCGATCACCACGTCACACGAGGAGGTCCTAGAGCAGTCTGTGGCAGAATCTGCAGAGAAGGACAGAATGTTCGTGGTACAGGAGGAAGAAGAGGAACAGCCAGCCCCGGCTGCTGTATCTACTGCAGGCCCTCCCGTCAACGAGACTGTCGCGTCCTTGCGATCCTGGGAGGACGACGAGGAGGCTGCGACCGATCACAGCGCTCGCGTTTCGATCGCATCCCTAGATGATCACCCTGCCAAGGAACCGGAAGTGATTGAGGGACAAGGATTGTGCGAGAAGCCCAAATTGACGTCTACAATTCACCGACCAAGGCGGAAGCCCAGCAAGGATCCTGCCATCCTTAATGCAAAGCCGATCATTGAAGAGACTAGTGAGGCCAGCGAACAGTTCGTCGTCGAGAATCCGCCAGCCACGCAAGGGGCTGACAACACACCCACACCACCTGGCGCCACCATCGAGGCTATCAATTCTCCTCGCGATGCCAACGATGTCGAAGATCGCGATCGGCATATATCAGTCATGACATCCACGCCTGCAACCGCGCCTGTTAGCGACGAAGTGACGCCCGAGAAGCCTGAGGAGACGATTATCGAGCAATCTCACAATCCTACCGAATCTACCGAACCCACGACTGAAGAATCTGCTGTTCAAGAGCCAGCTTATTACCCCGAGTCGCCTCGCCCGGCATCTGCTACAGGTAGCGAACGATCGCAAAGATCGCAACGGTCCCGGCGCCACAAGCCCAGTCCACTCGTGGTTACACCACCCAACCGCCTGTCCCCGCAACTTGAGCAGCGAGCCGCTGTCCAGCGCATGCCTCGTCCCAACACCTCAATTTCATCTACGGTTCAGCCCAAAACTCGTCGCTCAGACAGTGTGAGCAGCGCTCGCGACAAGCGTCCGCTCACCGCTGGCTCCACTACATCTCAAGTGTCCAGCAAGCTAAAGGGTCTCATGAATCGCCCTCCAGGCGAGTCTCCGTCGCTGCGTCTGCGCAGCTCGTCCGAAACAAGCCGGGCCTCTGGCAGTGCAGGCTCTGTGGAGAATGATGCTACCGACCTCGACAAGTTGATCAAAAGCGACGAGACTATTCATTTCACCCTAACACCTCGAAGCGTGCGAGAGATGAATTTCCCAGATATTCCTCGACAGATTCCCCGCTCAGACACTACGGACACGACTGGTCTTGCCGACTTTATTAAGAACACTGGCCCGCCTGGAGAGGAGCCTCGACGGATTTCTGTGTCTTCAAAACATACCCTTGATGCCAATTCTCTCGGACGCACCAAGTCGATCGAGTCTCCCAAGCATATCCCGATCACTTCTCGTATGGTTCTGCCGCCAAAGTCTCCCGCACGAGAAGTTGCCCGTACTGCGGGGACCCCAACCTCGATTCGTGATATGGCTGCCGAGACCAAGAATTCCACCGGGTCTATCAGCTCACCTGTCCAAGCTAGCTCCCCCGTTCGCCCTCCATCCAGCTTCTCCACCCATACCAACAATACCAGTCGGTCCAACCCGAACCGCCCCCGTCTCCAGGCCCGTCCTGCCGAGACTCGAGGCTCACAAACCTCGGAATTGATCGATTTCATTCGCGAGGGCCCGCCACAGCCAGGTGCGCACCGTATTCCTCGTACGGTTGCACCATTCCGCAACACCATTGACTCGGATGATATTCATTTCGACTCTACACACGAAAGGGACCATGGCAGCTCCTTCGCCAGTACTCGCGATGGCTCGACGCCCAACAAGTCCTTGACCTCCCTCGGCTCACGGACTGGCCTGCTAGAATCGAGCAACCGTACGAATGGCTACAGCAGGGCTGCCCCCACAAGCAATGCGATGGAAGATGACGATCGCCCTGTTCCTGTTCGCAGCCAACGTCGCATCCCAGGCCAAGCCCCTGACCCGTACGCCATTGACGACGACGACGATGACGATCTCCTGGAAGAGCTCATCAACGCCAAGCCGCCAAAGCGAGAGGAAGAAAGTCTGATCGACTTCCTGCGTAGCGCGCCTCCGCCAGACTTTGAGCAAGTGCAACCCCAGCCGTTGAATGTCACCATTCCCTCTGCCAAATCCAACGGCATGGGCATGAAGTCCCGGCTCATGCGCAGCTCGACCTCGGCCGACAAAGGTCCCTCCTCCAAAATGTCTATCAGCTCCCTCCGCTCCCAGAGCACTCTCAACTCCCAACACCAGCAGTCATCCAACTACTCTTACAAGGTTGGCATGGCGCGTAATCCGGGTATCATGCCCTCCGCGACAAACAAACGGACGGAAACGTCTGCCCTGGCAGACTTCCTCCGTAACACCGGTCCCCCCGAGCCGCCAGCCGGTCGTGATCTGGGCGCGAAGGCCAAGGAAGGCGGTCTCTCCCGCTTCTTCCTGCGTCGCAAGAAGCTCGAGGTTTAAAATCTCAAGGCCCCTGCTTCACACTCTACATACACCCCAAGCCAACCCTCACCTAATTCAAGTCATTCACTTGCGCATTCGATGTCATGCTCTGAGCGTTTCAACTTATCTAACGATCCACATACTCTCATGTCCATCGTTTTGTCTGATCATTATTTTTTCCATTCTTCCGTCTCTTTTCTATTCATATTCATCATCATCAACCTTACCGTCCACACCTTGACGCTACCCTTTCTTTGTATAGAGTCTCACGCCCTGTGACATTTCATTTTCATTTTCCATCTCTTTTTATTAACTTCTTTCGTGGCTATGGCCAGGCGGCTCTTTCCTTTTCAAACTATTCTTCATGGAAGTTACATCACATCTCCTTTTCGTCTTCTACTGTTCTCTTCTTGATATGAACTAAACTTGATCCCCGTCTCTCCATGTTTTCTTACTCTTTTTCTTATTTTCTCCTCTATTGGATGATATTCGATATCTTTGCGCCGGACTGAACGACTAATACGGACCCTTTTTTCTTTACATCTTCTTTTCTTTTTATTTTGAGATCGGGTTATCTGACTTTGACGGATCTCTTTGGTTTCTGATTCTATCTTTTTTTTTTATTATTTTCTTTTTGTGATCCCTTGCGAGATACCATGTTTGAAGAACTTGTGTGTGTGCCTGTATCTAAAATTTTTGACACTTCGGAAATTATTACTTTTTCTTCTGAATTGAGCTTCCTGTAAACTAATGTTCACATACTACTATTAGTTGATCCAAGTAGTTGTTGGACACTTCGTCTTCTGGACATTATTACCTTAGCTATTGCCTTATTTGCTTCCTGGTAAAGATGTCACTTTAAGTCGACCGTTCTACCTAGTTGTCGACCGCGCAGCCAATCAAATACCCCCGAGATCGCGAAAAGTCCACGTTTCAACATCATTTTTCGAGCTTACAATTGAGACAATGTACAAGAAAGGAATTAGATAATTGGTAGTGACAGTGCTTTCTTATTGTCCACGACCAATTTGCTCAAGATCAAAGTATAGATAGCCTATTTAATTGTTGTTTAGTATACTTGGCGTAGGTGTGCCTGAGCCCGGAACATTATTGATCCCGCCAAGTCCCCTTACCAGCTGGCATCAACAGCTCTCCTGTTTAACACCGACCATCCCGCCAACCATGGGCTCTTCTCCATTCACCATGAGGTCGTTCCTCGCTCTTTTCCTCCTCGTGGTGCAACTCGCCTCTGCCCTTAAATTCGATCTCGCCGCCACCTCGGGCAAGACTGAGCGATGCATCCGCAACTTCGTTTCGAAGGACCAGCTGGTCGTGGTGACAGCCATTGTGAGCGGCCAGAAGGGTGATGGACAGCGAGTTAACATGCACGTACGTACTACACCTCTTGGCAAGTGATGAGGGTCAATGTCGTGATATGAGGATGGGTTGGTGAAGTTGGTGACGTGCGGGACACGGTAGCTAACCGGCTCGGCGCGATACAGATCAAGGATTCGATGGGCAATGACCACGGTCGTCCCAGGGATATTGTTGGCGAGGTGCGCCAGGCTTTTACTTCGACTGCTGACACCTCTTTCGACGTGTGTCTGGACAACCAGCTCGTCGGTCGCAGTAAGTCTTTCTCTCGGCACGCGAGTTGTCATGTACATTCGCCCGTCCTCGCCACCACATAACTAATCCAATTGTAATGTCTAGACGCCGTCGCCAACCCCTCCCGTGAAATCGATCTCGATGTCGAGATCGGCGCCGATGCCCGCGACTGGTCCTCCATCCAAGCGCAAGAGAAGCTCAAGCCTGTCGAAACCGACCTCCGCCGCATCGAGGAGATGGTGGCCGACATCGTCACAGAGATGGATTACCTCCGCGCGCGTGAGCAGCGTCTGCGTGATACCAACGAGAGCACCAACGAGCGAGTGAAGTGGTTCGCCTTCGGTACCATGGGCATGCTCGTTGGTCTGGGAGCTTGGCAGGTTGTCTACCTGCGGGCTTACTTCCGGTCCAAGCATCTCATTTAAATAAGCAAAATTTTTGGAATGGTGCTTTTTTTTCTTTTCTTTTTCTGCTATGTTAGCTTGCGTGAGGGAACTGATGAGTTGCATGCATGATTCGGATGGCTCCGCTTTTCTACTTGTTCGATCTTGGATTGGAGGTGCTGTTGCATGGGGGGTCTCGCTTTGCTGGCTGGTTTGGCCTTTCCCTTGTCTTTAGGCATTTCTGTTCCAATAGTCATGACCTCAATGATATAAAAATACATGCCCTGCTCTCGCGGAGGTTTAATCAACTACCTTTGTCATCTGAGTAGATTGTCGTTTATTAAAATGAAACTTCGGACTCGATCTTGACTCTCCTTCGGGCTTACTGGAATTGAGTGACTAATCTCCACCGTTGAATGGCTTGACAGTCAGTTCAATAATTCCTGCTCACTAACCATCTACATACTGTAGATACACATCGGTGGATCCACTATGCAATGCCCACGCATTCCGGCCGCTGTGTAATCGCCAGCGGAGAGGCCGACCAACAAACACTGCAAACATCGGGACATCCAGCCTCGGGTATCTTTTTTCGGGTTCTCCAGATGATGTCAAGTCGGCATTGATAACTTGCAAGCTCATTGACACTTCACCTAGTCTTTGATCCGACCCGAATCAACCACCAAAGCACAAGAGAACAGATTTGACACAATGTCTGCCCCGCGCATCATCACCCGCTTCCTGCGGCCTGCCACGGGAGCATTCAACGCGCGCTCGGCTTCGGCAATCACCCGTTCATTCGGTACGACCGGTCTGCGCTTCAAGGGCCCCGAAGATGCATACATTGGCAAGCTTGAGCACTTCACTGGCGGTCGCCAGGACCAGGGGCCTGCGAAGCCCGAGTTGGAGGTGGGAGAGATGGAGGGTATTACGTTCAAGGTTGAGCCCTTGAAGCGCGCTGGCGAGGATACTACAACCATGCGAGCCCGGCTACTATGTATGTCGCCCCAATCCATCTTTATCTAACCTTTCAATCCATCCTATCCATGAAGCAAAGCTAACCATCCTACCAACCAGACCAAAGCCGCAAGCGCGGCATCCTCGAATCCGACCTCCTCCTCTCTACATTCGCTGACGTCTACCTGGGCACCATGACCCACGCCCAACTGCAAGAATACGACCGCTTCCTGGATGAAAACGACTGGGACATCTACTACTGGGCCACCCAGGACCCGCCCTCCGACGTCCCCGAGGCCGCGCAGCCGCCTAAGGAGGACACCGTTACGGAGACGTGGAAGAACACTGGCGCCAAGAGCGGCGAGTGGGCGCAGACTATTGGCGCGTTTAAGGCGGCGTATCGACCCGTGCCGTCACGGTGGACGGACTCGGAGGTGTTGCGCTTGCTGAGGGAGCATGTTCGTGATAAGAGCGCGACGGGCTTTGAGTCTGCTAAGAATAAGAAGACTGGTGGTGGTGGTGGTTTGGGGCGGATGCCCGATGTGCAGGTCTTCAACTAGGAGAGTTTTTGAGGAAGGAAGGTTTGACTGGGGGTTGTACGATATGATAGAGTTGTTAAGGGTGGAGTAGATATGCCCGTGTATAGTTCGTTGTTGCATTGAAAGGATTGTATGAATAAGAACGGCAAACGCATTGATGGTCGTGATAAGATCAAGATAAAACAACATACACCGCCTGCCTCCAAGCAGTTCTGATTAATTTGCATCGTATTCAAGAAACACTGGAAGCAGAGTTGTAGTGAATCCTTTTCATTCCAGTACTCCGTAGTTACGCAAGTTACTTGTCTGCGATAAGCGGGCGTTGATCGGCCAAGGATGACGGTATATAGGAACATGAACTCGAGACACGGAATGCTTGCATATAGTTTGGAAACAACAATGGCCATGAAAACCTTGGAGGATTCAGTAATACAATTAGTATTCTTCTGGTATTGGTTTATTCTATTGATGCTCCGAAGTATACATGCTGGACCGTCATCCAATCACATGACCTTCGCTTATGGTTAGGGCACGGCGGAACCACACAAGGTGGCAGCCAACCGGGTTTAGGGCTTGAGCGGGCACGCAGCCAACCTCCTCCCTCTGCGATTTTATCTCCCCAGCGTCAACGACCTACTCCGCCAATCCTCTCTCCTTCATCGTCTCACTCCCATCATGGCTGAGCAGTTGGTTCTTCGCGGCACCCTCGAGGGCCACAATGGCTGGGTTACCTCCCTCGCCACCTCTCTGGAGAAGTAAGAGCCAAATGCTCCAATTTTTCGCATCCGAGTTGCACGTCTGACTTTTGATTCCGGCTTTTAGCCCCAACATGCTCCTGTCCGGTTCTCGCGACAAGACCCTGATCATCTGGAACCTTACCCGTGATGAGCAGGCTTACGGCTACCCCAAGCGCAGCCTGGAGGGCCACTCCCACATCGTCTCCGACTGTGTATGTCTTCGAATCTCACTCCCCCTCTCGATCACGCCAAGGATATTGAAAAGAGTCCATTGGAAGATGGAACGGAAACGAAACCGTCGTGAAGGACCGAGCGAATTGTATGGGAGCGCTTTGGCTGACCTCGGGTCTTTTTATCGCATTATAGGTGATCTCCTCCGACGGTGCCTACGCTCTGTCCGCCTCCTGGGACAAGTCCCTCCGCCTGTGGGAGCTCGCTACTGGCAACACCACCCGCACTTTCGTCGGCCACACCAACGACGTTCTGTCCGTCTCGTTCTCCGCCGACAACCGCCAGATCGTCTCCGGTTCCCGTGACCGCACCATCAAGCTGTGGAACACCCTCGGTGACTGCAAGTTCACCATCACCGACAAGGGCCACACCGAGTGGGTTTCCTGCGTTCGCTTCAGCCCCAACCCCCAGAACCCCGTCATCGTCTCCGCTGGCTGGGACAAGCTCGTCAAGGTACGCTTCATCTCCAATTCGCCTTTCGATACTCGAAACCCCTCCCAGTTTATCACTCCATTCCCACATGATGTTTGCATATTCTACGTATTTGCTACTTCAGAGCCCTCGGCGGCTATGAGACAACCATTCACCCAATGCCTGATGGAAATCCCAAATTCAATGCCTGTTTTTGGTCTTGAGTTTGAAGACAAGAGAGAAATTTTTTTTTCTTAGACCTGATATCACAGATGAACTTGGACAAGTTTCAGTGATGCTGACATTTTTTTTTCTCCACGATCTAGGTTTGGGAGCTCGCTTCCTGCCGCCTGCAGACCGACCACATCGGTCACACCGGCTACATCAACACCGTTACCATCTCTCCCGATGGATCCCTCTGCGCCTCCGGTGGCAAGGACGGTACCACCATGCTCTGGGACCTGAACGAGTCCAAGCACCTCTACTCCCTCCACGCCGGCGATGAGATCCACGCTCTCGTCTTCTCCCCCAACCGCTACTGGCTGTGCGCTGCCACCAGCAGCTCCATCACCATCTTCGACCTCGAGAAGAAGAGCAAGGTTGATGAGCTCAAGCCCGAGTACGTTGAGAAGGGCAAGAAGTCCCGCGACCCCGAGTGTATCTCCCTCGCCTGGTCCGCCGACGGCCAGACCCTGTTCGCCGGTTACACCGACAACAAGATCCGCGCCTGGGGTGTTATGTCTCGGGCATAAATGGGTGTGTTGATTGGTAGTGAGCGAATGCGGAGAAAGGAGGAGGCCTCTTTTTGATCTATCGTAAGGGAATCAAAAAAAAGTTCAAAACCAGAACAAGTTGGGCATTGGTTTGGTTTGGGATGTATGAGCCACGAGCAATGAAGCACTCCTTGCGGTCGAGGGAAGTATCTCGGCCCCAGGAGGTTTTCTGACATGCCTAGCTGACTTGATTCACCATTTTAAAATCGAATGTCTGGAATCTTGTGACGGCATGTGATGTTCTAATACCACATAAGGCATCAAAATGTTTCCTATTTTTTCTTCACCCGTGTTGCTATTGCGTAGATTGGGTGTGATGTATCGTGTAAACGCGTCGTGGTATTGCTATATAATGCCTGGTAACGTTCAGGACGACTCCTTTCTAAGGGCCACCCACTCTCTCTATGGGGTCTATGAGCCTACATACCTGTGATAAGAAGAGGTTCCGATATTGAGTTAAACTTGATCGCAAGGTTCGTCGTGGCATTGCACAATAGGTCTGTCTTGGAACCTGGCTTATTCGCGCCAACACATGATCTACAGAACGGATGTCCCGTATATATACCTATAGATTAGAGGTAGGATTCTACATAATTATAATGTACAATGAGCAGACCGTCTATGCGCAGTCATGCCTATTTTTTGAGTCTCTTCAAGGCCTCGTCAGCCATAGAGATCCCTTCCTCGTAACCCAAGCTCTGTGCTAGCGACTTGGCCTCCGCATAGCGCTGCTGAGCCACGTCAGGCTTATTCTGTAGTTCTGCAATCTCACCCAGATTATAAGTTGCAGCCACGCAAGCCATATCACACTCCTCATTGCGCACAGGTGGCTGAATTTGCGCAGCCACATCAATAGCTTTCTGAGCCCATTGCCGAGCAGCGTCGATAGTCTGCTCACGCGAGACAGTCTGCTTCTCTTGAGGACGGGGTTTCGCCGGCACCTGTGCTTGGCCCGCCATAGCGCTGGCAACACTGTTCAGCAGTACAACCTGCTTGCAAGACGGCGAGTCGCCCTCTGTGACGCGAATCATTTCCAATGCGCGTAGGTACAAGGGCAAGGCAAGCTCACTGCGGTCCTTGGCGGTGTAAGTGTCCGCGAGCTCAGCCAGTGCTGTCGCGATCTCGGTGATGTTCAGCCATGCCTCGCTATCTCCTTCACCAGCTGCCCCGCCACCAACAGGCAAGCCCAACTTTTGCCGGCGGTGCATCTCTTTCAGGCACAGCTCCACGGCTGCGACCTGGGCATCCTCGGCCTTCTTCTCATCTTGGATATATTCGCTTGCGTATAACTCGGCGAGCTTCATCTCCATACCGACGACCTTCTTGAGGGCCCGGTCACGCTGCTTCGCTTCAAACTCCTGCATCTCCTTCAATTTCTTCTCAGCATCTTGCAGGTCATCTGCGCTGATCTGGGCATTCTCTGACGAGGTGTTCGTCGTCACAGGTGCTTTTGCTGCTTTCGCCTCATTCCCAGGTGCAGACTCCGCCTTGCGACCTTCCTCAATCCATTTCAGAGCTTCCGTCTTCGTCCGCTCCAGCACCTCAACCGCAGGCTTGACCAACCCAGACTTCTCCAGCATCATCGCGACCTGCAGTTTAATTCCCAGCACTTCGTCTGAGAACGGGTGCATACCCATCTCAATAGCAATCCGGAGTGCCTCCTTATACGCCTTCAGAGCCTTGGGCGGGTTCAAATCGATCTCGGTATAGTACACAGCCGTGCGTAGCTGTTCGGTGACAGGCTGGGGGAATTTGTGGTACTGAGGTTGGACACGAGTGACTTCCACGTAGGAGACGTATGCGAAGACGGCGATACCGCCGACGACAGAGAATATGGCCAAGGGTAGCAAGATCGGGTTCTTGCGGAAAACGCCCTTGGAGGCTTCGCGGTATTTCATACGAACCTTCTGGCTGATGGTGAGTTGGCGAGTATGAGGGATGGTGAAGAAATTGAAATTGGTATTGTTGCATCGCGGGCGCAGAGTGGGTCGGCCATTGTTGCTGTATATTGATCGTGTCCAGGGTTGATGCTGTGCGGGTGCGAGCTTTTGAGCTTGGGCGCTGGCGCGCCGCGAGGCTGCGCGAAACATTGGCGTCGTTGGTATCGATTGAATTGATCAGGTAGGCTCCTTGATAATATCGACAAGTAACTGGCGGGTCGATTGCTCGCGGGGAGGTTTATGGAGTGGTTGTTGGAGTTGGTGAAGATGGAATTGGCCGCGCTCCGTTTTTCCGCTGCGGCGGGCTTGGCCCAATGACGTCGCTAGGATCGATTTGTAACCCCCATTTGCTGCCTGTTCGTATTCCTCTCCTGGAACAAAACTCACAATTGCACATCAGTGGCATGTATAGGTTGAGAGACAGTTTCATCTATCTTGATTCTCTCTACCATGTGTGGACGGTACGCATTGGGCGTGGTGAGTCCTTATCCTGCCTTGCCCCATACCCAAAGACGTGACTAACCAATGATCCACAGCGCTTGGCGTACATCCAACAACAGCTTCAAGAGCGAGGCATGCAAGTAGATGACGCTCCCGATGATGAAGAAGTCCGCGAAACATACAACTTTGCGCCGGGCAACTTTGGCGCAATCTACCGTGCCGACATTCCTGACCACAAGACTCGCTCCGAGCAAGATAAAGAGGCACGCCAAGAGCAGGATGACAACGTTGCAGAGCCAGATGGCCAAGACGACAAGAAGGATGACGACACTGCATCAGTTGTACATTCCAAATACAAGCTTCAGAGCATGAAATGGGGCCTCATCCCGTTCTGGACAAAGCGCCAGCCAGACTACGGTTCCATGATGCGCACGATCAATTGTCGCGATGATTCGTTAATCGAGAATCGTGGCATGTGGACGACTATGAAACAGCGCAAACGATGTCTCGTCATCTGTCAGGGCTTTTATGAGTGGCTGAAGAAGGGACCAGGGGGCAAAGAGAAAGTCCCCCACTTCGTTCGACGTAAGGATGGTGATTTGATGTGTTTCGCTGGACTATGGGATTGCGTGAAATATGAAGGTAAGATCAAACCTGCTATATATCATTCCTTCTTTTGGGCCCTTCATTCATATCTGGATTGAGGCTAATTTGTGTTCCATAGACTCGGACGAGAAGTTGTACACCTACACCGTGATAACAACATCCTCAAACTCTTATTTGAACTTTCTCCATGAAAGGATGCCTGTGATTATGGACTATGGAAGTGAAGAGATGAAAACATGGCTCGATCCTAGCCGGAAGACCTGGTCGAAAGAACTGCAATCCATTTTGAAACCTTATGAGGGCGAGCTCGAGTGCTACCCCGTCTCCAAGGAAGTCGGGAAAGTGGGCAACAATTCGCCGGATTTCATCATCCCAGTCAACAGCAAAGAAAACAAAAGCAATATCGCCAATTTCTTCGCCAATGCCAAAGCGAAAGAGACCTCTCCTAAGAAGGAACCCGCTATCAAGAATGAAAAGTACGAGGGCAAAGACAAATTCGCTGCACATGGCACCAAGAGGGAGCATACGCCAGAAATGGCGAGCCCTGATAACGAAAGCAAGAAACAAAAGGTCCACCAAACCTTTACCGGAGTCTCGCCCTCGCCGCAAAAGTCCAAAATGCGCAGTGCTACTCATAACAAGCCAATGAGGAAGGCTGGGGGGTCCAAACCACCAGATGGATCACAACGAATTACGAATTTTTTCAAAAAATAACTAGAAACTTCGAAGGGTTAGTTAGTCATGAGTTAAGATTTCGCTTCACCGGTTTTCTTGTTAAATGGGATGAGCTGAGTGGACCTCGGATATATATCTGAGGTGCCCTGTCTACTGGACACCTCTAATTAGACCCTGTCCGGACGGTTGGTGACAACCACCCTAGTTAAGTAACTTAAGACCGACACCTAGTAAGCCATGAACAATATCGGAGATATCTCAAATTTGTATATTCTCAAAGCCCGTTGAGGCTACAATGTCATGATGTTCATTGGGATGAAAGTCGGATGATACACTATTGTACAGGAAGCTTCAATTGGAGCGGGTATGAAAGAGTAGCTTATTGGTTGTCCAATTCCCGAAGGCGCTGGACAAGCTTCTCTCTGAGGAAGGGGGTCAGTCCCAAACTAGGCCACAAATTAGCAACCCGTAACATAATCACAGAGTCCTTTACATGTCCCGACATAAACTTACATTCCACTTCGAGTGACCATTCTGTAGGTGCCTGCGATGATACGGTCAGCTTGAAATAACGTTGGAGTAATACCAGGAGCTATTCGCAACATACCGCTACTTTGGTATTTGCCGTCGCCGCCAACGAATTGACCATGCCCATCAACTTCGAGACTGCCAAAGATATCCTCGGGCCTGTACAAAGATTAGCTGACATCTTATCCCCGCTAACCACATAAGTGCCATACCATGCGATTCGTCCAAAATCGGGAGGTCGTCTGTTGTCTGAAATATGGATCCAACCGCCTTTGCCAGCACCACCAGCACCGCCCTGACCGCTAGCACCATCGCTAGAGCCTGTTTCAGTGCGCCTTCGGTTTCGTTGGTTGGGCATTAGGACACCGCCAGTATAGAGATTTGCTCCTGCCGTTGACACCATGACCTGCGCTTGAGATTGTGCATCTGGATCTTCATGTGCATGCTTGGCGAAGACTTCTTGGAGAATGGCGAGGAACTTGGGGTTCTCTCTGAGTGAGTCTGGTGTAGGCGGTAGTTGGCTGGTGACTCCAATGGCAAGATCTGGATTGACGGGTTCGGACGACAAAAGTGACAGTATATGAGAGTTATTTGATCCTTCGCTTGGGAACACATACTATTTCTTAATTAGCATGTAATAAAGGTTGTGTTGATACTTGCGAGGATTTACATACGATGTGAGGGTTGCCCTCAAGTGAAGACACAAAGCGAGCCTGTGTCCACCGGGGAATTCTCAAGGCCTGTCGGCCGATTGGCCTAGTTGCAAACATTTTTCGGTCTCCGAAAGGTCCTAGAGTCTTTCAAGAAATTCGGAATTGTCCAACAAGTGAGGTCGCTAAGTCCGAAGCTCCATCATTCGGTCATCATGCAGATCAAGGCGGCGTGAAGGGCGGTGAGCGCGGACCTCTCCAAAAACCGTTCACGTGAGAAGCCTTGTTGTTGGAAGTCAACTTAACTTTCCGACGTCAAGGCAGCTTTGCGCCTGTCCATTGCAAGTGTTAGTGACGGTTGGGACTGAGTGAGGTGGCTGCTGGTCAATGCCAAAGCTCGATTCACAAGTCTTTCTGATCATCCTCACCCGGTGTACTCCCGAAGCTAGCACTTGCGCATGATTGATTGGCTGTTTGCGCATCCAAGGATACCCAAGTTCAATTGCATACCCCACCCTGGGATGATAAGTATCCTCGAGGCTTAGATACCTTCATTTCATATCGACATACCCTGTCCCTGCTCTGCGACCCCGACCATGGCAACTCCATCAGCAAAACCTGGCGCAACGCCAACCCATTTCACCTCTTCTCCACACCCAACCTCCGCACCCCTGCGATCAATCGCTCATAAATCACCCTCCACACGAACTCCGTCGGCCTCGGGACCTGGCCATGCAACACACCTCAGTGTATCTTCACATCAGTACGCCACACCTCTTGCCGTGACGAGCGGCGTCGACGACACGGTCAATTTCAGCTCCCCATCAGCACTTCTCGCACTCAGTGGTTACACTGGTATCAGCCCCTCAGCTGTAGTTCACGAAGGTCTCGTTGGGTCCGGCATAAACGAGAACGATATCCAGACTTTGGGGATGCAGGGCATCAAGCTTGGAGGGGTGGGACGCGATAGCGAAGAGGAACAGAAGCACCGGATTCAAGAGGTGGTCCAGTGCCTTCGAGCGCGCGTCGCAGGCAGAGGTGTATCCCGTGAGGGAATTGAACGACTGAGCCGACTTGAGGGTTTCGAATCGATTTGGCAAGACAATGATATCAATATTGCCGGGAATTTTGTCGACCTGGAAATCGAATTCCACGCTGCTCACGACGTTGTCAAAGATGTCAGCCTACGATATGCGACCCCGGAGTTTACAGAAGGCGAGCGTCGAGATGAAGCTTCTGCGGTTCTGAAGCGGAATCTTGTACAGCCGCTCGAGGATGTCGAGCACGGGAGATGGAGGTCCCTCTCAGGGTTCCATGAAAATCTACACTGGCTTGCAAAGCTCGACAAGCTCAGTCAAGAGGTCAATTGTTTCGAAGCTCTAGAGGGCCTGGAGGAGAATCTCAAGCGGGTTTGGTCTGAGGAAGGAAAAGGTGGGAAATACGGCGGCGACTACGAGCACCTCTGTGCAGGAGTCGTTGGACGCCCAAGCATGCACAAGGGGACCCGAATTGGTCTCGGTCTAGAATACTTTGTCGAACAGGCCAAGGTCTTGGATGCTAAGCAGAAGGAAATCTTGCCTGATGCGATGGCAGTCGATCAATCCCAACACCAGAATGAGTCCGATGAACCGCAGAAGGTATGGACGGTTATGATTGAATGTGAAGAAGGGTATCCATCCCTTCGCATTTCGAAAGAGTGGGTGGCAAGCGAAGTCTTGACCACCAGCCAAAATGGCGACTCGGCACCCGACGTCGGTCGTATAGAGACAGTGAACTGGCTCGACCCTCCCCAGACCATGCGATTATCTCATGGTAATCACCCTGACCCAATGGCTCTGGATTCTAGCATGCTGGAATCGACCCCTCCAAACCGACGTTTCGTCGCGAAACTTGACCCTCCTCTTGAGGTTCCGATCTTTGCAGCATCCGAAATTTACCGCCATCTGGGAATGCAGCTACCGCAAGAGTTCAAGATGGTTACATATGACAATCTTCTGACCTCGGAAGCATCACAATTGGATTCTACACCGCAGCCTGGCCGGAGGAGGCGCCGGATGTCGGTACAGACCTTTGATTCGACCGGCACAGCCTGCACGAATTATCACAACTACACCTTCCAAGCATTCGAGTCTGTTGCTGGCCGCACGATCCGTGAACTCCCATTCTCGCACCCTCGACAAATTGCCGATATTCTCCCAGTATGCATGCCCTCTCATTTGAGCTTATTTACAGTACTAACTAGACTTAGTTTTTCCGTCAATATGCGTTGTTGGCAAATCTGATTCGAAAAATCACTGGTACCTCTGCCAAGAGTAACAATCATAAGCGAGAACCTTCGACAGGAGTATCGCTCGTCCCATCAGTTCCCGCCAGCCAAGAGCTATCCTTTGCCGGTGAAAGTGATATAATCACGCTCAGCAACGATGACCCCAATGAGGAGAAGTTGAGTGCCCTACTTGGCGATGGCTTCTCAACCGCCTTCACAACTGTCGCTTCCAATGCTTCTCCATTCCACAGCGAGGATTATTTGGACGACGTCAGGGTGGACGTGACACTACGAACGCAAATTGGCCAAGCGCCGGCTCTGATGCTGCTCATCACCGACTCCAGCAACAATGTGGAGAATGCCGTGCGCGAGCCAGTGCAAGTCTCGATCTGTTTTGAAGTCGGCCTCAACGGGCGTATTTCGATCGTCGATGTGGCCGAACTGAAAGGGCAGAGTGATACCGGGGGTGATACGGAGATGCAAGGGACAGATGCCGCTGGGCTGAAGCTGCAGGATATGCATGAGAAGATCGCCAGGGTTCTGGAGATCTCGCAAGACCTGGGGATCCTGGTCGAGTGGGTCCTGCGCTGGCTGCGGCAGCGGGCCGGCAGCGGGTGAGGCTGACCAGCCGAGGATTCCGGGACAGGAGGGTGTCTGGAATCTAGGCCTAGATACCCCTGCTAGTTCATTGACCATGTGTTACGTTCTCAGTCATTGCTAGGCTGGGATGGGCTGGACCTGCAAGCAGCCGCTACTGAGACTCTCGGCATGGTGAGAAATGTCCTGTCTGGACACTGGCGAAAGTTTAGTTACAGTCGACACGACAGAAAGGCTGAGACCATCGTGACGAAGCGTACATGCCCGCATTGAATACCCCAAACCGTCGTGGAATTTGTGAAATGTGTTTCTTGCGGGTCTGCGACTTTCTTTTCGACCCCTGCAGGAGGGTCTATTCCAACACCTGAAGCCATGCCGTGTCATATGCGAAATTCTTCGGTATGTACGGAGTAGTGAGATGCGTCTCAATTCGAACGATATGCAAGGGTTTATGACGATGATACTGTCTCGAGCGTACAGCATACTTTCGAGCCATGAAATGATGAAATTCAAAATACCCCAGTCGATTCAGGTCCCAAACTTTACCGTAGCCCGTAGATCATCCATGTAGGTATACACATCCAAAACCACATCATTATTCTCCTCAACTGGAAAGAGGCAACGTGACGACTTTCCATCCATCATGCCTAGGCTGAATAGCCTCTAGGCCACTCTTTTTGTGCTTGATCCTCGTAGATCTTGCTACCCCAGGGTGGCGACGACATCATATGGCATCATTAACATCATCATCGCTCGTAGACCGGTTTATCAGATAAGCGCCTCTTCTCTCTACCAGTGCCATTACGTCGCCCCCTTGCAGCAGTGTCAAAGATCACAGACGATCGCGGGGAGAGTTCATGAACGACCAGAAACTAAACCCGACATCCATTCAAGCGTACTTTTGTCTGATACGAGGTATATCCTACCATATACCTTCTACACCCGCCAGATGCGCATGAAATAAAAACCGCAAATGCAACTTGCTGACCAAATAGATCCTTCCAGCTCTTAGAGCTACGAGGCATTATCAGTTTCTGAAGGCCTAGTCGAGTCTGAACCACCCCACTAATTGAGGCTTTTGTGATAGCCGCTAAGTTGGAGAGGAGGGCCCAGCGTGCGTCGGATGACATCGTTAGCTTGTTCCAGGGCTGTTATCAGTGGACTCCGCCGTAAAGCGCGTGGTGCCTGGGAAACCAAACGAGCCCCTCTTCCCCCCCGAAAGTTCGGTGAGGCATTTTGAAGGATGGACAGTTATTACTTTTGCGATGTGATGTGCAAATGCCTCGTATACGCAGCTCAAAAGCAAAGATAGCCCTGGCCCTGGCAGTTGTAGAAATGCGTTCAAAGTCCAAAGCGGTGATGATTGTAAGCATATGCACCTCGGCGTGGTATACTTCGTCGCTGTAATAGAGTTAGATCCAAGAATGAAATTTATTCCAGCGTGATGTGCTCCTGGAGGGGGAATCAGTTTCTAGTCAGCGCAGTGTGTCAAGAGTGTTCTCCACCAATCAGAGGGCAGTGATAAGAAATTCGGGCGCTGTCGATCGCAGCCGCGGACCGTTCGTGATTGAACCATTACCATTTCGCGTCTTTTGGTTTGACCGCGTTATTCTCTCGGGGTCTAATTTAGTCGGACATTTGACCGATAGATTTGATTCTCTTTTGACTGCCTTAATTAGGGCTGTAACCTGAATAGCTGTATAACATGGTATAACATGCATATGCCGGATGATGAACGTAAGCCCCGTATCAACCCCCCCCGGTCTCGACTCGGCTGAAACTCGCGGCGAACCTTCGATGACTAACAGGCCCCGCCGTGAATCATGTTTTACTGGCCGATGCTATTCTTGTGTGTCGCGGCTCTCGCCTGTGAGACTTGAGTGTGTAGAAATAGTATCGGGCTGTGCTACTTCGGAGTCGCCTACCGAGAGACATAGGCTGGGGTATACTCCGTACTTGGTATCTTCTAGCATGGAGCTATCAATAGCATACATGATTATTTTAGTATCGACGTATACGGAGTACAGTAGATGTATTATAGCCGATCTTCGAACTATTACAACGTTTGTATACGACTGTACGAAACATTCGTCCTCGACAGGGCTGAAGATCGGAATGTCCCTTTTCCTCAGCCACCCAGTCGCAGCCCGATTCCTAAAACCCCCGACTTTTCACCATTTGCTCGAGAAAAGCCGGGGGAAGCAGATCTCGTCGCCACTTTTTCTGATGGCCAATTTTCTGGAGAATCCCTGTTCCCCAGAGCACGCCTAACCTTCTTGACATTTGCATGGAAATTCGACATGAGATCTTCTATCCTATCCATACTCATAACTGCTCGTCTAAAAGTGTTGAATACAGCCCAACCCTGCACTCTATGCGCGATTTCCAATCTTACATAGCCGAGTAAAACAAAAACACAATCCACAGATAACAATGTAAAAAAAAAATCTTTCCTCCATAGATAACGCACACAAAATAATTCCTAAAAAGGGAAAATCCATTGAAAATTCCAACCCTTCACGCGACTAATCGCGACCGATCATACACGGTCCTACTGAAAAGCCCCGTCGCCAGCCCCAAGCCTTTGGCCGGTGTCGGGGGCGGTTCCAGCGGCTTGGCCAGAGAGCATTCGGTATGATTGGGTGGTCGGTGGGCGATTTCGAGAACGTTTTGCCACGCTCCACCCATGCATCGGGTCCGTCGTCTCGAGACGGTGGCTGGGCACTCCTCCAGTGTCTCCAGTTGGTCTCCAGAAGAGTCTCCAGTGAGCGGATCGTTAGTTTACGGTGTAAATTACTGTTTTCTTGGTTCTATTGTGTGCGTGGGCATTATATGTTTAACGTATACTGTATTCCCTGATCGATGTGTGTATGAACTGTAAGTGCTGTAAATGGATCTCTGATCTATATACATAAGGTGTGGACCGCCAGCATGTATATCGACAAATATTCGTCCATTGCTGCAGGTACACTAGGTCGAGTCCGCTTTTTTCTTTCCTAGCGACATATCAACGGCCGCGGCACCGACTGATAGGCGGTCGAGACTGGATGAATGACCTCCGAGGAGAGAGAGAGAGAGAGAGAGAGCTTGCCGGCCACGCATGCCACGCGGGCAATAGCGCCGTGTCAGGGGGGAAAGGGCTCTGATAACAATGGCGCAAGGGCCATTAGCATGCTACCATTGGGTTCCCATCTCAGGTACCCGATGAGTGCGGAGGAGTTCGATCATGTCGCACACATCTCCGGCATGGGCTCGTTTCTCCGTGTGTCTTGTTTAGGTAAGTTCGGTGAATGTCGAGAGGATGCAAACTAACCTTTTCGACAAAGTGATTATTTTCTACGAACTGCTAGATTTGCAAGGACTCGTTGCTTATTCGGTATAGCTGAAGTTCTAGAACAGAGGCCGTCGCATAGATCTTAGCCAGGTGGTGTGTGCCAGGTCTTATGTAGACTTACTAGACGACTACTATCTACCCCGGGCTTTGCAGCTGATATGCGCCAGGACTAGGAAGATTCTGGTGTCGGTTGGTAAGATGAATTAGCAACTTAATTTCCTACCCGCTATCTATGCATGTTGGCATGTCCTTGCACAGGGGTACTATCCTTGAAGGTTCAAGGCGGGTGGTTTCTCCGTCGTCGCGAAATTGACATCTGATCGCCACGGGCGTGAACGGAGGGAGTCCCGGGGAGATCCCTCCCCCGGACTTTTCCCGCGTCTGGCGAGTGGGCAGCGACCGGGGAAAGAGGGACGAGAGGGGATACACGGAGAGTGTCAGTAGAGTACGAGATTTGAGAAACACCAGATTCAAAGCCAGATCGAGGAGGTGGAAGCGTTACAGAGTAGGAAGTTGAACTAGGGTAGTGTAGTTGTTTATCCAATTGATATGGGTTGATTTGAAGGTGTGGCAGGAGGCGTTTTCGCAGCTTATCGGCCCAACGAGAGGAGAGAGATTGATCATATTACTGGGCCTTATTACGGAGAATCTGTCAGCTGATTGGGCCGCGGAGAATGAGGGCGGTTATCACGATAGGATTTTAAAACGGCAGGAAGAAGAAAAGAAAAGAAGATGGAGGGCTAAACTTCGATGCACATACATTTGCTGCTTTAGATGTGGTGGTGAGTTTCGGGTGGCGATCTAATAATGATTCCTGTTGTATCGATATTACAATTTGTTCTATTACAATTTGTTCTATGGGTTGTATACTCCATACATGTTGAACTGTAATATCATAGCCAAGTATGGAAGAATGCGGAGGTCGATCGGGCGACGATGTAATTTAGAATGTGACGAACATCGATGAAGCATCACTACCTAATACCGAGCGCGGGTATGAATAATAGAATGAACCTCGAAGGCTAAAAGGCACGTCCTAATATTATTACTATAGATGTTAGGTAGATCAGTGACGGAGGGTGTGAAAGTTCTCGGCTATGACCGGTTTCGCAGTCGTTGTATGGTTGTATGATGCGGCGATGATGACACGGAAGGGAAACTGGGTGGCGTTTGGAGATGAACATGGACATGGACATCGGTAGATGAGGGTTGAGTTTTTCCGGACCAGCGCTTGGCTCGGATCGTTTTGGAATGGGAATATAAAGAAGAGGAAAAGCAATCTTATTCACGAGGACAGATGGAAGAAAAAAAAGGAATGTTTGCGTGATTTTTGATGTAGTAGGAAGTGTTTCCTGAACGACCCCGGTGTCGGGAATGAGAATGTTAGTAGATCTATGAGGCACTTTTCGCATACAAGAAATTCGGGAATACAGATACAATGTCTAACTAGGGTTCGATAGTAAGAAGATCAGTGTAATGGGGTGTAATTACTATACCGCTAAACCCGAACGGGAGTGGCTGATCCGCGGCTTCCTCATTTTTTCATTTTTGATTTCCTTCTTTTCTCAATCCCTAATCGTTCCTTTTTTCCCTTTCCTGAATGGAAGTGACTCCACTCTTGTCTCCCCTCCCAAAAAATCCAAAAAAGACTCAACCTGTACGCGGGCGTGACTAAATTTAAATCTTTATCTGGCCCTCCCCCACCATCTAAAAACTCACCCTTTTCCCCTCTCTTCTTGACATTTCTCCCACCCATCGCGTTCTTCACTCTCTTCCTTCGGGAACTCATCCTTTCTTCCATCCTTTTGTTGTTGGTTCTGCTTGCTTGCAAGCCCACACCTGGTTTTTCAACCTCACACATACCCCATAATCATTCATTATGGTACGTTCTTCCCATTGCCGTCACTCGTTCCCGGCTTCGTTGCCGGGTGACTCACTTTTTCGCCGCTGGACTTCCCAACAACACCAAATTGTCAATCAAAGATCTATACGGAAAGCTAACTGACTCGTTTCTTCTGTTCCACAGGCTGCCGATTCAACTGTCATCTCCAACACGGAGAATGTGCGTTTGATTCTCGATGCATTGGATTTCCACAATGGCCGTTGAGCCAGAGAGGAAATACATATACTGACTTCCCATGGGGTCGAACAGCTCATGAAGTACATGTCCCTCGACCAGCGCGGTCGTGTGATGGCCGAGTACGTCTGGATTGATTCTTGCGGTGGCACTCGCTCCAAGACCAAGGTATGCCGACATCATCATCTTTTTCGCTTGCCCACCTTCGGGAAACTCTTGCAACTCTACTGGTTTCCCCGAAGAATGCCCTATCTCCTTTCTTTCCTTTTGCTGTGATGGTGGGATGAGTTGCCCCGTGCGTATCAGCCATGGCGCGATAAGCCCTGTGCACGGAGTTTTTACTTGTTTCGATTACCACACGCGACGACCCTGCAATCATCCGCATCACGTGAGAGAGCGGAAAAAGATTGCTTGAATTGTCAAGACATCATTGCTAACATTGCCCGTCTCTCCTCATCTAGACCCTCTCCAAGCCCGTTGCCTCCGTTGAGGAGCTCCCCGAGTGGAACTTCGACGGTTCCTCCACCGGCCAGGCCCCCGGTGACAACTCCGATGTCTACCTCCGCCCCGTCGCCATCTTCCCCGACCCCTTCCGCCAGGGTGACAACATCCTCGTTCTCTGCGAGACCTGGGATTCCGATGGAAGCCCCAACAAGTTCAATTACCGCCACGATGCCGCCCGCCTGATGGAGACCCACGCCAAGGAGGAATTCTGGTTCGGTCTCGAGCAGGAGTACACTCTCCTCGGCACTGATGGCTGGCCCTACGGCTGGCCCCGTGGTGGTTTCCCCGGTGCTCAGGGTCCTTACTACTGTGGTGTCGGTACCGGCAAGGTCTACTGCCGTGACATCGTCGAGGCTCACTACCGTGCCTGCCTGTTCGCCGGTATCAACATCTCCGGTATCAACGCTGAGGTCATGCCCTCCCAGTGGGAGTACCAGGTCGGCCCCTGCCCCGGCATTGACAGTAAGTTTTTCTTCCTTTACGCTGAGATGAGAATCTTTTGCAAACAAAGTGCGTTCCCCCTCTAACCTCAATTTTCTTCTAGTGGGTGACCACCTCTGGATGTCCCGCTTCATCCTCCACCGTGTCGCTGAGGAGTTCGGTGTCCGCATCTCCTTCGAGCCCAAGCCCATCGATGGTGACTGGAACGGTGCCGGTCTGCACTCCAACGTCTCTACCGTCGCTACTCGTGCCGAGGGTGGTATGAAGGCCATCGAGGCCGCCATGAAGAAGTTCGAGGCCCGCCACCAGGAGCACATTGCCGTCTACGGTGAGGGCAATGACAAGCGTCTGACTGGTCGCCACGAGACCGGTAACATCGACAAGTTCTCATATGGTGTCGCCGACCGTGGTGGCTCCATCCGTATCCCTCGCCAGGTCGCCAAGGACGGCAAGGGTTACTTTGAGGACCGCCGTCCTGCCTCCAACGCTGATCCTTACCAGATCACCGGTATTATCGTCGAGACCATGTGCGGTGGTCTCTAATTTCAATATTTGATCTTAGCGCTCCGATACCCTCCGGCATCAACTGGGAGTTCGGACCGTGAGAGCGGCCTGACTGCGTGAGGGAGCCCTTCCGTCCATAGAATCCTCTTTTTGACCTACTGCCCGTGTTTTGTTGCTTTTCTTTATTTATTTCCCTTTCCTTTTCTTCCCTTATCATCCCCCGAGATGAACCCTATCTATCCTTTTCCCGTCTCTCGGCGCCAGGGTCCGCCTCTTGCGTTCTTTTGCCTCCCCATCAGTTGCACTCGCCGAAATCTCTTGTTTCGTTTTTTTCTTGAAACCCCCCTCCCCACTAAAGTGGGTTATGTGTGACGTACAATAGCATAGAATCATTACATGGATGGAAAATCAACCCATCGTTTGAGCATCACACTCTATTTTCTTGGTCTCCACTGTGGCTTTTGTAAAGATGAGATCCTTTCAATGAAACCCTATACCTTAAATCGACATCAATCAACCTTCTTAGGTACTGTACTGCTAGGTAGACCCTCCGGCAATGTGAAAGCCACTGCCGAGTCTTTCATACCCCACATGTAGTCGAATATGGGGATTTATCTCCCCGCAAGTTCGGGAGTAGATTTCCGTGTTAATTTTGAGGACCTTGGGATGATCGAACAGTAGCGGTATGTCATAATTATATTAGAATCAGCTTGCTAAAAGCCGCTGGTCACGATGGGCTAATCTGAGGATAACTCAATCCCTTTCCCGAATCATAAATGGCCGATTAGGAGGTCGAACCTTCTTGTGTGTAGGAACTCTCAGTAACTGGGGTCGAGATCGACTCTGCCCGTCAGTTGACTCAGTTTCGCCCAGGTTGCATGCAGGGCTCCAATTGATGACAAGAATTCTAACCACCGTTTGTGCTGCACGGGCTGTGACTTGTTGGATCACCTTTCGAAGGCAAGACAATAATTGGGGGATGTCGTTCGAATCTATAGCGCTCAGTTGAATGATGAAATATACCACTTTGAGCGAGTAGAGGATCTCGGCAAGTATTTCGCAGTAGTGTTCTTCAGAATTTGCATGGAGAAAGCGATTGATATCCAGTCCGGGATCATTGTCACCTTTGAGACGATTGATAGAGATTGTGGCCTGATGAATGAGGCTTTTCAAAGCATCGATGTAAGAATGACTTTCGTCTCGTGGTCTCAAAATCCAAACGCTGGCGATTCTTGCTTGTAAAAGTTGTGGACCGCATTGGTGCAAAAGTCTTGGGCAGACTGCCTGTCGGCAAAACGGACTTTAAGTAGGAACAGGGACGAAACTGGGGACTTGTTCCAAGCCTGGAGATCACGAGATTTCCAGAATGGCGTTGACTTGAGAGATCTTCGTCGATCGCGCTGACTTCTCGAAGACTGCAAGCTTGCTTCATAGTCAATGATACACTGAGAGGACAAAATATGAAAAACGTGAGTTGACTTCACGTCACAAATTGTTCGGTAAATTTGTGCTCTCTCAGTCTGGGCGCCAATCTGCCCGGAGTGGATGTCAATCTTCAATCTCTTGACCAGATCTAAGAGATCCTGCAGCATCTTCTGCTAGTCTTTGCGTTCAGATAGGGTTTTACGAATCGCCACTTCGACAGTGTTTCGGATTGCGAGGAGCTCGTTATGCATATCGCGCTGCTCAGCTTGGCTGCCGGCCGTTGCTTCGGCCATGATATTTATTACCAGTGATGCGAGACATCTCCTCAAGAATGTCATCATAGTGTAGGCCAACTGGTTTAGTCACCGCATGGATTGCTCGTTTGAAAGATCCTTCTTCGTACCACTTGAGTGCTCGTAGGAGGAACTTTATTATGCAAGCGTAGAGCGTAGCAACCATCCGTCGAAGAGTTTCCGTCAGATAGAGAAGAGAGACGAGTTGAACCCATGGTAGAGCATCCGCGATATCGAGGAGACTGTTTGCGATAACTGAGCCTGTCTTCTTGTGTTCGACAGCAGCCTGTAGAGAAGGAGATGTTAGCAATTGCCAAGGGTCTGGGACTGGCTCTATATCTCACTCCAACCAACAATTTCATTGTTCCCCATGCCAAGCAAACATATTCAGGATGATGTTGCACAAAGATATCCATGATATTCCCATAATAGTGTATCCTTTCCGAGACATGCTCGAGACTCCTTCTCAACCTCGAATGCGCCCGGTCTTTGTTGTAATGTTGCCTCGCTTGGTTGACCGCGCTGATAAGGTCGTCCAAGGTCGTTGCATTGATGCTTTCCAGGCGACGTTTCTTGTTGACATCGTTGGTACCTTCTTTTTCAAAGATATCCCTGGCTTTTTGGAAATCTATTTCGGCGGATTCGAACGCATGTGAGCTGTGCTATATTAGTGTCCATTATCACGCGTTGAGCGAATCTCTGTGCGCATACCGGGTCGGCTTGTACCAGTCGCGATACTGCGCGGTAGCCATCTCGTGTGTTGCATGGCCTGGAATATCTCTTTCACGTCGAGTACATTTCTAACAAGGTTGGGATATACAGCTGTGGGTAATTCCTAATTGAAATAGGAGGCACAATTTGACCGCCGAAGGTCAATCGGCCATCTTGGCCCCATCCCATCTGCACCGTACAACTGCCTGATTGCGGCCCGTTTCATGTGACGCATCATGCATGAACACTCAGCCTTGAGCTCAGCCCCGTTACGAAAATGCAACTTGACCGCCATTTAGATGAGCCCCGTTCAGACGACTCCTGTCCACATAAACCAAGGCACTCTATTAAGCTGTGCGATTGGGAATGGTTCTGCCTTTTTGAACGAGAAACTGAGATTGGAAATCATATGGGCCGAGGTCAACAACGTTGAATCAAGAAGACGATATTCGCGCGCGCATGGAAGCATTGGGAGCAGTCGACCTTCTCGAGACCACCAATACTCATGGCCAAGGAAAGCAGCTGAAGCCAACAGAGTCCACCCACCTAACGATCTCAGACGATAGAACCGATCAGCTCGTGATCGATAGGCGAACCCTTTTAGCTTTACAACGCGAGGAATCAGACGCAGAAGGAAAAGTCAGGGTGGGCATCTCCAAAGAGCATGGGAACCGAGCGCTTCAGGACTATCAAATGATGCTTCGATAACAGCAGGACAAGAGAAGACAAGTGCTGGTACGACAAGAACAACAAGAACAAGAAAAGAGACGCCAAAAGGAACAGGAAGCATGCCAAAAAATAGTGGACACGAGGACTCGAGAAGGAACAAGAATAAACAGGGTCAACAACAATATGCAAGGCCCGAGTGGAAAGAGCGTCGACAGTATGTCTACAGGTCCTTCCACGAACTCCAAGAATACCATCCAGTTCACCCAATTGCAACCCGACACGAGCAACTACCGCATCTCAACAGAGGAAGTCAAGGCGCCGCGCGAGCAGATGGCACGTTTGGAAGCAAAACTCCAAAACCAGTGCGAGTCGGCAGATGAGACTCCGAGCCCATTCAGATTTCAATTTCTCTATCGCCTAAGTTCAGGCCACGCCATGCGAGAAGAGAAAGGCGAAATTGACTCGGAAGAGGAGGACTCCGACGTCCATACTAGAACTTTCTCAGATCCTCCAGAGGTATTATATGATCAGAATGGAGGAGGGCATCTTCGGTGCCATCTATCAGTTCGAAATATGGACCTTTTTCTTGCGCAGAATCGCGATATTTCCTTTGTCGTATTTCGCGACTATCGAAGACAGTACCCCCCCGGCCATTTTGGGACCGGAGACGTACCGCGAATACCCGAGCCTTCTTCTGAGAGCATATATCCTGTTGCGACTTGTCTCAAAGAAGCCTTGACCGTGCTATTTTACGAAAAACAAGTTTTTGAGAAGCGACTAGAATTACTTCGAAAATTGTGCGATAAGGTCGGAGATGGCACCTTCGTAGAGCCACCGTTAAGGCCAGATTACGGTTGCACCATGATTATCGGAAGTAATTGCTTTATTAACTGGAAGTAGATGTGAACTTGTGCCGGGACGGATTTTCTCATGCTAATCTCATAACTAGTTTGACTGTCCTGGACACAAGCCTCGTGGTTATTGGTGACAGAGTCTAAATCGGCACTAGCGTCAGCCTTTTGACTGCGGGACATGATACTGGTATCCTTTCCCGTCGGAAGTTCGTTGAGTTCGGACACCCAATTTTCATTAAGAATGACTGCTGGATCGGTGCCAACCACGGGAGAAGAGGAGACAAAGTTTACCGAGTGGTGGTGGACTGGGCAGGCGGGATTATTTAACAGAGGAGAGAGTTACGAGAGTTCAAGAGGAACGAGAGTTAACAAAGTTCAGATTGGAAGTTACGGATGACTGCTGGATCGGTGCCAACGTGGTTATCTTACCTGGTGTTCAGATTGGAAAAGGTAGCACCATTGGTGCCGGCTCAATCGTCACGAAAGACATTCCTCCATTCTCAGTTGCAATTGGCACACCCTGTCGCGTGAAGAACACTATTCAATCAGCGGAGGAGGAGGAGGAGCAAGACCCTGAAAATCCCTACCGTCACCTATCGCGTGAGCATTAGATCCCAAAAAGGTAAATCAACATGTTTTAGAAGTCCTCAAAAAGAAAATACGTGTATTTTTAGGTCTCATGCCTCGACAATATTAACTTAAATCGTAAATATTTGCTTCCGATGTTGCCTTTTGGAGAAGCATGCAGGGGAGACCGGGGATAGTGGAACCTCTGACGGCGGATTTTGGGCTAGAAGAATTAACAATAACCTTCATGACACGACATACTAATCCTCTTTGTGAACCCCCTTGCCCCACTACCCAAAGTTACCTTCGACTTCTGCATAAACACTGCTAAGGCCTTTAGTATACATCCATATCTCTATACAAAATCCTATTATCAAAGCATATCAAAGCATATCAAATAGGAAGTTGACTCACTTAATCGATTCTGGGTGTAGTATTTCACTGCTTTTGCTAGAAAGCGTTAGAAGAGGCTATATGCTCGGGTAACTCCGATGACATGGTTTGACGCGGGGATATAACAGGTAAGGTGGTCGATGATTTTGAATTTCAACGTGATTTGGTCCATATAGTCCTTAACGTTACGTTTGAGTTCTTCGTTGTTGACCTGAACAACTAACAAAATTTTGATTGCTCCGTAGGCAAGTGCAATATACTTCGGAGCTTGTCCCACCATGAGATCAAGCATTTGAGTATATTCGTACGCAACCTCGGCGGTTGCCTTCCAGCCATGTTTGACTCTATCGGCGAGGCTAGGAGCAATATGGGAGGACGTACTGGTGTGGTTCTTTGTATGTTCGCTTTTCGCAATTTCAATAATATCTAGCACACTTCGTCGGCTATTGTCGAGGATTTCACGCCCATCTCGGGTAGCCACGGCGACAAAGTCGGATAAACGATTGTCAAGTCTTGTCGTGGCGTCCCGAATGCAGTCCCTTGTTGAAGCGTGTTAGAAGTTGCCTTTCTTCCCTGGCGAGGATTGTCTTACAATTTCAAAATACTGTTGGCCCACATATTCTCGATCCAAGGCTGTTGCAATGAGTCCCGCCCTCCTGAAGACACAGTCACACGCGGGAGGCTTGAATACTCCGTGCCATGGTTGTCGTCGAAGGGCTCATGGTTCCGCAGTGAAGGTTGTTCGCGCCATATTCATAGATGCTTGGCTTACCTCTATACATCGAATTGCGGGTTAGGAGATTACAATGTTGTAGATCCGACTCTCAGAGTTACGATTCTCAACATCCTCCAGGACCATTTATGTGTTGGGGCTGTGTTAGGCGCACACACGTCTACCTTTTCAGGCCGATTGGCGCCAACCCCGCCTTGAGCTGAATCCTCACTCAGGTGAATATTCCTTAGCTCAGCAAGCTTGTGTGACCAGTGGTAGTTCGCCAGCCCCTTTCATTCGTGTTAAGCTCGTATCTGTGCCAAAGGCCTACGAAGCCGATGAGATTTTCATGTGTACCACTGCCGGTGGTATTATGCCAATTACAAGTCTCGACGGCGGGCTGATCAACGGTGGCGGGGTTGGTCCGATTACGAAGAAGATCTGGGATGGATATTGGGATATTCATTACGATGAGGCTTCCAGCTTTGAGATTGACTACAAAGATGGGAATAAGAACACTTCGAGTGGCCCAGGTCTTTAAATTTACGAGGGGGCGGGGACATATAATTATATAGATTTTGAATTCCATTTCACGTCTATCCATCTATTCATCATTAGTCTCAATAAGCAAGGTTGTATACCATCCAAATAGGTAACCAATTAACCAAGCAATCATAGCGACACGGGAAAATCTTTATTAGTGTGCCAAGCCCCAAGAAGTTCCGTTTACTTGCGGTCAACCTTGCCGCGTCCAAGCCAGCGTCTGGCTCCCGAACCCAGTCCTTGCAGACCACGCTGCTGCACCTCACGACGCGCCGCACCATCGACCACATTGCCATCAGTTGACTCCTCATTTTGGCGGGAACGGCCATCCACAACTCGAAGCAAAATATCCATCAGCAACGCAGCGAGGATACTCGCGATCAAGATCCCGACCATGACCAAGTTACTCTTCCGGTACTTCTGCCGCCCGGGTGCCTCATAATCACTCTTCCAGCCCGAGTACAGGGCATAGGTAGTCAGGATACTACCCAAATTACCCCATCCTGAAACCACGGCAGAGGCAGCTGCCACACCGACCTCTCCATGGCGTGGCTGAAAGATCTCTGCAGTCCACGTCATGGTGATGGGCACAGTTGGCCCGAGACCGAAACCGACAATCAAGAGGCCACCGTACCGCGGCCATGGGTTCTCCTCAGTGCCGGCATAGCTGGTCAACAGTAATCCCAGAATCTGCAGCAGAACAGGGATTGAGAAGAACAGAGCACGGTGGCGGTGGAAACGATCAGAGAAGGGGGTAACAAGGAGAATAGCAATAAGATCCATCTAGAGAAAGAACAGTCAGTCAGTGAAAGATTAAATCATTGGCTCTCTGGGAAACTTACAATCCAGATAGGGGCTGTGAGCAAGCTCAGGTCAACTCCATTCAAAGAAGGGTTGATCGCTTTGATAATCACGTTCGCATACAGCTGAACACCGATACCAACACCGACAACACCAAAGTACATCACCAAAAGCGGCCAAAGTCTCCAGTCCATGAAGACATGCAGCAAATCCCGCAGATTCCACTTTGAGTTATGATACACACGTTTCATATCGTGATAGTGAATCACAGAATCCCGGCCAGTCAAAGCAGGACGGCTTTGGGGCAACCAACGCAGCATTCGGTGACGCTCAGGAGCCAGTGCGCCAGGTGCAACAGGCCGGTCGGGCAACCACCACAGCTGGGCAAATCCCAAAGCAATGGTGATGACACCATAGATCAGGAACATCCACTGGAATCCGACGTAGCCCTGAGCGCCATCCATCTCCTGGAAACCGGCAGAGACAAGGCCAACCACGGCCGCAGAGACCTGAGCAGCAGTGAAATACTGGCCGATGCGTTTTCCAATCCGCGAAGGTGGGTAGAAGAGCGTGAGATAGTAGGTCATGCCGGGCCATAAGCCGGCCTCGACGATACCAAGAAGCAGGCGAAGCAGACTATAGATAATTAGTATATATGTCCACTGTGGTCGACAAAAGTCAGGTGGAAACATACTAAAAGCTCCAAGCTGCTTTCATCGCTGTCATGCAGGTACCGATCAGCCCAACGCTGATCACGATACGGCTCATCCACACATGGGGACTGAGGCGGGTCATAACCAGATTCGAAGGCAGATCAAACACAACATAGCAAACGTAGAACAAGGCCAAACCAGTCGAGATCTGGTGGGGATTCAGATGCAAAACATGGGCAAGGTCATGACCAGAGCTCGTGTTCATCGTCTGCGCCAGACCGACGTTGGAGCGGATGGCAGAGCACATGAAGTAGAGAACCCAGAAGGCGGGGATAATGCGCCAATCCAATTTTCTGTTCCAAAACGTCGGCTTTTGATTAAATTCAGAATTTTGCAGAGTGCGACTGACCTATAGACTCGTTCGATGTTCTCAACACTGAACTCGTCCGGCTCGAGGTCATCCATGTCCGTCGATTCTGACAGAGCCTGTGGTGGCTCATAGACATCATCTGAAGGGAAATTCTTGTTTGTGGCGACGGCATCCAGAGCTGCCTCGATTGACATTTTTGCGATGGTGTGTAGTCCTGTTATTTCTTTTGCCGGCCTTGTTTATGGAGAGAACTGATCACAGCGCCAACTCAAGCTTTCAACAGGCACAAGTCAAACTGTTTTGCCCAAAGATCACACTCCAGGACAGATCTATTAAATGAGCCGAGTATAAAAGGCTGTGTAGCGGTATCAGTGACTGATTTTCGCTGGAAATTTTTTTTCTTTTCGCTAGTATCGCTGAGCAAGTCGGGGGGGATTCATTTAAGCGTAGCCGAGGTCTGATGACTCCCACTACGAAATGAGAGGACTAGAAAAAAAGAAAGCATCGCATCCACCTACCTGAAATAACACTTGTGCTCGGTGCCCTCCCCCGGTCCGCTCCGTCCGAGTAAAGAAAGTATCAAACTCGCGACAAAGTTGACCGAGCGGAAGAAAAAAAAGTGCGAGGCGGAGAAGGTCACCCGCTTGCAGATCTGATAATGTCTTGGCGGGACAAGATGGTAATCTAGACTTGGTACTTTTGTGTCTCTTTAGTCCCCTAGGATGATTTGAATATATAGTGTCAAATCAGTAGAATATAATACCGACTTACCAAAGAAAAATTCACGAGAGGCTGTTAAGCTTGTTGAGGTTGAGTACGTCACAGTGCTGGTGGGAAATTTCCTTCCGACTCTCGGCGCTCCGCAACTGACGGGATAAGCTCTCCCCAACCGGTAACATCACTACTCACCGAGCATAACCTTAAACACATCTGACTCATGGCTTTCGCGTGGCGTCGGCATCACATCGCAGATTCTAGGCGCTCGGAATGACTTGGATTTATATCAGGCCATTGTCTTGCTAATATTTTCCTAGGTGAGTTGCTAGCGCACCAATCAATAGCCAAAACACTCTTCTTCGGCAGCATTCCCGACTAATCGTTCTTGTTCCTAAGTATCCCTTCGCTGGAGTCTGGACTAGGCAAGCTGCTCCGTCACCTACATATGTGGATGTTCGGTGTGCAGTTTTCTAGTACCGCCTCGGAGAACTTTTCTTAGTTGAGAGCTGTTGTCAAAAAATGGCTTTAATGAAGATACTAGATATCTATAGTATGCAGAATATAAAGAACATTATGCAGTGCCAGGCCTGTACATATATCGCTCACGACGCCTAACTATTTGCATTTCTTAGGTTTAGAAATCAACATCACGAGTCTCGGTCCGATCACGTGATGTGTGATGTGTGATGATTGCTGGCTGAAGAGAATGGGCAGGACTGTTGCAGCAGCGAAAGAGTATATGGTATGGCAAAAATGAACAATCTTTGTAGCTTCTTGAAGTAAAAATTTTCTTTCTCACGAGTTAGGGTTAATTGACCCTCGAAGTTGTAATTTCACATAATTCTAATTATGCACCCGTCTGTCACAACCCTTAATATGTCGTCGGACTAGTCAGATCAGTGCCAGAGCCCGGACAACTACCTTCACCGAGGTAGTTTGAATGTGTAAAGCAATAATTTATAGTATGTCAATAAATAGAGCCGCATGGTGTTGAATCTAACATGGTCGATCCCCCTTCCCCGTAGCGAGCTTTGTTTCGCGCGGGCCTTTGTCCAGTATTTCTCGCTCGGGTCTTGACTTTGGGAGTGATATAGAAACAGAGAAGTTGCTCATGAGCACAGAAAGAGCAGACTGGAACCAAACGGTCACATTCTATTCGAGAATCTTTGCAGCATTTGCATGGATAAGTGCTTTGCGTATGTGGTAGTGAGTCTTCGGCAACGACGGATGAAGTTGTGTCTTTGTCGGCCGATTCAAACCAACTACTGATTCGAAGAATAAGACCGGCCATCTTTTCCTAATGTATCATCAGTCAGATACTCGATATTATCTTCCCATGCCGAGAGGCTATCCTACCAGGTTAATGATTGAACCTTTAAATCCTCAAAATAGAGCAGCTAAAAAATATACTGTGAAGTAGCGCAGTCTCGTTGCACTTCTCTGTTATAGCTGTGGTTGTACTGCTGTAAGATGATAATAGAGGCACCTGGCCAGAGCAGTTGATTTAAAGGAAGTTCTAAACGACGAATTCTTCGCACACTACAACCTCCCAGATCCAGATTTTGAGACTTGGGGATGGGACCTTACATGATTTCAAGGAAGGGGGCCTTTCCGTAGAAAATAGGGGTAGCTGATTGGCCGGGACCTTCATCCGCGTGCATCATGTTGGGGCCCCCGAGTGGTCGGACTCCACCCCTCCCTCATACCGTACGCCTTTTTGTATGGCTTGTAAGTCTTTGCCTCTTTTACAAAAGTACGCCGAGGGGTTCATCTTCTACGAGCAGAGCATAGAGGAGCGAGTCGCAAGAACAATTACTCAAAGTCCCTTATGAGCGGAGGTGGTGATCGTGTAGCGACTACGGACAGAAAATATGGTCAAACGGTCACCAGATTCATGGGAACAGATGCAAGATTTAATGGCACTGATCTGGACATCAATATATCGATTCAACGGTTATTGGTAGGAATATTCTCCTAATGCTTTCTGCATATGTATCGCAACACTCATGCACGTAAAAAATGCACTTGGAGAAGGAAATCTGCTTAGGTAAATCTGGACGTTCAGTCTTCAGAAACAACGTTGACAGCTTTCTCCGCAACCGTTGATCCGCTCGTTGATATGGGTTTAATATAATAGCGACTACTGGTCGCTTCTGAAAGATTGTGAAGTATTGGTCCCTAATGACTCTGTTCTTGAGTTAAATCGGGTAGCTGTTGAGAATAGAATCAAGATGTGAATTATACCTTGAGAGGAATGTTCTTGGTGGGTCTTCCTTGAGTCGTAATCAGTCCGTTGATTAGGATGGTCGTGAGAGTCAAGCATGCTCCGATTCTTTCAATGTTAGCATCTACATTGAAGCTGGGGCCTACAAGGAGCAGTACCTTTGGACTAATTGAGCCTTCAGACGGTAACCTCTCGTAATTACTGAAGTGAGACTTCTCCTTCTCAGACATTGGCTAAAGGTATAATTAGTTGATTTGTTAACAGCGGGGACCAGAGGGAGATCATACCTCAGGATGTGATGCCATACTTTCTGGCTGCATGGTGGAACAAATGATCTGCTCGATAAATGATTCTGCAATGACCACACTGGGAGGCGTACTCAACTCTATCTTATATAACCTGTAAAGTGTACGCCTCTGTCTATGACGAATTCCACGCACTTGATGCTTTGCGTTGGTTGGGTGGCATGATAGCTGTTGGGGGCTGTACATAATTTCAATGACATCAGAAACTCGGCTGCTGCCGTGGGTGCGTTTCAATTAGTCTTTGCGGGAAGACCCAGTCAGCGTCTATCAAATGCGAGGCGGTCGACAACCGCGTGCTTCATGCCCGTCCCTGGGTTCTTATCTTGCATTTTGCATTGTTGATTAACTTTCGGATAGTTTTTATGCTTTACAAGTGAAGTCTCCTATGTTGAATCCGGCAAACTTTCCTCGTGAATAGAGGACTCAAGATCATTCATACTAGGAGCTACCATTCAATATTTTGGTGCTCATTTGAATTCCTCGCAACCGAGGTTAGGTAGTCGTAAGTTAAAATGATGGAGTTTTAACAATCTGAGATTCTTCTGGCTGAGGACCCCTTCAAAATCTACTATTATGCACCCCGATTTTCTGTAGTATTTCGCTGGTGACTATTCATTAACATTCCCGCTTGACCCTACATGGTCACAGTACTCGACTGTTGAATCTGCACGGACTAGATCTCGGGAATAATGTATCTTGGATATTTCCTTACGTATGCCCAGTGGATCGGCGGAAATGAGAGAACTTGAGCGGCGCCCGGGACACTTCCGTTTGGAGCCCCTTCGTGTTAGCTTAGGTAGTCGCGATATCAGTGAAGGCGTGGCATGGCCAAAGCAATAGAAGACTACTATTCACAGGGAGAAGGTTCTTGACCATGAGCTTGGACATTCCGTAGATAGGATCTGCTGCTCAACTGACAACTGTAGGAGTCCAGCGAAAAGGAGGTCAATATGAGAACTGCTGTTCAATTCACATTGTTTGGACAAAGCCAGCAGATCTGCCAGGATAAGTGGACCGCAACAGATACAGTATCTATGCAGGTCCTGATTTACTTTCGGTACTGGATAGTTGACCCACTTATGGCAAAATATGTCGATTATTTAGATTTTAGATACTCTGGCTGTGGCGGCCTTCAAGCCAAAGCTCCGGATTAAACATTTAAACTCAAACCCAGTGGTTCCTCGTTGAAGATGAATCCCACAGTCAATGTATTTAGAGAGTGGGACTCAGTGAAAAAGGCGCCTAAAGAAGGTTATGAGGCTGGACACCACAATGTGTGGGTGGATAGGTCAAGCGGATGGCTATTCACGCCTTGTGGAAATTTCCATCTCCCGAACCCCCTAAATCTTTAATTAGCAGAGCCAATCATCAAATAATGATTGAATTCATGTTCAATCTGGATCTAAATCTCGCTCAAGCAATCCCAAAAAAAGAATTGAAAGTCAGCCTCGTATCGGCAACTTATTCAACCTCGGAGGTCGAGTTGCACTAGGAAGGTCAATGTCCTTCTTTGGGGATAGATCAGTTGCTCGGGGTGAGGTGTATGCATGCCTAGCAATTCAGCGATTGGTTGAGACAGTATTCAAAGAAGGGGGGATTGTGCCTAAGCTCGTATTTAGGGTTTGCCCAATTGAGCCCCGGAAAAACCCCACCCGCAAGGGTCAAGCGGGTTCGTGGAGAGAAGCGCGTGTTTCTTTCAAGCGCAGTGCTGTGAGAATGCTATGTTTGCCCTCTGCTTCGCGTCAAAAAGCCGACATGTATACCTTCTTGAACAGACTGGGATAAAGACCACGGCAATACCACATTTCCCCCTGCTCAGTTTTCAGCCTCAGCAGGAGGGCCCTGCAGGACTAAAAAGCGGCTCGAGAGTGCGCCAAGCATCACCTCTCGTATTCCCTCGCACCCTTGCCCGCCACAAGATGAACTGACCTTGCCCAGTTTAGGTACAAATGCTAGCGCCTCAACCTAATTCTTGGCCTGGGCGCAGTTTTGCTCCGGCTTGAATCATACAAACTCCGCAAGAGTCCTATTTAAAGCCATGGCCATCCCTCAGCTCCGCGGGGATTCCGTCCTCGCAGCGCAGAACAGTTAAAGTGGCAGAAACCTCATATTCGGCATTACCGAGGTCCTTCTGATTCAAATCCACCCTACTGGACAAGATGGTGAAGTTCGCGAAACAATTGGGAGTTTCCCTCCTTCTCCTCTTCTCCGCTGCTGTGGCCGAGGAGGCAGTCGTGGATGAGCCCCAGCAGCTGTATAATGCATCTATGCACGTTCCGCAGGAGGGCATCCTGAATACCCGCGATCTGTTTGGTCTGGAGCCCAGAGCTTATACGTGCCGCACGGGATACGCGGAGTGCGCTTACGATACTTCGCTCTGCTGCCCTATCGGCACTGGCTGCTGCAGCACTGGCTACTGTGCGGACCCTGGTGATACTTGCTGTAATGGTGGTGGCACCTGTCCTAGCGGATGGAACTGCTGTGGCGATGCGTGCTCGCCTGTTGACGGAGAGTGCTGCAATGGAGGATACTACTGCCGCGCTGGCAAGCACTGCCGCATCTACAACGGCGCGAAGATCTGCTGTGCCTCGTCTGGTTGTGCGGGAGAGTCTGATTCTGGAAGTCTGGGAGGCTCTGTCACCGGCGGTACTACCGTGACTGCTACCACGACTTTGAGGACCACCTCTACCTCTACCCGTACCTATGCGGACTATGAGTACTACTCTACGACCTATTACTGGTGAGTTTGATCTGTTATCGTGAAAGCGCTGGACTGCGGAACTAAGCCATGGCTAGGACTTTCTACTTCTACTTCTGGACCTCATTCGCCCCCTACACTGTCCAGACCGTCACCTCGACTCTCACTACAACCACGACTATTTTGTCCGTCTACGTGACCGACCTTGCCGATGCCAAATCTAGCTTCTCGAGCAGCATCAGCTCCTTCACTACGTCTCCTCCTTACTCGGCGACTTCCCTTAAGAGCTCGACCAGCCCAATCCCGATTTACACCGGCGCATCTGCCCCCACGGGCTCTACTTCGTCCAACTCAGGAGGAAACCGTCCCGGTGGCGCCAACGCTGCAAGTGTTGTTGCTGCCGATATCAAGGTTATCTTGACGGGTGCCGTTTTGGCGGCTCTAGTTGGTGGTCTGGCTCTGGGGCTGTGATCGGAATTCAGTGGCTACGTAGCTCTTGAGTCGTGATTTTGTGCGCCGCGTCGCAGAGAACTGTGATATAATGATCGATTTCTTAATGTTGTACATGTGTGATGGACTATACTGCCTTGATAAATGGACTATACCTCAACTTATCATTCTCCTCTGGATAACGAAATAAATAGAGAGAAATTTAAGTATTATGCTGTCGCTGTGAGACTATTTACTTCAAGACGGTAATATCTAATGGGTGAGACCCACGGTTCGGTCTTGCAATGGGGTATAAGATAGCAACGGCAACAGAGTGGCCTCAAGCCAATACTTCATCAACATATAACTACACATGTGAACTTCATAGAAAGTATTTCAGATAGAAAACCAAAGCACCACATATAGAGGGAAAACTCATTCCTCGACGTCACAGTAAGACCAGAGCTTTTAGCTGCTGTCTGACACGCTGCCATCATTCTCAACATGTGTGCCCTTCCCAGTCTCCAGATCCGAGCCCGAGGAAGGAGTCCTGATCTGCTTTTCAGACACGTGGCTAGCGCGACGCATGTGCTCCTCCGTGTTTTGGTAGTTAATGAGGAGCTCACCGTTCTTGCCGAAGCGGTGGGGCGCGTTCCAGGCGACGGAGACGACGTTGAAAATGCTGGTACTCTTTTGGAAGATGGTGTCCATCTCTTCGAGGGAGCGGTATGCAGTCTCGGGATAGAAGAAGTAGACTACCGGGAAGATGAAGGCGTTGCTATCGGCCTTTTGTTAGCATTATATTATTAATTTCAGTGTTGCGGGGACCTACATGACTGCGAAAATGATATAGGTCTTGTAGCCGATAGAGTCGAAGGGGACGGGCGTGATCATGACGACCATGAAGTTGAAAATCCAGTTTCCGGATGTAGCCAAGGCGTTGGCTGGGGCACGAATACGAAGGGGCACCTAGTTAAAATTAGCAAAAAGGTTCCAAGGGCTGCGCAATAACAAAACTTACGATCTCAGCTGGATACAGCCAGGTCATACCAAGCCAACCCCATGCGAAAAACGGGTTGAAGACAAAGAGGAATACCGCAGCGGCGATACCGGGCTTAGTTTGACCAACGAAGCTGGTTGCAATAGCAAGGACGGCCATAGAAATCGACATGCCAGCAGCACTCACGAGCATCAGCGTGCGACGGCAAATCTTCTCAATGATGAAGATAGGGATCAAAGAGGCGAGAAAGTATTCTGTTCCATTGCAAGCAGCAAGGATTCGAGACATCAAGTCATCCATACCGATCGACTTCTCGTAGATAGTAGCGGCGTAGTATGTAATCAAATTGATAAGTCCAAGTGCAATGGTACGCCTAACCCTGTCGATGGAATGGGATGGATGTTGAAGAATGGTGGCTGAGTAGAAAGAATTGACCCGACTGGGCCTACTGTTGTAGACACTGGAGTCCTAAAAAGGCGCCTTGAAACAAGACCAGGCTTTAGGTATTGAAAACGATACATAGTGATCTCGGGCCAAGCAAGAATCACGATACAACCGGATTGGGTGATAGACAGGACCCCCACTTTCCATTGTACAGACTGGCTAGACGTTGGCGGGCTGCGCAATATATTGTAGATTGAACGAGAATTCCACCTGAGAACGTTGACTAGCAAACCATGAGTTGGCATAACTTTCTGACTGGATCTTGTTCGGCACTGGTTCCACCGAGAAAACCGGCTCAAGAGAAAGGGGGAAGGAGATAGAGAGTGTGGATGGAGAACTCCGTGGGGAAAAGTCGTTATTGATGATTGACTCGGTATCGGCCCGGTATTGTTCTTGTCACGGGCCGTATCAGACCGACAATACCGACAGTCTTGCTGCAGTCGGAACACTCACTGCTTTCAGTACATCGATGACCACATCGATGATGTACTATTCCCTCGTGGCTCGCGTGGTCTTGATATCAGAGGCAGTTCCTACACTAAGGACTTATTCATGCATTCCACAGCCTTGATGTGTGGTGCTGGATGGGTATCTTTGGTTTGTGAACTGATGGACCCTCCCCAGATTCCTCTCCATTTTTTTTTCTCCGCGAGTCTCTCCACACCAGCCTGCGATACCGATATTATTAGGGATGCCGGTCGGAGGAATAGACTGCTGATATCGGGGTGGCGGTTACATGGTTCGACCAGCGCAGTGTCGCCATTAATGCCCACTGTAGTATCTACTTTAGCAAACTACGAGTCTTCGCGAAATGCCATGCAATAGATAGTGATGGGACTCGATTGTGTGGTGATTAGGGGGGAAACAAATGGTGCTATCATGTTGAGTCTCTCCATCATCTCAGAATCGCGAAACCAGTCCTCGAAATCATACAACCCAGAGCATATCATGGGTGGGAAAGAAGTCACCAGTAGAAAACCAGTCCAGTAATAAGGAGATACCGCCGTGTCGTTCATGCACAACAAGCGCGTCATCTTTCATGCGCGGGTTCCTTCGAGAAGGATTCCAGCCAAGATCATTATCTGATCAGCCTCCTGTACGTGCGCGATCAACACCCCGAAGGTGCAGTTTCTCCTCCGTAACCAGACCAAGGTCCATCCACCGAATCAGAGTTTCCCTTTTTGTGGTATCGTCGTTGCCTCCGAATTACCAGAAGGAGTTTTCCTCGACGGCCTGGCGCACGGCCTCGACCTCGTCACTCTGGCCAGCATCAGCCTGTCCCCAGGATGCCTCCTCAGCATCGGCTCCACCGAATCCGGCTTCAGTCTCTTCAGGCTGAGGGCAGCGCTTGACGGTATGGCCCACTGTGTCATGATTAGCAAGGCTGTCGGGTCGTTCCGGGAGATCAGCATCTCAACTCACTTTCTCCGCAACGGTTGCACTTGACCTTGGACCAGTCCTTGGGCTCGGGGCAGTCGCGAGCAGCATGTCCAGCTGTAATAATTTTGTCAGAATATCGTCTCAACCTTTGAAAAGTCTTTTGCCAGACAGTGTGTTGTGACTTACTCTTCTCGCAGTTGCGGCAAACCATGGTGTCGGGGTTGCGAGGCTGATCGCATTCACGCGCAATGTGGTCCTCAGATCTGCAGACGGGGTTAACAAAAAGATATTCTTTTTTTCAGGCGTTCATTTCCTTTGTAACGCAAGGATACTTACCCGCAGTTCCGGCAGGTACGAGGGCCTCGCTCAGCCTGGTTGGGGCAGTCCTTTGCAAAGTGGCCGACTGGATACACATCAGCATATCATCCTTCGATAGTCGCTTTTGGAGCTTGAGTTCTTACCTTGATTGCAGCGACGGCACTCAACATCGCCTCCAGATCGTGGCTCGGGGCAGTCACGAGCGTCGTGTCCCTCAGCTCTAGGTAAAGTTAGAACTGTGGGCTTTGAAATTAGGGGAGAAGCAAAACTTACCCGCAGTTGCGGCATGCGTACTTGCTCTGCCGCTTCTCAGTGCAGTCTCGAACACGGTGACCGATAGTGCCGCAGTTGTGGCATTTGATCTCGGTTTTCTCAACCTCGACACGGTCCTGCTTGCAAGCGCGGGAACCATGACCCAGTTCTATATATCGGTGAGATCACCATTTTAAATCCCGAACACAACCTGGGTTGACTTACCTCCGCAGTTTCGGCACTTGATGACCTGACGATCGTAGGGCAGCCCAGCATTGGCCAAGCGTTCAAGATTGTCTTCGGCATCAGTGGGCCAACGACCCTCAAGGCTGGGACGCTGTGGCTTGTCGGAGAAGAAGTAACCGACAACGAATTCACGATCTAGCTTACCCTGGAGGTCAATGAGGCTGATGGTATCCTCGCGTTCCTTCGTCTACGGATGATGATAATTGTCAGTATAGAATTCCTCCCTGGTCACGAAACAAATTTTCAACGTACCAGAGCAATGAGGAAGATTTTAAACTCCTCCTCGCGCATCTTCTTATCGATATCGACGTAGGTAGCGTCCGGAACGGCCTTGGTGTAGATTTGGATAGCCTGAAGAATCCGAATGTTAGCAAAAATGCAGTCTAGGAAAGACACACAAATGTTACCTCGCGGAAGTCATCCAGATCTTTCTCTTCACTGGCTTTCTTCATCATGGCCCAAGCCTCCTCCGGGAGGCGATCGGCAATGTGGGTCAAGTCGAACTTGCGATTCTCCTTGCAATCCTTAGCGAGGTGACCTATCATTGCATCAAATCAGTTCCTTTCTTGTTCCACTTGGATGGGAGCCTCAAAAAGACTGACCTTCCTGGCGGCAATTCTTGCAGATGTCGGCTGGCTTCTCGGGGCAAGCAGAGGCTGGGTGACCTTCCTGCGAGCAGATACGGCAGGCTCCCTTGAAGACACGCGGGTTGGGGCACTCGGCCTTGCTGTGACTGTTATGTGTAAGCAGTCAAAGGATCCCGATGGCAGTTCGTGTGGTTCATCACTAACCCTTCTTCACCGCAGTTGTAGCAAGCGCGGGGCTTCGCAGGGTTGGGACATTCGGCCTTGTTGTGTCTGTCCCCGATCAAAATTAGCACAGGCCCTGAGCCATAACATCCAAGGCCAGACTTACCCTGGCTCACCACAGTTGAAGCACCCCTGGGCATCGGCACTGGGGCACTGGCGAGCGAAATGGCCAGTCTCGCCACACCTGATTTGTCTCTTGTTAGCGATCAAGTCGTGCCGACTGTATATGCTAGATACACGTACTTGCGGCACGAGAAGTCTCCGCCCTCGCCTGGGGTGGCAAAAGCCTCATCCCCAAACTCGGTAGAGTGAGGATCCATGTTCTCGCGGTTGCTATCGCCTGAGAAATGGTCAGTTTTCGATATGGGAGGATGTTGGAGGTGAAGAGGTTGGAAGAGGAAAAAGAGGTTGGAGAAAGGAAAAGGCGGAAGGAAGGAAGGTAATATGTGGCAGGCAAACATCTGCAAGGCTGAAAGACTGGGGAAAGGGACTTACCTTTCGGAGGGTCGCCCCAACCATCGGTGTCACCTTGGGGAGGGGTGCCCCAGGCATCGGTGTCGCCTTTGACCTGAGTAGGGGTGGCCCAACCATCGGCATCGCCTTTGACCTGAGTAGGGGTGCCCCAACCATCGGCGTCGCCTTTAACTTGAGGAGGGGTGGCCCAACCATCGGCATCGCCTTTGACCTGAGTAGGGGTGCCCCAACCATCGGCGTCGCCCTTAACTTGAGGAGGGGTGGCCCAGCCGTCGGTGTCGCCTTTCTGCAGGCTGTGGCTGTCGGGCTTATCCCACTCGTCATCCCCGGCGGAGGAGCGTCTTTCCCAGACGTCAGACATCCCGAGGGCTGAGGTATTTCTATCAAATCCACAGTATCAGTATCATTTCCAAGCACGTGATTTTGACTAGAAACCATCAAGAGCTGTTTCCTCGAGTGGTCTCTCTTATGGGATGAATAGAAATAAGCCAGCAGACACGTGATATGAGTATGGACAGAGCCAGTCACGCCAGACTCGTGTCTGTTTATCACAAAGCCCTCCTGGAAACACCTCCATGATGCCCAATCGCTCGAGAACAGCCACTTTCAAAGGATCGGAGCTACTTACCACGATGTTGAGGTGCAGTTCAGTGATGGATTGAAGGGAACGAAGAATTGGGAACGAAGAAGACGAGGAAGAAGAGCGAGGAAGAGAAAAGGAGAAGAAGAGGAGGAGAGCAGGGAGATAATAGGCAATGGACCCGCCGAGAATGGCGCCTACCGAACGAGGAATCGCATCAAACGTATTAACGGGCAGACCTTGTGGCCATGACGATGTAATCAATCGATTTTCAGAGATGTATTTAGCTTATAAAAACACTGTCAGTACACGAGGGAATGAATACACGTTGCGGATCTGCAAGCCAGCTTATCATTTCAACATGCAAATCGGAATTCCTGGCCCCAAATCTATCGGAAGAACCTGCCCAGCAGGCCTCCTGCAAGATTATTCACGATTCCTCCACCAAGAGCCCGATTGGCAAATGTGGATGCCTGGCTGAACTTGTCACACCGGGAAAAGGCGACGGTGTTGGTGATAGTCAGGATAAGGGCAATGCCTGGACAACATGGATCAGTATGAAGGGTCTCCCAAGCTAAGTTGCTTTATCATTTTGCAGATGGAACGCTTACCAACGAGACTCAGCCAGATAACACCAACCAACCGCACAATAGCCAGAATGGCCAGTCCCACCCAGAGAGCCGGGGTCAGATACAAGCTCAGCCAGAAGAAGCGCTTGTCCGTGGCCGTGATCGTTCGGACATTAGGGTCGGAGGACTCAAAGACCCAGTGCGAGTCGCCAGAGGCAGTGTTGACTTCATTCCACCACCGCAGACCAACAAGTCGACGTCCAGCAATGTTCTTGAGGTAATAGAAGTCGGCAGAGAGCAGGAGGAGGGTCAGGATAAAGACCAGGATGCTATACAGCTTAATTAGCGGGGTGAAGCATTGCGGCCTAGCGGCACGAGGATATAAGGGACCAAGGTGCGCATACAAGTTATCGATGAACAGGACGCCAAAGAGGTACATCAGCAAAGCACCTATTAACCAGATATGTTAGTTTTCCATGTCCCTCGCCAGAACCCGGCTAAAGCAGCACGTACCGATGCGGATACTCAAGAAGACAAGTAGCGTGATCGGGTGCGCGCTGAGGCGCCAGTTCAGGTCGCCCTGATTATTTTGATCCATGATGAACAGTGGAGAACCAATGGTTCTAGAGCTTCATACAACAGCTGCTGACCGGTGAGCTCACAACTGCCTTCGTTACAAGAGAGCTTGTTATTGCTTGAGTACGCTCAGTGTCCACGTTAGCAATGCGGCACCTCGCCGGCGGTATATCATGGCAGAATAGGGGCCCTTAACGCTTATTGGCTATGGACGATGCCAGGATGTCCACCGCTAACCGCGCTTCGTCATCTGTAAAGGGCGCCCCATTTCTAGCTCTGCGTGGCTTTAGCTTATCTCGAAGACGAACCTAGTTCATAGCTTGTGTCAGCCACAACACACAACAACTTGACCTAGCTAAGATTGACCGTTGGAATCAATTTACTTGATACTTTAGGGCAGTTGACAGACACATCCCTCCTGAAAGATACATCTAGATTAGTAGCAGGCTACGAGGTAGGACGCAAGAACTTCTTCCAGAGATCTATTTCTTAAGCATAGGTGCAAGGTAATAGGAGAGGTTTATCATGCAAATGCGATGGGTATCGTGCCACATCATGTAATCCTAGATTACACCAAGGTCATGAGTTCTTCGTATCTAAATCCTCACGTCTGAGCAACTGGATCTTGCCCATCGTGAGGGTGGGCTGGCCTCCATCGGCCGACACATCATCACTCTCTGCCAGGGCCTTGGCAAGAGACTTGTCATAGCTGGATGGATCAATGCCCAGGATACCACCAACGTAACCACCCCGCTCACCAGGAACACTGAACTCACGGAATAGGTAGCGCCATTCGTTGAGCCAGGCCTTGACAGCCTTACCGATCTTGTCCTTGCCGTTCTTGGAGTGGTGCCCTGTGCCGGTAATAGCGTATACAACCGGTATACCTTCCCGAGCATGCTTCAGCAGAATCTTTTCAAGGTATTCAATCGCTTCTTCAGGGTGGAGACCGTGCAAGTCAACATAGAGCTCTTCCGAAGCTCCATCCAGGCCTGCCTGGAGCAAATGTTGATTGCGCTCTTCATACAGCTGGCGTGCTGCTTCTCGGTGGCAGCGGCGCATAGCATCATTCTCTGCTTGGCCACGGAGAGAAAGTGCTTTGGCAGCCCGTGCATCACTTCGGTTCCAAGCTTGAGCAGCACTAAAGAGAAGGTCAGTTACATGCATTCATCACAAAGAATAGGGAAATGCAAATAACCATAAATTTACTGACCTTTGCAGGAACTTGTTGCGCACAGTGCCGTGACGAATAGCTTCTGTGCGATACTTGATATATTGCTGGTTCGCCCGTGCACCCGTCTCGAGCCAAGGAATATTCTGCGGCGCAGGAATCGCCATGGCTGCGGCACTGTTCTCGCGGCCCTTGGTCTCCCTGGCATTCTTAGGAGCATTTTTCCCTTTGTTAGGGCCAGGTGAGGGTGACATGCGAACCACATCTGCAAGTGACGAGGGGATGGTTTCTTTGGCTCCATTGTGAGCACCCCGTTTCCCGTGGTGCTTCTTGCCTGCATTCTTTGCGCTGACAGCAGCTAGTGTGGGGAAAGCATCTGGGTCGTCAACAGACAAAGCAGACGGGTTAAGCTCGGGTCGGTTCTGGTGGCGACTGGTTGGGCGAGAGTTTGGACGTCCAAGATGGGTCATGCTACCATTGCGTCTGCCCATGCCCGGGTGAAGTCCGGGGGGAATAGCCTTTGCTTGGGAACCGAGGGCAGGGTAGCGGCTACTATATTGATTTGCCCACTGATCCTCCGTGGCAGTCGATGAGAGCGGCGGGAATGCATCTGAATTGCTGTCCACCTGGAACAGAGAGCTCGGTGCTGGTGAGACTGGGCGACTGTTACTTGAGACGCTGAGGTTGGAGATAAGGGCCGAAGGGTCATGAGAGAATGGGCAGCCATCTCCTGCTAAGCAATTACCCATCACCCAGTATCTAGACGAATGGTGATTAGGCTTATGCTCCAAGTCCGCCATGGAAGCCAGATCAGAAGGGGTAAAAGACTTACTTGCACACATGGCTTGTGAGGTCATGGCTGAATCGACAGTCAGCCCTCAGACACTGCCCAGTCGACAGCCAGTATTTGCAAACCACTGGACTGCGACCGTTGCCCGACGGCGTCACCGGACGGATTTGTTCCATGGCCATAGATTTACCAACCAGGACTCGGGCATCTTCAGTTTGCTTCAACACGGTATCTGCCTCGGAGTCTTGTGAGAGCGCCGCGATGGTAGCACCGAGATCGTAACTATTCGCTTCCAGGGCAGTCTCAATCTCCTCATTCGTCCTTTTGTCTCCTAGTACAGTGCGCAGGATATCATGTGGGCTCATATCGGGGACAAACTCCGCGGCAGTCGCACTCAAGAACCCGGGGACGCTAAGGCCACCTGTAGACGAGGTGGTACTGTTGGCATCATCTCCGACCAACCAATCCACATTGCTATCACTGCCCAGATCATCATAGAAATTTGAAAGTTGGCTTTGATCTGAAAATTCATATGCATTCAAGCTTGGTGAGTGTGGAATAGGTTGCGCAAGAGCAAGACGGGGCGATGGTCGCGGAGAGGTAAATGGGGAGCCAGTCGAGGAATGCGGAGCTCGGGCGAATGCCCCGCGCGAGTTCTGCACCCACGAGGTACTCCCCGGGCTGGTTCCTAGTATTGCTGGCTGAGGCGACAGCGGTGTTGAAGCGCGAGCCATCTGCCATGGTGCAGGCGATGACCGGCGAATCACTGTATGGCGAGCTGGAGGTGGGGAGGAGTCGGGCAGGGTGCGATTGCGATGCCGCCATAAGATGTCCAAGACAGCATTCTCCAGGGACGAACCCGACAAGGAGGAGTTGGCGCGCAAGAAGTCTTCGATCTTTTCCACCTGCTCTTCTTCATCTAGGGCCTGATCCTGCAGGATCTCCAGCGACTTCTCGAGGAGTTCTTCGGATACCATGACGAAATATTGATGCGAAAGTTGGAAAGCGCGTAAGCTCGGTAGGAGAGCGAGGGAGAGGTGAGGGCAGAGATCGCAAATCTGAGGAGGATCGAAGGCTCTTCTTATCGATAGGAGAAATCAAAGAACTGTCTGTAGCCGAGATGAAGATGGGTCAAAGTTGAGACTCATCGATCTGGGTGTCAAAGGCCGCGATCCATGATCCCTGATCAGGTCAAATAGGCTGAATGAGGGTAATAAGGGGCAGGATTCCCCCAGAAACTCCAGGCAATGTGTCGCGGGGTAACTAGCAGTAGTTACATCGGATCGCCGACACTGGAGATATAATGCAAGATAGGTAATTTCAAAAATCCAAGAAGGGAATCAGACAAGGAGAGTAAAGTTGTGGAGGAGTTGATCCGATGCAAACAAAGGAGGGGGGGGGGAGAAGGCGGAGAAAGAGATCAGCATCCGAAGTACTGTAGACTTGTCCATAGGCCACAGGCAACATCGCAACTAAGACTAGGACTAAGACTCTTAAGTACTTACAGTAGTTTCCGGTTCCGATCGCATTCCTCGCGGATTCATGCAAGATAAATGACTGTAGATTCTAAGGTATCGTAATGCCATCAGTAAATTCTCTTTAGCATAGCAATCTCATTTTTCTGGTTCTTCTATTATAGATGAGGCAATTGATTGTATGCTTTTAAGGTAGGGGAACTAAAGGCTACATATACCTACCATCAAATGCTTAACTATAGAATGTCTCCAGCTAGTTGTACATAATTCCCTTGTACTCCATATATCAACCATTTCTCTTCAAATCAAACCCCTAATACTGTAGCAGCTCCAACAAAGTTTCCCAGGGTCCGTCAATCTGGGGTCGGTCGATCCAAAAAATAAAGTACACAGTAAACAATTTAACACCGAAAGCTCCGGCGGATCCGCTTTTTGAAACTTGATGCCTGATGGGAACTTCCACCGAGGCGCGCCTTCGACTCAGCCCCCCAATGTTCAACCCTGATTTTCAGGGCTTATCGACGCCCTCGCCACCGCTGACACCTTTTACACGGATCTGACTATCGGATGAATTAGTTTCTTAGTCTCTCTTGAAGCTCCTTCCAACTCTCTGGGGGTACAGAGTACTTCCCTGGGTCAATCCTTCCGTTCCCACCTTCCGTGTCGATCCCTTTCCAAGGAGCTTCACCCCCAGATCGGATCCCTGTTGTCCTTCCATCGTTGATCCTCCGCCCAATATGCCTGCGGACTACGAGTCCACGGCACGGGCATTGGCGCTGTCGACTTCGCCGCCAGAGCCGCTCGCAGATTCTCACGACGATGAGGAGCAGCCAATATGGAGTCGGTCGGGGAGGCGCGACTCGTCGGCGCGCTGGTCGGGCGAACAGGCAACCAGTTTCCGCGACCGAATGATCGAGAAAGCCAAGAAGCTGTATCGGATGGCAAATGATCGATATGAGCAGTTGACATTATGGCAGAAGATTGGATTCTACGCCGCATCATTCGGCGTTGCAGCTCTAGGCATTGGGCTCATGGTCTTGACGGGCAAGCTGTTCATTTGGTTGGGGCCCGTTGCGGAGAAGTGGGAGAAGTCCTGGCTGGTCGCGTTTGTACTATGGACATGTATCTTCTTCATCTCATTTCCACCGTTGGTGGGCTGGTCGACTTTGGGAACAGTGGCAGGATTTATTTTTGGCTGGTGGAAAGGGTAAGTGGCTTCTTCGGCTTCGGCTTCGGCTTCGACCTACTCATGTGGCATTGGATGTTCAAAATGCATCATACTAATAGTTCTTGACAATAGATGGATTTTATACACTACTGCGACCGTTGTCGGATCTACCGTCTCATTCTATGTTTCGCGCACCGTGCTCTCCAAATTTGTCAAACGCCTAATGGAACACGACAAGAGATTTGCGGCGCTGTCGCTCACGCTGAAATATGATGGGCTGAAGCTTCTCTGCATGATTCGATTGTGCCCATTACCATACTCGATTTGCAATGGTGCAGTGTCTACATTTCCAACGGTGCAGCCCTTGATGTATGGACTGGCGACCGCAATCATCTGCCCAAAGTTGTTAGTCCCAGCTTTCATTGGGAGTCGTCTACGGTTGCTTTCTGAGAAAGGCGAGGAGATGAGTGCAGGCTCCAAGGCTATCAACATTATCAGTATTATCGTGACGGTCAGTATTGGAATTTTCACGGGTTATTACATTTACAACAGGTGAGTATTCGTCTTACTGGCTTCTTTACCGTTGCATGCAGCAACCGGGACTTATCGAGTACTTGTCGCTAACGATGGATTTTACCATTCAAACAGAACTTTGGCTCGTGCGAAAGAACTCGAGGCCAAGGAACGCGCCGAGATTCGGCAATCTCTCCAGGCCGACCATGCCGCTCATCGGCCTCACCGCAGATTCTCTGACGATGATGATGTCAATGCGGCTGCCACCATGCTCGCTCGGGATGAAGAGGAGCGCATCGGCTTCGATGACTTGGATGATGACAATGTCGATTTGGATCTGGATGATGATAGCGACAATGATCCTGCGGGTCGATGGAAGAAGAAGGCGAATCGACGGTCATATCATGATGAGTTTACGGATAATGACTCGGATGACTTCCCGAACGAAGGACATGAGTCGTTTGGGCTACATAGCCATGTCCAGCGCGAGACGTGAAGGGGCATGTAAAGAGAGTGTGAGCTGGGAGACCTTGTACCGTCGTGCTTGATAGAGTGATGAATAGTAATGTTACTTTGGCCGTCTCGTCTTTCTGAACAATTTCTTCTTGATATAACTCCAGCTATGCATACGAGTATGAATATTGCCTTTGTGATAACAATGACTTGCATTGTTCTGTCAGTCAACCTTCCGATCTCTTTTAGATCGGCCATGTCGTAGTCGATTGCCAGGCGGACTGAGAAATACGCTCCGCCCCGAGCAATCAAGGCACAACGGCTATTCTGCTCAACTTCGAATCCCGCTGCGCTCCCCTCCCTTCCACGCCGACTTGTCGCAATTGTTCCTCGATTGATGCCGGCCCAGTTGCAAATTCATACGGGTTGGGTTCGTGGGGAGGTGGGCTACGTGAATGTATGTGGTGATCCCTAACCCCCGCCCTCGGTACTTCAGCCACATCTACTACATCTTGCATGCAACGGAAAAATTCAAAGCATAGAAACCACCTGATATGCATGATATCTGACTGGAACACAGATTCATCCATCTCTTTTACCCTGCTAGTATCATCATCGCTTTCGTCCTGGACAACGATGCCAATCACAGCCGAAGGAGACATGACTCGAACTCTTGCCGCTTGATCATCCTGGTGATCCTGTGATCTTGATACCACGAGTGGAGGACAATAGGGCTTCGTCTCGAACGAAACAGCGCTGCTGCCTACCTTTCTCTTCTCCTCTGCCTCTCTTCAAAGATCACCCATCATCTTGGATACTCTGAAAGCTGCGGAACCGAAGTTACCATACACCAGTGTTCCTTCCTTTTCACCATGCACGCCACCTCTTCTATGCTCATCCCGCCCCTCGCGGGTCTTCCTCCAAACCAACATCCCTTCATCCATCAAGCTGCTCCAAACGGATTTTCAAATACTGCAGTACATGAAACTATGGATTCTTCACAATCGGAATCATCTGAACCGCCTGCAAAGAGGCTTCGAACCGAGAATGGTCATGTTGCCGCCTTTGCTTATCCCCCACCTTCTGTTCCTCTGGAGTCCCAACACAAGGCTGCTGGATATCAAGCCCTCTCACAAACAGTGATGTCTAATGACATTCATGGGACACAGAGCTCTTCGAGTTCTTACATCGGTGAAGGTACACAAACCCTCAACTCCTCAACTACGTCTGCCTCGATCACATCCTCGATTGAGCCGAGGAAATCTTCCACTCCTCCATCTACTCCTGCACAGTCTTTACAGATGCCATCAGCTGTTTCCAGCGTCAGTGTGTTGGATAGCAACAAGGTTGATGTATCCAAATGTCGACCGCGGTCATCCATTCCATCCAAGCTGACGCCATCCGTGTATGGCCAGCAATGTGTGGCAGCTGCCTATGCATCTCGACTTGATCCATACGCATTACATGAGAAGGAGCAGGAGTTACTACAAGACCATCTCTGCCACATGCACGTGACTACATATTTGAACATCCGCAATGGAATCCTACGTCTGTGGACCCGGAACCCGATGGTTGGCGTCACCAGAGAAGAGGCTCTGGGGTGTGCCAAAGACTATCGTTGGATGAACCTGGCTTCTCTTGCATATGACTGGCTTGCGCGTCATGGATACATCAACTTCGGCTGCGTCGAGGTTCCCATGCCTCTAGTGACTCCCCGAAGAGGACGCCGAAAAGAAGGACCTGTCATTCTTGTTGTTGGAGCCGGCATGGGAGGACTTGGCTGTGCCCGTCAACTAGAGGGCCTTTTCAAGCACTATCGTGATTCAGATACCGAGCCACGTGTCGTTGTCATTGAAGGACGTCCAAGAATTGGTGGACGCGTTTATTCCCATCCCCTTTACAGTCTCCAGTCCGATATGTTGCCAGATGGTCTTGTCCCCAAGGCTGAAATGGGTGCTCAAATCATTATCGGTTTCGACCATGGAAACCCACTTGACCAGATTGTCCGCGGCCAACTGGCTCTTCACCACCATCTGCTTCACGATCTTTCTACGATTTACGACTTTGATGGATCGCCCGTGCCTAATACGCAGGATGAAATGGTGAACAAACTTTATGAGGATGTTTCGGAACGGGCATTTGCTTATCGCCACAAAAAGCTTGTCAGACAAACGGCCGAGGGCGACCGCGAGATGATTGACGATGGAAAAGAGACTACTGTAGACGATGGAATTACAGTACGACAGTGGGAACAAGCTCGAGCAGCTGGTACTACCGATTCCCTGGTCCCTACCAAGCGTGTACGTCGACGCCGAGGAGTTGGACACAAGACTGGAGACATCGGAGCAGCCAACTCTGCGGCACCAAAACTCGAGGGCGAGACCGAAGACCATCCAGCAGTCTTGGCAGCCCAAGCTGCGGGATGGAAATTGAAACCCGGCTACACTACAAATGACACTCTGGAATTGGACGGCGTTGCCAACGCGGTGGAGGCACAGTCTCTCGGCGCTGTGATGGATGAGGGAGTCAAGCAATACCGAGATATGCTTTCTCTGACGTCTCGGGATATGCGACTTCTGAATTGGCATTTTGCAAACCTCGAGTATTCATTTGCGGCCAATCCCAAGAAGCTCAGTCTAACCTTGGCGGATCAGGACTCTGGAAATGAGTTCGAAGGGCTCCACTCCATGGTTGTCGGGGGTTACAACCAGTTGCCTTATGGCTTGTACTCGGTGCCTGATAAACTCAACGTCCATACCAACAAGATCGTCACAAAGATTGCTTACGACGCAAATGGAGGGGGCAATCGCAAGGCGGTCGTGTACTGCGAGAATGGCGAGAAGTTTGTTGGCGATCACGTTGTGTACACTGGCTCTCTTGGCACCCTTCAACACCGCACCGTCCAATTCGACCCTCCCCTTCCCGATTGGAAGCAGGGCGCAGTTGATCGATTGGGCTTTGGTCTCCTGAACAAGGTCATTTTGGTCTTCGATGAGCCATTCTGGGATACTGAGCGTGATTTCTTCGGTCTTCTTCGCACGCCGGACGACCCTGAGAGTATGGTCCAGGAGGATTATGCGGCGAACCGTGGTCGTTACTACCTGTTCTGGAATTGTATCAGAACAACTGGTCTACCTGTGCTGGTTGCTCTTATGGCGGGAGATGCAGCGCACCAGGCCGAGCAAATGCGCGATGCCGAGATTATCGAGGAAGTCACTACGCAGCTGCGAAATGTATTCAAACATACGGTTATTCCCGATCCTCTCGAGACCATCGTCACTCGCTGGGCGTCAGACCCATTCACTCGCGGCAGCTACTCCTTTGTGGCTGCGGGTGCTAAGCCTGAAGATTACGATCTTATGGCGCAAAAGGTTGGCAATCTCCATTTCGCGGGCGAAGCCACTTGCGGAACGCACCCGGCAACAGTTCATGGCGCCTACCTATCCGGTCTGCGCGCGGCGTCAGAGGTCATTGAGGCTACGGTCGGCCCCATTGAGATTCCGATGCCCCTTGTTCCAGAGAAGCCTGCTGCAACTGTGATCACGCCGCCCACAGCTAGTGTCATCGCGAGCACACCAAAACGCCCGGCCCCGGCAACGTCCTCGCGAAGTCCCAATGTTCCCGACAAACAACGCCGGGATACCTACGAGCAGGCCATGTGGACGGCCATCTACGCCGAACTGGGGCCAACACCCACTGCTCCAACCAAGGCGGGACGCAACCCGTTCCTCTTGTACCAGAAAGACTTCTGGGCCAAGTGTAAGGAACAGTGCGATGAGGCTCGGCGGGCTGCCTCCAACAACCCGAATGCCAAGGCCTCCCGAGATGACATCCGGGCGGCCCTTGGTCTGATGTGGCGCAATGCTCCCCCTGCGGAGAAGCAGCCGTACATCGACCAAGTTGAGGCCAATCGAATTGCCAATGATGAGGCATTCGAGAAGTTCAAGGCAGTGGGTGCGGAGTGGAACCGGCGCTCGTTCGAGGTCAGGGATAAGTGGTGTGCAGAGAATCCTTACGAGGATTGGCAGGTTCCGGCGGGCTCGACTGTGGCCAGTTAGATTGCTTTTACCCTGTTTCAATAGCTTTCATATTCTTATCTTAAGCAATCTGACTCTGAGTCCGAGAGATTCATCGCTTACTTTCGGTTCGTTTGTAGTGAGACGAAGTATCAGAACATCATGAAGTTTCAGTCAGATTCGTTCATTTTAGGTAACCAGAGATACCCGGCGAGCGTTGCTGCATGCTTTCTACTTTGTCTGCTGTGTCTGGCACTCAGCCTACGAGAAAGTCGAAATATACCAGTATTGTTCAAATTTTATCTTCATGTATAATTAATGAATGGGGCCGTTTCATCCAACATTCCCATAGTCATAGAAACACGATCAAACCATGTCTCGAAATCCGCTTGTTGTAGAGGCCCCGGTGCTTGTCTAGCTCGCCTTCCTTTAGCAATAGCCCTTGATATTGACGAGTAATCAAGCACTCCCCATGCACTCTTCCCGAATTGACACCCTTGCTGCCCACGCGTCACCTTTGGGACCGTTCGTCGGGTTCGATCCGCTCTCAGAGCCGTCAAAAGCTGATTTTATATCGCAATCGCCGCATTCACGCCTTGCATTGTGTAATCCCACAATGGTCCGACGAGATCAGCGGAGATCACCCCGGCGAAATCAGTTTCTTGTGACTTTCGGCTCGCAGTGATTCCGGTGGTCATCTCGGTCTGATATTCATACAATGTATTTTGGCACTCCGTGATAGACTTGACCAAGGATTCTCTTTCATCGTCACTCAGGTCGGTTTTTGCAACGAGGGATCTTGTGCGTTTGACAAAGCCAGGACAGCGCGCAGTCTCATATCCAGCATAGTCAATCAAAGCCCCCAAACGACTAACTTTTCCACGCCGTGTTTCGTCCTCGATCATCTGCGGGATAATCTGCTTCCATTCCTCGTCTTCAAGAAAACAACTTTCCCCATTTAGCAGGGCCTCGTAAACAAGAAACCCCTTTAAGGACAACAATAGCGTTCTCCCCATCCCATCCGCATGAGCCTGCGCTCCACGAAGCTGATAAAGATGCGAAATACCCCGAGAATAAAGCATCCACGCCTTTCCCCCAGACATTAGCCATCTCATATCCACCCAGCAGAATCGCCGCGGCGAGAGTGGCGTCTGCCGTGACCAAGGCGGGATTATTCAATGTCCGAGCCATGTGGTACAAGGCACGCCCGTACATCTCTCGACTAGCATGAACGAGGCGGTAATCTTGCAGCGCACGTCCCATCTGCAAGGCGCCCCCAGTTAAACGCCTCGGCGGCGGAATATTGATTGCTGCGAACCATGTCGAACCAGGTCACGCCGAGGCGACAGCTGTGTCCGTAGTACTGGTAGCGGTATTTTGTGTCGAGGAATGAACAGAAGCCCTCGCAGCATTGGAGATCTATATTTTTCGCGGCGAGACTTGGCGCAACGACCTGGTCCATCGGTGATGCGATGATAAGAGCTTTTGGTGGGGATTGTGAAGGGCGAATAATAGTAGTAGTAGACTTTGTGGCACCTTCACCCTGGTCGATTGTAGCTTTTTTGGAATACGCGTAGAATTTGCGGTTTTTCACGTACCCCGGGCATGAAAGCCCTCTCCTCTGACAGCGGAGGCATTCGGGGTGTGTTTCGTCGCACTAGGAATTAATTAGATTAGGGTGATCGGGACGTGCGTGGCATTAGTTGGGAAGCGTACCTTGACTCGTCGCCGTATACACGTCTGGCAGCCGGTACTTCGAGGGACACCCACCATCGTATGTCGGGGTATATACTCTTCGGAGGTAATCGCATATAGTAGAGAGGCCGGGTGGTGGTGTACTCTGTTGGTGGGGAGGGAGGGTCAGAGGAAGAATAAATCCGGTTGCAAAGGGCGAATACGAGGGGATCTGTTGGGGTCTGGAGTCGATTAGGCCACCCGTTCTAGACCGATTGCTGATCGACGTTTGAATCGATGATGGATCACATCAGGATCTTGGCTGGTGCGTTGGCACGAAGAAACCTGCTGGTATTAAGTATTATTATTCCCCTTGGATATTTAGTCTAACATCTCTCTTTGACAGCTGTTCTTGAGTCTGTTAAATTTTGGCCAAGGCCACCTAGCAACTAAGCTTTCAAGATGTTACAAACGCGGGCAACGATGGTCCAGGCTTTTCATCCTGTCATAAGCTTAAAGTCTCACTAACCAGTTACTCTAGAGGGCGATACGGTTGTGAACCGTGATATCAATATACACAGGTTTTTAAAAGGCACAAATATGCCTTTGATAACAGACAGCCCTTGTTGGACCACCTTTGATAGCTGACTCTTCAACATAGCAGCCGTATCGAGCTCGGGAAGCCGCATGGAATACGAGGTACCCTGGTAGGGCACCTAAGTGCAAGTTCAAGATGATATTTTCTTATTAGATATGTCCTACAGTAAAGAAGTTACAACAACTTGGGTATTTGAGCCTCATCATCTCAGAGTCTCGATGCTAATCTCAATATGTACCAGTCGGGTCTCAGGTTGCCCACCAAGTCCAACACCTGATATGCCTCATTTTGGTGGAAATTATGTTCACATAGAAGTTCATGTCCAGTATTCCAAGCGATCCTCACAAGGTGTTCGCCTAAGCGGCGGCTCTTGCCTGTGTTTCCATCGGCAAGCCTAGCCAAGCGCCCGCCAGCACAATCCAAAGGGCTCCAAAGAACCAAACGGGGGCCCCGCCAGATACTGCAGGACTCTCAAAGGTAGTAATAACATGCGAAATCAGCCCAGATAGACCCCAGAAGAAACCCATGACGCCGAGGCTAAAACCACGCGTTGGAGTCGGAACAATCTCAACGGTATAGAGTGTAATTGTCGCGAGACCGGCATATCGCAAGAAGCTCACTACACACTCAAAAGCCAGGGCTGCACCACGCGACCTGGAAGTTGTGGAGACCAGCATGAAAATTCCTGTCAAAACGGCAATTCCAGCGCCTGTACGCTTACGGCCAACACCCTTCACCTCGACAAGAAATGAAGCCACGATTGGACCCGGAATCGCGCAGAGAGCGGTATATAAATAGCGACTGTATAGATAGCTTCTCGTCACAGTGATTGCATTGACCTTTCTCACGCCATACACGGCCTGATAATTGCTGATGTAGGTTTGGTAAAGGATAAAGGTGAGACCCATAGCGATCCAGAGAAGGGCAAGACTGACGATGCCGATATTTCCCAACGAGGCGAGCAAGGACTGAAGTCGGGACTTGGAGCGTAATTCTTCTTCTGATCCCTCAATCGTGGAATCAACTCGCGCAAAGGACGCTTCGGTCAACCAAGTCTGTTGCTTGTTGTACATGGCGATATCCTTGACAAGCTGCGCCGCTTCCGCATCGCGACGACGTGCAAAGAGAAACTTGGGAGTCTCGTAAAAGGACAAAACGAAGCGACACAGATACAGGAACAAGGTGATGCATCCGAAGGTCCACCATAGGTAGCGCCATCCCTTATTGCTGACGTAGTGGCAGGAAGAGTCGCTACTGCTGGATGATGATGCCGATGATGATGATGCGCTACTGGATTGACCCAGAGCACGACTCAGCACTTGTGCGGTACTGACCTCATCGGGGCCAGTGCCGCAAGTGTATAGAGTAATGAAGACCCTGTAACACCCCAACATGAGCAAGAGTTATATTGACCGTAGGAAAAAAGCTCCACTTACCATCCAACGGCAGAGGCAACCAGCTGACCCAAGCCCCAGAAAGCTCCCTGCAGTGCAACCAAAAATTGGTGTGATGCCGGGATGGACTCAAGCAGAGTCATCGCATCAACAGCTTGATTTCCCCCGACAGCGAAACCAACAACAGCTCCCACCACACAGAGTCCAGTGAACGATGGCATGCCTGCTCCGACCAATCCACCTATACCCATCAACACAACAGTGCTTGTAAACATCTGCTTCCGACCGAGGGTATCAGACATTAAAGGCCAGACTGTGGCTCCGACGGTGAGGCCGACAAACAAGCCCACAAAGAGATAGTCGGTGTCATTGCCGGTAAAGAAGAATTGGGCCTCATTGCCAGAGGATGGAGCAATGATTATGAATGACATGATCCAAAACTGTAGCGAACTTCTGTTAGTGCTCTGTTGATGTTGGTGGAATGTTTGTCTGGAGATTTAACTCACGCTGTCAAGAAACCATCCCACACTTGTCATCAAGAAGATCAGCCATTGATACTTCCCCATGCCAATATCCAACAAGGCCTGATTTAGCAGTTGGACCTTGGCAGCAAAGGCAGCGTCATTACCTGCATGGCTATCTGGGATTGCAACATTGAGACCAAGGAGACTTTTATGCTGCTTCTCGGGTCGAAAAATAGACTTTGATGGCCCAGCTTTCTCAAGATCGTCCACGAGAGTAGACGCAAGAACACTTTGTACCTCGACCCTTCTATGTGGGGTAATGGAGTCAGACATTTTACCGGATTATTTGTCACCGAGGGCGGCTGGAGTGTGGGGAATATCAAAATCAAGATCAAGCTATTTTCTTTTTTTCCCCAACGGCTCTACTGCGGTGTCAAGACAGCCTTATATGGATTCTCGTCAAGCTTGGCTCGTCAAATGTGTGATGTGATTGATTGTGAGTCAGTATTTTACTAATGAGCAAGAAACTAATGATAATACAATGTGCCATATCATAGGTGCATCCTGAGTACCCCCAACCTTCCGACATACATACAAGTCGGACGAGAAGACCGGATAGCTAGCGGGGATTCCCGCGGAGATATTAGAGCTCCATAGCCTCTCGCTCCGGGGAGTAGGTATCAGATAAGATCTTATTCTATTGAATAGGCTCACGACGTGATATAAACTCACCAGCTTCCGCGGAGGATTGAAGGGAGCACAATGTTATCAATCAAAATTCCAGGCTTTTTATAATCTATAACGAGATTCTGTGACAGTATCTCTTTCAGCTGTGTTCCGAGAGTATTCTCAGCAACTAGGCTAGCCAGAGTAGTATACCTAGGCCGAACAAATCCCAAGGAGATAGAATCATTGGCCAAGGGCATAAAGGTATACCCGATCCGGCTTCATAATTGGATCAAGCAGGGCCCGCTGGGTAGTATTGTGGATTAAATTACAATCAGGATAATACTGTAGAGGGTTTAATTCTCCCTGGTTTATAGACCCTTAAACCACCTGAAGCAAGAACAAGAAAGTATAGCATAGAGTCGTGGTGGGCTTCTGGGCTTAGAGTGTGGAAAGCTTATCCACTGCCCCTTTTTACAACCTCCTACAATACCTCCCTTTCATGGGACATCTTATTGTCCAGTATAAATCTGAAGCTGTCATGCAAAGCTCGGACGATGTGTCTAAGTAACTTATGAGCGGGTATGACTCCGGCTCGCAGCCCTCTGCAAAGAGGCCACGCGGCACACTAACAAAATTGAAAAACGAGTAGGTGACCCTCTCTGCCAGAGGCATCTGATTTATTAGATGACTAGATTCGATATCGCTTGCACGGTCCGGCACTTGCTTGACGGAGACTCCCTCCTCTTTGGCGGATTTTCCCCACTGAAATTTCCAGGACCGTTTGCTGCTTGCTCCTCGGCCTCCAGATATCTCTCAGTCTAACTCAGCCTTAATCTTCGTGACTGATATTACTACCAAAAGGAAGTCGAAATCGTCATGTGCATTTAACGACTGTTTCTAGAGTCTATGAAAGATAAGATCGAGAAATATACTTGGTGAGATGGTGTTAGATTCCAATTGTCACTTCACAGGGACCGTTCTTCCCTCACGGAAGTAGCAAAGTTTAGAGATTTTGGCTCCAAATATCAGCAGTACATCAAACACCTATGTTTCTCCCCTGACAGCAAGTTTCTGGCTGGTGGGGAGCAAGGCTTGTGAGAAGCTACCTACTTGGTGTCACTTTTGCCAGATAGGGACCTGCTATTCGTCACGATTCTTTGCATGGATATTTGCCCGAATCTTCTGGTCATCGCAGTCACTGTCTACAACTAAGCATAAAGGATTCCGACTAGTGCTTTGAGATTCTATGGGCGTGAGAGAGCTGCATTTCGTACCAACTGAGAAAGGCTCTGACGCTGGGTTTTCTTTCTAAAAGTCAGGTGCTTGTAACTGTTCACTACTAGCGCCTTTGTACTCTATCTATTCTCTTCAAATGTAAACACAAAGCACTCAAGTATACGGGGATATCATCTATTTCTATCTCTATCGGCAACGATCAATCCCAGCAAACGAGCCCGAACCCAATCTACCGAGCAGAAGAACGATGGACCAAGAATCCCAGACCAAAAAAAAGTAAAAAACAAAAAAGAACAAGTCGATATATAAAATGGAGAAAAACCCGTCAACATGAGAGGAAAAAGGGAAAAGAAAAAGAGGTATGCGTTGGGGAATTGAGAACATTTCAGATCGCAGAACACAGACAAGTCTAGAAATGGGCATGCACGCAAGCAATTCTAAACACGATGCGCCGTAAATGATCGGGATCATGAGAGGATGGGAGAGAGGGAAAGAGGAATGGCGTGGGCGTGTATGGATATTGGGGTGAGCGGTGATGGGATGTTTAAAGGACGGGCTTGGCACCGTCGACCTCCTGGGTGGAGGGCTCGGTCTCGGAGAGGAACTTCTCGGCCTCGAGGGCAGCAACACAGCCGGAGCCTATATGGTTTGATTAGTTGGATTACTTTTGAAACACGGGGGAAGAAAGCGGTCGACATACCGGCACTGGTGATAGCCTGGCGGTAGCGCTTGTCCTGGACGTCACCGCAAGCGAAGACACCCTCGACACTGGTGAAGCTGGTGCCGGGCTGGGTGACAATGTAACCATCCTCATCGAGCTTGAGCTGGCCCTTGACCAGAGCGTTGGCGGGGTCGTGGCCAACAGCGTAGAAGAGACCGTTAGCCTCAACGATCTCCTCCTGGTCGTTGGTGGTGCTCTTGACGCGGAGGTGGGTCATCAGGCCGTTAGGCTTGCTCTCACCGATAACCTCGGTGGCGACAGTGTTGAAGCGAACAGTGCACTTGGGGTGGTTGAGCAGACGGTCGGCCATAACCTTGGAGGCACGCAGCTTGTCACGGCGGACCAGCACGGTAACGTGGCTACCGTACTTGGCCAGGAACATGGCCTCCTCGGCGGCAGAGTCACCACCACCAATGACGTACAGGGGCTTGTTGCGGAAGATGGGCACAGCACCGTCGCAGACAGCGCAGGCACTGATACCGTTCTGCCAGAACTTCTCCTCGCCGGGCAGGTCCAGGCGACGAGCATTGGCACCAGTAGCGATGATAACGGCGTCCGCGGTGTGAGCGGGCTCGTTGTCGGGACCGTCGTTCCACTCGGTCCACATCTTGAAGGGCCGCTGGGACAGATCCAACTTGGAGATGGTCTCGGTGATGATCTTGGTACCGAAGCGCTCAGACTGGGCGCGCATCTTGTCCATCAGCTCGGCACCGCCGACACCGTCGGGGAAGCCGGGGAAGTTCTCGACATCCGTGGTGGTGGTAAGCTGGCCACCGGCGGCGGTGCTATTAGCGAGCATACCCTCGTACAGGACAGGCTGAAGCTCAGCGCGCGAGAGATAGATAGCGGCAGTGTGGGCGGCAGGGCCCGAACCGATAACTGTGGGAAAAAAAAGCCCCGATTAGCACCATACTTTTGCTCGTTCCCGATCAATTTCCGCCGTTAACACTTACTGACTACTTTGGAGTGCACCATTCTGGCGGTATTAAGAGAATTGACGCGCGCGGGCGTCGATAACGGCTGCTTGAGGACGGAGGCCGGCGGGGGAGATTGTTGGTGGAGAGTACTTGAGGCCGCGGCGGCAGTGAACCCAAGAGACCGGAGGGCGGAAGGGAAACGGCGGAGCGTGGAGGAAAACAGCTTGAAGGTTGTTGTCGGGAAAAGAGGAGAGGGGTTAAAAATGTAGGAGGCAGTAATTTTTAATCGGGTCTGGTGGGGTCTTTTGATGATGGGATCAGAACGATCAGAACAGTTCTGCGTCCTTCCGCCTCAAACCAAAGAGCCAAATTAATCATTAATCATTTGCCCGCGTCGAGGCCCCTCGCTTTCTAAGCATGCGGGCACGTGACAAGGTCTCGACCGGGTGGCGAAGTATCAAAGAGAAATCAAAGAAGTATCAGATCACATATTTACACATGTTCCCGCCCTCCCGAGGTACCCGAATGTTTAGAAGCTTAGCTATCCGATTGATAAGAAAATATCCAGACGAGGTCTAGCCCATGAACTTCTTGTATATCCTGTCCCTCAACAGAGACTATCTAAGTAGCCTGTTATCGTCTTCCAAAGGTTATCTTATCGTCGGTATTGAACTCGGCTAGAATCACGCCATTTGCCATTTTGTCCACTTGCCCGTTTCCCGAAAGGCGGTCAACGGAGCATACAGTGCAGTACACTCATCAAGTCACAATTGTCCCAACCTGGTCATACTTGAAATACTCATTGGATTAACTACATGAAAAAGAAAATATGGGAAAGATGTCCAAATCAAAATTATCCATATCAAAACAACCATAACCATAGTGTCCCAAGGACAAAAAGACACCCCCATTAATCACCAGCGTAAATCGTCATAATATACATCAAATCAAATCACACCAAACCAAACCACTTCTTCTTCGGTCGACTAGGCTCCTCCTCCTCCTCTTCATCCTCGTCATCATCCTCAAAAGACTCATCAGTCGGAGCCTCGGGATGCGCTCGTCGAGGTACGGCTCCATTTTCGTCCTCCTCCACATCGCTTCCAGGGTATTCATCATAGTGTGGGTGTGTAGCAGCGGCATTCGCGCGGGTATTATTGATAGTGTCGTGGTCTTCGTAATCATCAGCGTCCTCTTCTTCTTCGTATTCGGCGCCGTGAGGATCTTCCTCCTCCTCCTTCTTCTTGCGGCGCGGCATGCGCAGCCATTTGCGCCAGCCTTTAATCACCGGCGTGGGCTCCGGGTCGTATTCTGTGCCGTCGTAGCGGAGTGCCGGCACGAGGAGCTTGTAGGGTACGGTGATGCCGGCGGGGTCGTGGGGGCTGATCTCCAGATTCAGGGTGATGGCTAGGCCTCCTTCGAGATCGACGAGAGCTCCGGCTCCGTCGTCGCCTTGTTTGGCGGCTTTCTTGGCCGCCTTGAGGCTAAGGTTGGTTGGCCGGCGGTGGAATTGGCCTGGTCGAGGCTCATGCGGGTTATTTGGGAAGTAGCTGTCTGCACTTTCGTTGGGTCGAGAGAGGGGTGCGTCAACACTGGCTCGGCGAGCAGATACACCTGCCTCGCGTCCGATACTCATGGTTCGGGTGGGTGGTCCACCTCGCGTAGACAGTCGCCGTAAAAGGCCCCCGGGTTTACTTCCAGGTCCTTTGTCTCCACGTCCCAGCGATAAGGTGCGTTGAAGTTTGCCGGGACGAGGCTCGGGAGTTGGTGTCATTTCGGACTCGGGCGTGCCGGGGGGTGTAGAGCCGGGGCGGTATTCCCGGATAGAGCACCAATTGCGCCGGGGGAGGAGACATTTATTGTTTCGGGGCTTGCCATCAACATCTTGTGTGAAGATGGGGATGACATCCTCATCGGTGTTTGAGTCCATATGGTGGACTGTGTTTCGCTTGTTAAGCATGTCCGAGATAATTTCAGTCTCAGGCACGTTGGCAATACCAGAAGAGATCACATTAGGCATGTATCGGTAATCTCGATCTTTGGCAATATCCAACTTGGGATTGGAATAGAATTGTCCGATGGCAGCCAAATGAACATCGCCGCTAGATTCATTGTTAGCAAATTGACTTTGAGCCCACAAATAACACATCAAGTTGCTCACCTGAGAATAGTAACTCGGACAGATTTCTCTGCCGCAAGATCTTGCAAGTCCTCGACCAGCCAGGTCCGTTCAGCCTTGAGGTGTTTTCCAGACCAGTGATCATCAAACACCTCAACATTCCCACCAGAGCGGTTAACAAGACCACCAATCATACCAGCTTTTCCAATGGACTTGCGGCTGTTCATGTAGTTCTTGAGCATGGCCTTTGGGGGGTTCCGGGTCAGCTTTGGATAGGGAGATGGGTTCAGCGGGCTACGTACCACGCGAGGGTAGGCAATGGGTACGCTCGAAAGAACGATCAAATGCTTGGTTTTTCCTTTGACGATTTCACGATGGCATCTATCCCAGATCAATTCACCGGTTTCTGGGCTGATGACCTCGTTGCTCTAAACGAAATAATTAGCATGTCAAGCAAAGGATACTAAGAACACCCCGGAAATCTTACCTGTCGTTCAGTTCGGCAGTCCAGACCCAAGAAGACCACATCGCTGCCTAGTGACATGAACAAATTGCGACTCCTCTGGTCAATGTATGGGCCTGGTCTGGCTCCAAGGATCCAGCTAGGTTCATCCATTTCTGTTTCGTCGGGAACGCTGTGGTGCTGGAACAAGAGGTAATACTTGAACGCGATCTTGCCCAGGCCGGAGATAACGGCACTTCGCATGAACTCTTCAGGGTAGGAACCGAACCCTTCAAAGATTTCATGGTCATTCCAGATGTTCACCATTGGAATCTGTGAATTAGCCAGGGAAAACAATCCCTGGGAGAACCATGAAGCGTAGCGTTCAAGGTAAAACTTCTCAAGTTGCGCGCGGAACTCGGGAGTGAGTGGGCAACCGTAGCGATCTCCGGCGTTCCTAATCTTGATCCATTCTTGGAACAAAGCAAGATCTGTAATCACACCGTCGTTGAAAATCTGATCACCTCCTCCAATCATCACATGGAAAGGCTGAGTCTGATGTTCATTGAGAATATCTCGCCAGAGTGGATCAGGTCCGCACATAGGGTTGGGGTCGACATTAGGGCTGAAGCCATTACCACTGTGGAACATGATGTTCATAGGCTTGCCCATAGCTGGGACCCAGAAGCCCAAGGCGGGTCCTTGATTGATGCGGTATGCAATTCGCTGCTGCGTTGCACTGAGTTCGATTTCGAGACTGAATCTCCAGAACGTGACATCTCTGGCAGCATCTGCGTAGAGACGCACACCGGGGATATCCCGGTGCAGTTCCGCAGTCTCACCATCAACGGGGTGGATTCTGTTCGAAGGGATTGGTTTTTTGGATCCCTCGGAGCTGTAGTCAATCATGCTGGGAGAGAGCTCATAGATCCCATCATCGTTTTCCACACCGGACAGGTCAACCTCTTCCTCAAGGTGGTCTACTGGCTTGACATACAAAGGACGACCATCGCGGCCAACCTTCATCAGACCTGCAGTAGGGTCGACATATTCGGGTGCCAGGGCTCCGTTCTCACCACTAACCTCTGCGGGTGGCGGGGGTAAGAGATCCATGGGTTGGGAGAAAAGTCTCAACATTGGCGGAACCTCGTAAGAAGAGCGAGAATCCTTCGTGACTATCATGATAGAGCCTTTCCAGAACTCTTTCTCAACGGCCCCATGGGCTCCATCAATGCTCTCCTTTCTCATGCCAGTGTATCGAAGGAGAGGTCCGCATCTCAAGAACAACTTGGGCTGGAAGTTTTTGTGTCCAGTGACTCCTATACAAAGTTAATTCTCTATCCTGGCCTGATTCGGCTCTTTTTGATGGAGGTTTGGTAACACTTACCTGTCACTTTCTGCGCGGCGGTCTGATAATTCTTCGGAAGAGCCCTACTCTTCCTGCGATCGCCCGAGGCGCCGCCTTCCCACCACGCCTTGCTCCGATCAATATCCAGATGTTGGAAATCAAATTCAGCGGCTCCAAGGCGAGCAACGAGAGCATTCCTCCACTCAAAAATCGGTGGAGGCGTGGGTGGTGGTACATCGAACGATACTGTTTGACGTGGCTTTGACCTCGGCAGCGACGCACCAGATAGCGACTTCGCCGCAGGAGGGGTGTCTAGTCTTTCTGCGCTAGAAATTGCAGCAACAGGTTGTATCGCTGGTCCTCGCTGGGACACTGAGCGAGTGTGCATAAGTTTCTCACTCAGTCCTTCCTGTGCGCCATGTTCGCGCACCGTGACTGATCTCCGAGGGACATTGCCCATCTTTACCGATTGGGCTCTGACATTTTCAGCACCGGTAAATTCGGCTTCTTCGGGTTGTCGGATAGCTGGGTACTGGGAATTCATCGAGACAGCTCTGTTGTGACGCACAGCGGTGCCTCCGGGTGGCCGGGCTACAGCCCGAGCGGTTTCCACCACATTATCATTCTGCTTACCTGCCCTGGTGGAGGCAGGAGTCCCACGATCTGCCGAGTGTGCACTCTGCTTTGAATTCGGCCGCGGAGCGCTGGCAGTGCTTGTCGCTGCCGCTGCCGCCGCAGCTTCGGCCTGCTCCTTTTCGATCTTCTGTCGAGCAAGACGTGCCCGCAGTCGCATTTCAGCTTCTTGTACTCGGGCTCGCTTCTCTTCCTTGCTGATCCCATTGAAGGTAACTTCGAGTTTCTGTAATGGTGAACGGTCCGAAGCCCAGTCTCGTTTGGTACTTGCGCCGCTCGTCGAGCGCATAGTGTTCGATCGACTGGGTGGGGATGGTACACTCGGAGCAGCAGGAGCTTCGGGAGGATGCCGCGCATCTTCATTTCCAACCAAAGCGGCACCAGGGCCATGAAGATAGTCTGTAGGCGGAAGGCCACGAGGCGTAGTGGATTCTTCGTCCAATCCTGGAGGAGCAACTGGCGCAGGCTTGCGCGTTGTATAGTTCAGATTGGCTGCGGCTCTGGCTGAGAATGACCGGCTCGGCGGTCCTGACATCCTGGAGCCTGAAGAGGCCCCTGCCGAGGGCGCATAGCCTGTTTCTTCTTCATTGTTGGCCACACTTGGGACATTTGTGCTATGTCTGCGAGTCTCCGTAGCTCTGCGTGCTCCCTTCACAATCTGTGGGTTAGAGCTACCATTCGCCAGATCGGGCGATGCGCGCATTGCGGTTGTTGCCATCTTCGGCCGTTCTGCGGTGATTTGCGTGGAAGTACAGCGCAAGTGAAAGGGTTGTTCTCCTATCGAATTAAATTCAAGAATACCCGTCGTCCGGTCCTGAGCTGAAGTTGTTCTGAGTCAATGCTTGCTCATGACGACATTTTTGAGACCTAGCTCAATTAAATGCCGAGCGGATGGGGATTCAACATACCAGGCTTCGTTTATCTTCACGAATTCACAATCCGGTTATGTCCGATGCCTGACGCGGGCTCACCACATCCTCGCCTGAATTGGATCAGGTTGCGCCAGGCTGTCAGGTACTTGTTTGGGCGGGCTGACGGCGGTGACAGAGGGTCGAGCGTGGCACGAAGTTTCCTGGTGGGAGTCGATCGGAAATGCTGAAGAATGAACTGGAAGGTCGCAAAGTTAGGATCAGAAGACAAGAGGGGAGGTAGGAATGGAATGGAAGAGGAGAAAATTGGGTGGAGGCAGCAGGGCAGGATGAGCTTGCGCCGCCCTGGTCTATACTTCGCCATTATCCCGGTGGCTGGTACTTTCCCACCCCAGCCTTCGCGCGGGGCAGGGGCCTTCATTGGCCAATAATTCCCCCCTCGTGGGTGACAGGTACTTGATTAGAATTACTTACAGTTTTCCTTGATTCCTGTTTATCTACTCCGTAGCAGGATTTTAATTATTTTTGTAACTAGTTAGTTTATAGGTAGGTGTTTGTCACTCGTACGGAGTATAGTTAGAGTGGGGTTCAACCCCATGGTTCGTTTATGGTTAAATGTGTAACCGGTTCACTGGCTCGGTAACTCTCTCCTAAATACTATTAACAAAACAATAGCACTGTCTCTTGTCTTGAAGTGAAAACTTTTGCTGTTACAAATAGTTACTGTTCTTGCTTGGCCCGAAGCACGCACAAGGTCAAATGCCTCAGTCAGTCAACTTCTTGATAACGAATATATGACCACCGCCAGGCGATCAGCTATGGCTATCCACGACGTTCAGCAAAGAATATACCCGCACTAGTACCTAGAACCCTCGAGCTGAATTAGTGTTTCAAATATTTAGCTAAGAGCAGGTATATTCTGAAATAATTAAAGTGATCCTCGCTAGCCGACCCGTCTCTTTCATATGCAAGGAATCTATGGAGTAAGGAACTATGAGACAGCCCGGTACAGTAGAGAGACCTGGGCCATGCAGTGACCGGCTCGATATCAGTTTGTGGTCCAGTTTCTGCCATACAAATAATTCAGTGGATCAACAGAATAGAAATATGGACATATCATTTAAATTATCTGTATGTTTTCTTTGTTAAATGTAGTAAAATTATCAAATATATCGTGGTGCCTAGTCCTCCATGGAGATGGAGTGTCTCCGTAGTGTTTGGTACCTCCAAAATGGCCCGTCTTTAGTACGTAAGCTTCAGCCATTGAACCAACAGGCGTAGACCGTTGAGATTGCAGAAGCAACCGTGGTCTTTCATCAAAGAAAATAGTATTAGGGGCCAAAATCGAGCACTCCCTGTACTTGAGTGATAGCCCATACCCATTCTCCGCCACAAACCCCCAAACTTGAGTGGGCTACCAGCTGATTTCGGTACTGAATAAGGTCCCGTGTTATTCTGGCTCCCCCCGACGATCCTCCTATTCTACAAATCTCCCTCTCTCCCTCTCGCCACCTTTCCTCCCCCATTATTATCGTCGACCCGGAAATTTAACCCTTTCGGCTCCTCCTTTCCTTGTTGCTAGGAAATCAAGGTCTGGCACCTTTCATGGCAGCAGCGCCCTTTATCGTTTGTTCCATACCCTGAGAGCAAGCGCGCTATCTTGCCTCGAACCGCCGACCGACCACCCCGTCCATCATGCGTGTCGCCGGCGGCATTGCTGTCGCCCTCAGCTTGGTAGGCGCAGCCTCTGCATCCCTCCATCCTCGCTCCCAAGAATCCCGCGACTACTTCGCTATTCACCTCGACGATGCGACTCCTCCGGCCGACGTTGCACGAATGCTAGGTGCCCGACACGAAGGTCAGATCGGAGAGCTTGTGGGCCATCACACCTTCTCGCTGCCGCGAGACCGGAGCTCAGACTTCAATGCCGTGTTGGATACCTTGAAATCGAAGCGAAAGCTCCGTCGCCGGTCGGGTGAGGGCGTCGCATCTCGGAGTGGAGAGCCGCTGGAGGGAATTCTTTGGTCACAGAAGCTGGAGTCACCTAGACAAAGGTTGCAGAAGCGGGCGCCCCCCGTTCCTTCAAAGCACTTGACTGAGAGAGCTCATCCGAAGGCGGATCGAAGGGCGCAGGAGGAACAGAGCAGGCTGATGTCAACTTTGGGAATCACTGATCCGATCTTCAGAGACCAATGGCATCTATATAACGCCTTGCAGCCGGGTCACGATCTCAATGTGACCGGCGTCTGGCTGGAGGGGATTACTGGTCATGGCGTGGCGACGGCCGTGGTTGACGATGGATTGGATATGTACAGCAACGACTTGAAACCGAATTACTTTGCTGCGGGCTCTTGGGATTTCAACGAACATGGACCCGAGCCTCGACCTCTCCTGTACGACGATAAGCACGGTACCCGGTGCTCGGGCGAAATCGCAGCGGCCAAGAATGATGTGTGTGGTGTGGGTGTTGCCTATGACAGCAAGGTGTCGGGTATTCGAATTCTGTCCAAAGCGATTGACGACGTTGACGAAGCAGCTGCCATCAACTTTGCCTTCCAAGATAACGATATCTACTCCTGCTCTTGGGGTCCTCCTGATGATGGTGCGACTATGGATGCGCCGGGCTTGCTGATCAAGCGGGCGATGGTCAACGGTGTACAGCAGGGACGAGGGGGAAAGGGCTCGATCTTCGTGTTTGCCGCCGGCAACGGCGCCTTGTTTGGAGACAACTGCAACTTCGACGGGTATACCAACAGTATTTACAGTGTCACCGTAGGGGCTATCGATCGACAGGGAAACCACCCAACCTACTCAGAGTCGTGCTCCGCACAGTTGGTTGTCGCATACAGCAGTGGGTCTGGGGATGCGATCCACACGACTGACGTGGGTACGAACAACTGCTATTCCCAGCACGGTGGCACTTCGGCGGCTGGTCCGCTCGCCGCCGGTTCGATTGCTCTTGCGCTTAGCACTCGGCCCGAACTCACCTGGCGTGACATCCAATATTTGATGATTGAAACGGCGGTGCCGGTCAATGAGAACGATGGGAGCTGGATGGATCTTCCCTCTGGCAAGAAGTTCAGCCACGACTGGGGTTATGGCAAGGTTGATACCTATGCTCTGGTTCACAAGGCTCAGAATTGGGATCTGGTGAAGCCCCAGGCCTGGTTCCATTCTCCCTGGTTGCGAGTGCACAACAACATCCCCCAGGGTGCTCAGGGTCTTTTGAGCCGGTATGTGGTGAAGGACGAGCATATGCAGGGTGCCAATTTCGCCAAGCTCGAGCATGTCACGGTCACGATGAACATCAACCACACTCGCCGTGGTGATCTCAGTGTGGAGTTGCGTAGCCCGAAGGGCATTGTCAGCCATCTGAGTGTTGCTCGTGAGAACGACGATGAAAAAGCTGGCTATGTTGATTGGACTTTCATGTCCGTTGCTCACTGGTAAGTGCGGAAATATTTTATTTCCAACTGCGTCTTTTGGAACATCCTGTAGCTCACATCAAACTAGGGGTGAGTCACCTGTGGGAGAGTGGACTGTGATTGTCAAAGACACCGAGGTGAACGAATTTACTGGCGAGTTCATTGACTGGAGACTCAATCTCTGGGGTGACTCAATCGATGGAACCAAGCAGCCCCTTCACCCACTTCCCGAGGAGGACGATGATGATCACCCCTACGAGGAAGCCCATGTAGTCACAACTACCGTCGAGGCTGTGCCGACAAAGACCGCCACCCCTACCAACCCTGACGACCATCACGACCGACCAGTCAACCAGAAGCCCGGCGACTCGTCCGCGACCGGATTGCCCACTGAAGAATTGGAATCCACCATCACCAGTGCTCCCTCCAGCGCCGCTTCTCCTTCCTCCACCTCTTCTTCGGACCACCTGTCCAGCTACCTGCCGTCCTTCGGGGCCTCGAAGCGCACTCAAGTCTGGATCTATGCCTCTTTGGCGATGATCATCGTCTTCTTCATCGGTCTGGGTGTCTACTTCCAGCTCCAGCGACTGAAGCGTCGCCGCACCAACCCCAACGATGATTATGAGTTCGAGATGATTGAGGATGAAGATGAGATGCACCCAATGACTGGTGCAACTGGTCGAACTCAGCGTCGTGGTGGCGAATTATACAATGCATTTGCTGGAGAGAGCGATGAGGAGATCTTCAGTGACGATGAAGGGCCGTACCGGGATCGCCTGGGCAACATCCCTGAGAAGGATGGCGAGGATGACTCCCCGAACGACCGCCTTTTGTCTGAAAAGAGGTGATTCATGTTATAACAGTTGTGTGTCCTTTTCTCTTGTTGCATTGGGTGCGGTTGTTATCATATGTGCTTCTATACTGGGATTTCATAAGCTTGAAACCCTTACAAATTTTCAGAATCATCTTTGAGTCACGAGTTGAATGATAGACTAAAAAATGATACCTGAGCTATTAAGAAAGAGGATTTAAATGACCTTTATCAAGACCTTCCAAAGAGCAAGTTGTGGAAGCATATCTGTTGCGCGGTTTCTCTGGTTTCTAGACTCATACTTTTGAACTGCTCGTTTGCGCATAGAAGAGCCAGGCTGCCAGGAGTTTCTGTAGATCTATTACTTTTTACGATGAGAGACGTCATTTCATTCTGAGCCTCAAAGATTCCAGTAAATTATCTGAGAAATAATTGCATTTCCTGAGAGACTATGCCGTTCATTTCAACCATAAGATCAATAAGAACGCGGCCTCCGCCCACGGGCGATTAAAAGCGATGACGACGGTGCCGCCTTTTGGGTGGAACTCCGCCTTTGGGGAAAGGACGATCATCTGAATCCCAGTGGCCCAGCTCCTCGCAGCTTCTCAACTTCCTCCCGCGACTCAGCTTCCCCCATTTTAGCCATTCTCACCATTTCTTACCATCCTCCTTTGTCGCACCGGAATCCTTGGTATTCGAGTATCGCTCGGCCCCCACGACTGTGCTTTAACAACGAGCTCCGATTCTGCCGGGAGACCACGGCTGAGACCGACCACCCCTCCCCGCCATGGATGAACACGACGACTTCGATAGCGTCTCCTGGAGGAATGACCCAGAGAGTGACGCTTCCCGACCGACCACCTCGGGCACAGATACTGAGGAGACCTATCAATATGATCACGACACCAATGGCAAGCGGAGGATGAGCTCCGCGCATGAGGAACCTCAAGCTGGCCCGCTGGCCGATGCTGTAGACCTGGCTGGTATCGGTGACGGTGTGCTAGAATGCCGTGTCGACTCGCCGCTAAAGGAGAACGACGGTACAAAAGACGCATATATCTCCTACCTGGTTACCACGAATGTGAGCGCTCCCGATTATCTTTGGAGCTTTCCCGGTGAAGCTTATGGCTGCCTGCTGGGGCCTCGGGAGCTCTCAATATCTATTGCCATGTCAAAGACCATATCGCTGACTCACAGATTATCCAGACCGACTTCAAGTCGTTTCAGAAACCCGAATTCAGCGTGCGACGACGATTCACCGACTTCTATTTCCTGTACAAGACGCTCTACCGCGAATACCCAGCATGCGCGGTACCGCCCCTTCCCGACAAGCACAAGATGGAGTACGTACGGGGAGACCGATTCGGACCAGAGTTTACCACCCGGCGATCATGGTCACTGCATCGGTTTTTGAAGCGGCTGACGCTTCACCCGGTTCTCCGCCGTGCACCGCTTCTCATCATCTTCTTGGAATCGCCGGACTGGAACGCACATGTGCGGTTACACTCGAATCGAGGAGCGACGACTACCTCATCTGACAATGCGGGGACAGGAATCTTCGATAATTTCACAGATACCTTTGTCAACGCCTTCACCAAAGTACACAAGCCTGACCGGCGGTTTATCGAGGTGAAGGAGAAGGCGGATAAGCTGGACGAGGATTTGTCGCATGTTGAGAAAACCGTAGCGCGGGTCGCGCGGCGGGAGGCTGATCTGGAGGCGGATTATACAGACTTGGCTACACAGTTCCGCAAACTTGTTCCCCTGGAGCCGGCGGTCGAGATGCCATTGCAGGTGTTCGCAGCCTCCGTGGAGGAGACTGCACGCGGGATTCATGATTTGAAAGACCATACAGATCAAAACTACCTCGGCTCACTGCGGGACATGGAGGCATACATCCTTTCCGTGAAGGCGCTCTTGAAGACCCGGGAACAGAAACAACTCGACTTTGAAGCTTTGGTCGATTACCGGAACAAGGCTGTCGCTGAGCGCGACTCGCTCGCTGCCAACCCAGCCGCTTATTATGCCTCCAACCCGCTTACCTCCTCTCCAGCCTCCTTCATCCGCTCCAAGATGGAGGATATGCGCGGTGTCGACCACGAACAGTCCCGCCGTGAGCGTGTCCGCAAGCTTGAGCTGCGCATTGATGAACTCACCCGCGAGGTTGACTCGGCCAAGACTACCTCGGAGATGTTCGACGAGGAAGTGGTCCGCGAAGTAGCAGACTTTGAACGCATCAAGGCGGTCGAGTTCCGTGATTCTCTCGGCGCCCTTGCCGAGTCCCACATCGACTTCTACCAGGGTGTCCTGTCGACTTGGGAGCGATTTATTGCAGAAATGGAGGGTGATGCTGAGGGTGGCCTTGAGGCTGACTCTCACGCTGCTGGTTCGCAGTAGACTGGAGGTGCCATGCACGCCCTCTGGGTGGAGGAGAGATATGGGAGGAATTGTCTATGACATCGGGATGGGTTTTTGGTATAACTGTTCATGAGCCGATTTTTCTTGCCTAGCTTGTTTCTACCATTTCATACCCGTAATACCATCACGTTTTGTCTCTGCTATGTGTCACGCTCTCTTCAATAGCTGGTATCGGTCAATAAACAAGTTTCGACGAGGAATGTAGCCATCATGCTATTCTTGAGGATGGTCAAGGTATCAATAAGGAGATCAAAACCACCATCTGGGATACTCGTAAAGGACCCTCCAGGGAAGAAATTAATTAGATCGGGTTGGGAGTCAAACATGGGTTATGACCATGTTTTAGGTCAAACAATCACTCCCCTCCGATGGCCTAGTTGGTATCCACCATAAATTGGTGAACCATTGGTGTGACCTGGAGAAGTGGGCAAACAAAAGAAGAAAAAGAATACTGGGCCAGTGTCGACGCTTCGAGCTCCACGGACGGCCGGGCACACCCCTAGGCGCGGGGGAGTACATTTTTTTTGAAGATTTTTCCTTGCAATGCTATTATTTTAATAGAAAGATTTATATAAGACCGTTATATTATATTGATTTAATCTTTTAATAGCCTTTTTGACAATATCAGAGGGTGTAAAAGGGCTGTGTTAGGTGGCACTGGGGACTGGCGATGTTCGTCGGTGTCCGTGGATGGCGATGGAGCGGACAGGGCGAAGTATATAGGGAAGGACAAGGCTGGGGGTTCGATTCATGGAGGTAGCGACTTTGCTCAATTCAATCTTTGGAGGATGTTTGCATGTGGCTCGATGAAGGGTCCAGAGAGAAATGATATCTTGTTTGCTACCCTGATATAATCTAATACTGATCGAGAACACACTGCTTTCATGGATATGGCACGCCTGTGGTAGGTGAATCCGGTCTCTCTTTACGAGGGAGTTGATACTGCTTGGAGAACTGCCTCAGCTCGCCGAACTCTTCTTCTTTACTACTCTTTGCCTTGCCGGGCTTGGTAGAACGTTTGAATATCGGGCTATATTTATCTCTGAGCCGCCCTTCAAACCCGTCCCAAGGGGTCGATTGGAACCCTGACGCTGGTTGTTGATGCGTTATCCCGGATTTCTGGGACGAGGTACGGTGCTTCTGATGCTGGTCCTGATGCATCGGATTCAAAGAGAGTATCAATCGATCAAGATCAGTAGACAGACACTCTCTAAGACGTAGTAAAGCAACAGCTCTCTCGCTGGGAGGTAATAGCGTAAACCACGCCATCATTGCATCCGTCTCCTCTCGAAATTTTCGAAGCTGGGAAGCTTGTATCATAACCTCCATGAACTTGTCGGGGTTCTCTGTGAATTCTTTCTCTCCTTGTTTCGCCAGCCACCCTCTCAGATCTAATAGTGTCGTATCGAACTTGGACCAATGTTCGAACCATCGCTGCTTCTGCTTCGTGGAGAGTGTTATACGGTAGGGATCGATGGATAAATTCTCCCTGAGATGGATGAGAGTGAGGGCTCTCTCTGCGGGAGATACTACCTTGAACCATGACAAGATTGTTTTCGCCTCGTCTCGGTATTCTTCGCATTCGATGGCTCTGATCATATCTGCCATGTGCTCGTCACTGGCATCCTCTTCTGATTGATGTGTGGAGCTCTCCATCAGGCCGCTATTTTTTCCTTCCAATACGGTATGTTGCTCAAAATCTGGATACTCTTCGTTAGTAGTGGTTTCCATATTGGGATATCGGCATCAGCATACGTACGTCGCTCAAAACATAGTAAAGAGCAATCTCTTTCCTCGAGAGACAGCACTGTGAACCATCTCACGACAGCAACCATTTCTTCATGAATTTCTTCATGAAATTCTTCATCTGCGGAAGCTTTGGTTGCATCTGTGACGCGCCTAGATTTGTTTTCACCCTCTGGTTGACTGGGTTTCTGAACTGCCGTGGTCACTGAATCCCACTCTTCCTCTGGTTCATCATCATCGGGTAATTTTGCAGGTTCATCTTGGCCTTTCTTTCCACGGGCTGTCGCATCCTTTGCTCTCCGTTTTGCTCGCAAACGAAACGTCGACAGCTCATACTTCAATTCGGTGACTGTCATATCCTCCAAGGTGGTGATGACAGAGTTCAAACTGACCGCATCGGAATCCTCGTCATTCTCGTTCATGGATCTCTTGATGGTCCTCCGATCTAGAAGGTCATTACCAGCAATGCTGAGTTGCGTGATTGTCTCCGCCTTCGAGGTTGCAGCATCCGATAGTTCAGGATAATCGACTTCACACACTTCCGACAGCCATTCCAAAGCTCTAGTGTCGTCGATCCTTCGGATACCCGATGTCATGATTTCCTGCTGATGCTGAATGGTATGAGCTTGTAGATCCTTGGTGATCTCTTGCAAACTATCAATATAGGCTTTTGCGTCGTAGATAAGCGTTTCAAACTTCTTTCGATCATGAACGACCCAGTGCGTCTTCTCGATAAGTGAAGACTTTGCACGATCACCGGGTATCGACTTGACCGAGAAGTTATTAAACGACGCGCTCAACTGCTGCATAACACTTTTAGGTCCATCGAGCCCTAACTGAGATGCTTTCACCCCGGCACAGCCATATCGACCTTGCATTTTCTCAGAGTCGTCAAAGATGGCTAGGATTAGAGTCATGGTTTCGTATACCAGATCAGAATAAGCGCAAAGGTCGATTGGTCTTTGTTTGGTCGTTGTATCGGTTGTAAGGCCCATGGTTTGTCCCCAGGTGTATAGACGACATTTCTCGATTCTGAGCTTTAGTGATAGTTTTTGGAGATCTGTGCCTTGGGTCTGGAGGGTATGAATCACGTCAAATGACTCGATACATAACTTGAAGAGACCGGCGAGTGTGAGCGCGCTCGCTATGGTTCCCACTATTTCTGCCATGGCAGATGGCTTTTTGTGGTGTATTTCCTTTGGATTTTCTATGGAGACATATGTCGTCCAAGTATTTCACCCGCTTTCTCAACTGGAAGCCAATTTATATCCCTGTCGTAAGCGCCCCAGCCCCGCCTTTCAGCCCCAAAGCCATCTTGAAACCTTTCCTGCTGACGCCCCGCCGGTCCAATAGCATGAATCAGCCAAGCAAAGCCACTCAATGACATGCTAAGCTTTATGGATACTCAAAGCACAAAAAGCAGTGAAAGTTGGTTGCTGTTTTTGACCCGGAGAGAACGTTCAATTTTATATGTACCTTTAGAATGGAAGTTAGGTAGTGGTATTTATTCAAGGGTAGGTTCATATGGCGGACTACCATCATAATACTGCCTGCCTAAAATGACACTGATCCTTGCCCTGGGTGTACGGTGGCCATAGAGCTTGACATTAATTTACAGGATGCGTGTTTCCTTTCACGACACTGCTCACCTCACGCCGAACTTCTATGTACAGTGGGCTATGATACCAACGGTATGAATCCAAGAATGCCAATGAGAATCGAGCAACAAATCTGGTACCGAAGGCCCGGATATAAGCCTGTTTCCCTTCTACAGTATATAGAAGGGCACAGGGGGATAATATAGCGGAGGAGAGCAAACAAGACAAATGTGGGGAATAAAGGGCGGTAGGCTTGTTAAGCAGAATGTTAGCGGCGTACCGGGGTTCATCATGTCTTTATCTCTCCAGGTACAATGCCCTCATTAGATTGCACAGTTGATCTTCAGCCTTGATTCTCGTTTTGCTTGTGAAGGCACTGAGTGTTTTATTTCATCTTGTCTTCTATCCTCCATTATTAAGGTTCTGTCACCCCACTCTTTCCCTGCGCCAACCAGAAAAAATCAAAGTTCCATCAAACATCACCTCGTACGCTCCAACAGCTGTCAGCATGTCTTCATATGGCTTTCTCATTGACAAGGGGATTTTTTTGGTCGATCCCGGCCACATGGGGCGGATTGAGGGGCCGACCCTGCGGAAAATGTTCTTGCCAAAGATCACGCGCGAAGGACAGAAGGCGATATCACAAAACAGCCACTTCGTGCGTTGTCAATTGAAGCACTACGGAGTCAAATTTGAAGAGAGAGATTTCTCCGGCAATGGAACAGCGCTGCTGAAGAAAACTATTCAGGCTGGAAAATGTGACCAGGTCCCTGACACGATCCGCCAATTGGAGAGGCAAATGTACACGGACTTCATCAACGAACGGACCCCCGATGAGCTCGCCGACAATCCTGATTGGGCCATGGATAAATGTTTCCTGTCTTTTGGGTGTCCCGACCACACGAAAACTTCCCTGGATGACTGGGACGAGAGCGACGGGGACGACGAACGCGAGCGAGCTCGAGACAAGCTACACACGGACTACCTCAACGCTATTGCCCAATACAAGAGTCAAAACAAGGCCGTGAGAGAACCCTCTCCTATTGGTAGCTATATCGTCGACAGCCAATATTTAACGGAGACATGGGGAAGTGATGCAGACGACCTTCGCCTCGACATCCACAAAACCGACACGCCTGGGGTTTTCCAAGCTAATTTCGAATTCGGTGTCTACGAGGGCATCATGATGATCTGTGTGCACAAAGACGTCCTTGAAGAGCATTGTCTCGAAGCTGACCGTCAAACTGTATTCTCGGAGGATGAAGAGGATGAAGAGGATTATGATTCTGAATCGGAGGGGAGAACCCTCGCATCAGGCTCTAAGAGAAAATCCTCGGGAACCCAAGGGACCAAAAAATCCAAGAAACACCAGTCAGAATCAACGCATTCGCTTAAATACCAGCTGAAGATGAGATGTCGGGAGACAGGGGAGGGTGAAATTCAAACTGACACCGAGGACGGAACTCTCGAATTTGATGATGAAAATCTGGTTCGGTTTGTTGGAGAAGCAATGATACCTTGCTGGGGCGCCCAGTTTTCATTCACTGCGCGCAAAATTTCCAACTGGCCTTCTTCGTCCGAGAAAAATTGGGGTCACTACTCGGAGAAACGACATGACTATGAAGCGGCTAGAAGATGGCGCTAGGATGGCTCTTCAGGAAATATTGTACGAGTTTGAGAATACATTAGGTAAAAGTGAGAACAGAGTATTCCATTGGAGTATAAAATTGATCTGACAAAGCAAAGTGGTATCAGACTTGTAGCTAAAGATATCCATGCACTTATCTACACAGGATTTTGTCATCACCCGAAGGGTAGAAGGTGGCCATAAATCTTAACAAGTAAGTTTTGATCTCCCTAGCTGGACTAGATATGAACCAGTAGACTATATATTTGCTGCCATTCAGCTGGATTCAGTCATTAGCCCAATCCAAAGTTAGCTCTCGTAACCTCATGGTCAGGCAGTGGACGCAGTGGACATAATATTATATACCCTCGAAATGACAGACAATGTTGACAAACTGAAGAAGAAATTGAAGATCCGGAGAATGATCACTTTCGAAAAATTCCACGTAAGGTTCATTTCATCATCCATACGCAAGTCTCCTTCCCCCTCCAGTTCGTCCGCCCACCTCCAAAAACACAACTTCATACGTATCAACAATTCTTATCCACGATGTTTGCACACATTTATGGTGAGCCTCGTGAATACAAGTTTGTCTCTGACTATGGGCGCTTCATGGTCGAGCCTGGTCGCTTAGAGCGAATCGAAGTATCCGACCTTCGGCGAATGTTCTTGCCAAAGCTCACACGCGAAGGGACGAGGGCGTTAGCCAACAGCGATTTCGTGCGCTGTCAACTGATGCATTACGGCGTAGCCTTCCAGGAAAAGGAGTTCACTGGTCACGGAACTCTGCTTCTGAAGAAAGCTCTCCAAGCTGGGCAATGCGACCAAGTCCCCAAGCATATTCTTGAACTGCAGGAAAAATTGCATGCCGAATTTCTCGATAGATGTTCTCTTGCTGAACTCTCCGAGCATCCTGACTGGGCCATGGAAAAGTACTTCTTGACTTCTGGTCGCCCTGACCGCATAAAGACTACTACTGTCGTCGGTTTATCCTTGCCTTGGGACAGTCAATATCGTTCGCAGAACCTGATTAGGGCTGCCAGCAAAGTTCCAGAGCTGCATCACAAGAAGGCTGTCGGGCCTCAGACTCAGATGATATTCATGGGATGGGAGGCTCAAGCTGTGGATCAGGCAGCTAAGGGGCATCCGGCTAAGGACGCGAAGGCAATGGAGGAGAAGGCCAAGGAGCTCAAGCGAGCACGAGAGAAAGTGCAGGAATACCGAGACAAATTGCATACGGAATATGTCATGACGCTCACTCGACAGAAATGCGAAACCAAAGCGAGGACTAATGTCTCTCCCGTCGGTAGCTATATCGTCGATAGCGCTACCTTTGAGGATTACTTCGCAGATGGGAGAGCGGAGGAGCTCATCCTCGACATCCACGAGACCGACACGCCGGGGATCTTCCAAGTCGACTTTGATTTCGTGGCCTTGGAGGGTATTATGATGATCTGCGCTGACGAGGAAGCTCTCGAAGAATATTGCTCGGAAAAAGCGGAGTGGAGTGACTCTCAAGATGAAGACGAAGAGGATACCGAGCCTAGTGACTCAGAGGAGGAAGCGTCCAAGCATGGCTCTAAGAGGAAATCATCTGGATCCAAAATCTCGACAAGAACAAAGAAACGCAAGGGAAGGGAATCCCCATCACGCAAGTATTTCCTGAAACTGAGATGTCGGGAGCAGGAGGGTCAGATTTACTACGAGCCTGAACACGGCTCTATCGAATTTGACGATATAAACTTGGTGAGCTTCGAGGGAGTAGCGAGCCTCCCCTGTTTTGGCAGTAATGCGTCCTTTTATGCACGCAAGATTTCCGATAAGCCTTGCCCATCTGGGGCGGAATGGGCTGATTACTCAGAGAGACAATACGAGGCCGAAAGGGTTGGAAGGTGGCGTTAGAACTACGATGTACTAGCTTGACAATGTTGGAACTTTCTTGCTATGAAAAAGCAGAGAATTTGAATCAGCTTTGTAGCTATAGAAATGTAAGATGTAAGATATCTCGGTTGTCAACGGCATGATAAGATCGTAAGATCATGCCCGAAACGGAAGGGGAACTGTTTGTCTTGTTTGCACTGGCCATTTCGGCGCGGAGCGGTTCGAGATCATTCGACTTCAAGCGCAAATCCAATTGCTCAAAACACAATGCGTCCGATTTCGCGAGCCGCTTTGCGGTCATATGTCTGTCCGTCATGCCGAAATGGCATTGGCGCTGGTCGACGACGGTTCGGTACCAAGACCGACCAGACTCCCGACATCTACGATGTGGTCTGCGTCGGAGGTGGCCCGGCAGGCCTAGGTCTTCTGGCTGCGCTTCGTGAGTGATTGCATTACCGAGATTAATATTTATAGACACAATGCTAATATGGCGCCATTGCAGGAGCTTCCCCCGTCACATCGAAGCTCAAGGTCGCCCTCATCGAAAGCCAGGATCTCAACAAGGCGCGGGCGTGGAACATGGACTCGACGCAGTTCTCCAACCGAGTCAGCAGCTTGACACCTTCCTCGAAGGAATTCTTGCAGAAAATTGGAGCATGGGAGCACTTGGATACGCAGCGTGTGCAAGATTACCAGGAGATGCAGGTGTGGGATGGCGAGAGCGGATCCCGAATATCGTTTGACTGGTCGATGGATACGCCTGCATTCAAGGATATGCGCACTGTGGCGACGATGACGGAGAATGCAAACCTGGTGCGCGGTCTTTTGGGGAGAATTGCGGCATCGGGGGACGAGAATTTGAAGCTCTTCTCGAATACTACTGTTGCAGGTATCGAGAATGGAACGGATCTTCAAACCGAGGGTCCGGACTTGTCTGCTTGGCCTGTTCTTTCCATCAAGCCAACCGGAGCTGCTGCAGAGACCCAACCGTCCTCTCGAATCGCAGCGAGACTTATGGTCGGTGCGGACGGAATCAACAGCCCTGTCCGCTCCTTCGCGGATATCACCACCCACGGCTGGGACTATAACCGACACGGCATCGTGGCTACTCTCTCCCTCGCAGACCCCGACACTCCTCCATTCCCAGCCTACATGCGCACAGCCTACCAGCGCTTCCTCCCTGCACTCGGTGGCCCAATCGCTCTACTCCCTCTACCCAACAACCACGCCACCCTCGTCTGGTCCACGACCCCCGAGAACGCCGCACACCTCAAATCCCTCCCCACACCGGCCTTCCTGGCCATGGTCAACGCGGCCTTCCGCCTGTCCATGACCGACCTCAATTACATGATGGGCATGACCCAGTCATCGTCAGAATCTACCTCCCACGAGGACGAGCTCACCTGGCGCATTCAGCACACCCCCCTCCCCGCACAAATCCCACCCATGGCGACAGGCGTGCAAACAGGAAGCGTCGCATCTTTCCCGCTCCGCTTCCGCCACGCAGCGCAGTATATCTCTCCGCGTGTCGCTCTCGTCGGCGACGCAGCGCACGTCATTCACCCGCTCGCTGGCCAAGGCCTAAACCTGGGTCTGGCAGACGTTGCTGCACTCTCGCGGACGATCGAGTACGCGGTATCCCACGGTATGGATATCGGCGATCTTCTGACGCTGGAGCGGTACTCATCCGAGCGGTACCTGACCAATGCTAAGATTGGTGGTGCTTGCGATCTGCTGCATAAGATGTATAATATCCCCGGTCAGGGTCCCATCACCTGGGCGCGCAGTTTGGGTCTGGACGTGATTGATAAATTGCCGTTTGTCAAGTCGTTCTTGATGAAGAATGCCGAGGGGTATTAGCTGTGAGCAAAGCCGATGTCGCTCTTTTTATATGTCTATCTGTATATCTAGTTTCCTTTCTACAATATTGGGATATTGTTCGTCTCCCACTCTCTATTTGGAGTGTAATGTTTGCTTTCAGTACTGTATATTTGCGTGCCCGGGGTAGTCTCTTGTATGAGGGCGCCATCAGAGTGTATGTAACGACCACTGCTCACAAAACTGCAAGTACACAATGTATTGGGTATCGGTCATGCCCAAGCCATGTTATAGTGATGCAACTCCCAAGTGATTTCAAGGTGTAAGAAGAGCAGAAATCCCGATGAGACGGGCACATGCAAAGAAGACGGATAGGTAGAATCTATATTTTCAAGAGAAAAAGGTAGGGAGGAGGTGATGCTAAGCGGTTGAACCATGGCCGAAGTGGGTAACAAAGAGATAACAAAAGAAGAAAATCAAACGCCCCGATCATTCGCTTTTTGTGTATTGGAATGCAGAGAATCAAACCTGCACACCCTGCAGCTGCTGTGCCAAGCTAACGACAGAGCCGCCCTGCTTCTTTGCAATGCGGGACTGGATCTCAGGGATGATCGAGGCCAATTCGACATCGACACCCTCCTTCTCAGGGTGGTCCTTGTCCAGACCCATCTCCTTGATCTTGACCTTGCCGGCAGCAAGCTCGTCCTCGCCGATGATGATGCCGAATGGAATGCCGCCGTCCTCGGCAGCCTTGAATTGCTGCTGGGGCTTGGGCTTGGCCTTGTAGGAGAACTCGGCCTGGAGAGGGGTGTTAGCATGTAAACGGGAAAGGAAGAGGTGGATGTTATGTGATTTACCCTGATGCCGGCGCTCCACAGCTTCTGGCAAATGTCCATACGCTCCTTGAGCATACCAGTGAAACCCTTGCCGCCAAAGGCCATGACGAGAACGTCGACCTCGCTGTTACGCAGGGCCTTGACGTTCTGTTCACGCTCGAGACGTGCCTTGGTGATAGAGAAGATACGGTCGACACCGAATGAAATACCCACACAGGGGATCTGGGCCTTGGGCTGGAACATGCCCACCAGGTTATCGTAACGTCCACCAGCGGCAACACTGCCGACGCCCAGAGTAGGGTCATCGGACCGGTCCTCGTCCTCGGGGTTCTTGGACTTGCCCTTCTTGCTGGCCTTCTTCAGCTTCTCAGCCTCGGGGGCGTCAGACTGCACAGCAGGGGCAGAGCCTTCAGTGACAACCTCATATATAACACCAGTGTAGTAATCCAAACCACGAGCCAGAGACATATCGAACGAGATCTTATCCAGGACGTTGAACGCCTCTAGGTAGTCCATCATCAGAGCCATGTCGTCCAGACCGGCCTTGGCGGAGGCGTTGGCAGTGAGCCTCTCATCCTGAAGCAGCTTATCCAACAGCTCGCGTCCACCCTTGCTCATAACGTAGGTCTCGATGAGATCCGCCGCGGCACCATCAAGGCCCTTGTCATCAACCATCTCCTTGCGCACGTCCGCCCAGGACATTTTATCCAGCTTATCAACGGCACTAGAGATGGGCCGAATCTTGTCCTCTGGGACACCGCAGACCTGGAACACACCGTCCAGAATCTTACGGTGGTTGATCTTGATTGTATACCGGCCGGTCCAGCCCAGCTCCTCGAACACCTCGCTAACGATACGCATAACCTCGGCATCGGGAACCATAGCGTCGAAAGTACCGGCGATATCGAAGTCACACTGGTAGAACTCACGCATGCGGCCCTTGCTCACGGCGGGCTGATCTCGACGGTACACCTTCGCAATGTGATAACGCTTGATGCTGCGAACCTCCGGGTTCATGGCCAGCCAACGGGCAAAAGGGACGGTCAAGTCATAGCGCAGCGAGCAGATCTCGCCACCCTGGTCCTGCAAGTCATAGATGAGCTTGGAGTCCTCGCCATACTTGCCGGCCAGGATCTCGCGCAGCTCAAAGACGGGGGTATCGAGGGCGGTACCGCCGTGGCGCTTGAAAACGTCGGCGATGGTGGTGAAGATGCGGTCACGGAGGATAGCGTCGGACCCGCACCAGTCCTTGGTGCCCTTGGGGGTCTTGAGGTTGAACGTGGGACCCTTATCCTTGCCCATTGTGTCGATCTTCGCGGCGAGACGAGGGATTGAGGAAAAAGAACGAGTGCGGCGGGGGAGAGTTGAGTGGTGGGGGATGGTGGGGGCTCGGAGACAAATTTGATTCGAGGCGGCGGCGCGCTGCCGTTGCGCTGGCAGATGAGTCACGCGAATGAAGGAGGCCGCTGTTGAAGACTCGACAATTGCTCGTCGTGTAGAGCGTAGTGAAGCAGAAAGGCACGTCATAAAAGGCGTCGCGAATCTCGGGCGATTAATTTTGGGTTGCCAAATTTGGTTCTATCGGGCCTTCTTCCTGCTTCGGGGGAGTTTTTCCGCGAGTTTTTCCGAGTCATACGATGGAAGTATACAACATCTGAGCAATGTTATCGACTCAACAACTCGAGTTTTGCTATTACTTGCGTGAGATAAACTAGAAACCAATATCCACAGTCTCAAGTGATGATATTTGGAGTCTTTGAATATTCATGGTCGACTCACATGTACACATAAAAAGCTTTACCTGTTGGACCATAAAGATGGTTGACTTGGATAGAACGGCGTATCAGAACAGACCTTTTCTTGCGCTGGTCTAGGTCCCAGAAGAATTGAATAAGTCTGTCTCCAAGGTAGGTATTTACTGTGAATCTCAGCAAAATAGGTAGGAGATGTCAATAATAACTTCCTGTTTTCAATACCTGGCATCTAACTAGGGCCACCATTCACAATGTACCATATTGCCCAGTGCTCTCTGGCCCCAAAGGAACCCTCTAATATATACCTAGAACCGTTGATTTTGCCTCTTCCTCCACTACTCGTGCATCTTTTCCTAGGTAGCTGTAATTATTGACCTAAGCACCTGTTCACAACCATCTAACCCACCAATGAAGAATCACACGAGTGGGGGACGGGGTGAATCCATCCGCAACGAAAGCAGATTGGTTGAAGAAAGGTTCTGGAGCTAACTCAATGAAGAAGGCAGACTTGTGCATGGCTTCTATGATTTTGAATCAGGTATGAAATTTTCGTCTGTAGCTAATGATTAGCGGGAATTGCGATTGTGGCAACTCAACACAATCTTGAGCGATATTAAGCTTTGTATCCGTACTAGTTGAGGTAAGACTATGTCGAAGGTTCCTTGAGCAGGTTCGAAGAAGGTATGTACTTTCCTGAAATATGAATTCAACTTGCGATAAGTCGCCATAGTTAATGTCTTAAGAGCACAAGAATAGATTAAGGGTAACCCATTCCACGAATCAGATCGCGCAGCTATCGAATGGCCATTCAATAACAACCAAAGCAAAGGTCAAAAATGGGCTACTACAACCAATCAGACTGGTCAGAATTCATTTTAAGGCGACCTATATAAGATCCGAGTTGATATGTACCAAGGACAAGCAAAAAGGCCGCTTCGTATTTAAAACTAGCATCATTTGCCAGTCACTTAGCTGACTGCTGTCATCCTTCAAGGCTTCACATTTCGCGCGCCTAGAGAATTAATTAGTCGGATAACTTCTTCGGGCCTGCCAAGAAGGCCACCATGGCGGAAAGGTACGGTCTTGGTTCCTGTTCTTGCAAAGGTCCAGGCTCGCGTGCCCAATGTCAATGTAACGGGAGATATTTCCACGGCGGTTACGGTTGAATCAACCAACCTGCTCTGTATAGCTGGCGGAGTGGCGACCCCCACTACATTACTACAGTCCAATGATGTATGGATTTGTACAGTAGTACTGTACATGCGCCCGGGCAACCCAAAAACGCTTGATTCCAGCCGTGGCAGCGAGTGAGAGTGTGTATCAGCCAGCCTTCAGCCTCCAGTTGGCCCGCCGCCGTGTTTATCCCGCAGCTGTGTAGCTTCGGAGCAGGTACGGCCTTTCCCGATTAGTAATATACGAGGTCCTTCGGCCGATGGGGCCGATGGAAAGGTTGTGGGGTGTGTCTCACCGTAAACTGCTTCCAGAAGTATGTACATACCTTGACCAGCGTCATAGTAATGATGGGGCAATGTGGCGATATGAGCACAGCCAGGTGCAGCGGTGCTTAGCGCAGGCGCTGGGCCCCGCAAGGGAGCCAGCTCTTGAGTCGATGAGTCGATGAGAGCGGGCGCACTGATTTACTGCTCCATCCAGCTCCATGCTGTAGCTATACTTTTTGTGGGGAGGAACAGCAGTGCTTGCTCGGAGAGTCGCCGCTCATCTCCAAGTAGTCGGAAGAGGGCAGGCTTGAGCAGAGAAGGTGCCCGGGCCGCGCGGCGGCAGGGATTGGAGGGATTATCTCGTGTTGGTATGTGCCTGTAGGAGGGACTTCGTCACTATGTATAAGTCTCCTTGTAACCTCCTTGCGTATGGGGCAATCTGATGATGTGAATGTTGGATTTTGGCCCCCGCGTGAGTCCTGATCCGAGTGTGTATGTCAGATGTCTTCCATAGAAGGACAGTAGCAGTAGCAGTAGTGGCCGTGACCGGGCGCAGTCCAGTCAGAAATGGCATTCATGTTGGACTCGAAGAGGACCCCCGCCACTTTCCCCACGGTCATGACGATCATTGGCCGTGATGGGACGCCATGCGAGGGGCGGACGCATGGCCCGTGAGCCAACAGACGACACGAGCCAATCATGTAGATGGGGTTAAGAGGGGGTTCCAGAGTTCATCGACCAGGAGCGCGAAAAGAGGAGGTTTCTATGGTCGTGGGGTGGCTCCTTGGGGAAAACGGTGGGTGGAACACTGGACATTGGGAATTTGGGACCGACTGGAGCGAGACGGACGAAATCCTTGAAGAAGAGGAGAAAATAAGAGACCCATGACATAACTACACTTGGTTTCCAATCTTCCCTCCACTTTTGCAGTCCACTTCTGCCCATTCAATAATACCCACATTGTACAGTATATCCGACGTACGGAGTAGACGCAAAAGAGATGAACTCGAGTCGTGCAGGAAGCGAAGAAGAAAAAATCGGCGATTGGCTCAGTACCTGCCTTAGAACTCCACGTGGCTCGAGCCTGTCGCGGCACTTAGCAAAGTTAGGATCACTTTGGAATGGCGGAGGGGATAAATTAGGATGGTCTTGAACTGATCGCACTGTTGAAACTAAGTGGAACTAGGCAAGAAAGTAGTTTAGCCTAAGACTTATCTCGTTGCTCTGCTGCTAGACACGGCAAAGTTAGTCGAGTGATGCGGAGAGGCTTTTTAGTGACTGACTGCGCCAAATACGATGGGCCATCAGTCATCGATATGCATTTAGGTAGAGAGAAACAGATAGAATAAAGATGCCTAGAAGGTATCGAATGACGTAGAAAGTACAATACTTAGAAGCTGATAGTAACTATATACAGCAGTCCCGGTACGGAGTAGATATGGCTGCTATAGAACACAGCCAACTAATAGCTCGTAAAGGGATAACAGTTCCTAGTGAATTATCATTCCAGTCGGTCTTAGTACCGACTAGTTAGTTACATGGACTTGGACTTGACTAACAAGTACTCCTACAGTATTAATATTATTATCCGACTCCTTCTCCTCCTTCCATCTGTTTGTCCATTCTCAACTCCGCTCCGCCGTCATCTTCGTCCTGTCGTCCTTCTTCTGCTCGGCTCTTCCTCCTCTCCTCTCCCCCTCCTCCTCCTCTTCTTCTTCTCAGGGCGCCACCAGCCTACCGACTCTGCTGACTCTTCTGACTCTACTTTCCCATCGTTTCCTCACCACTACCATTATTCATTGCCCTGCTTCCCGCCTCGTGGTTCCTGCGTGTTCAACTTTCGGCTTCTGGACGCTTCCGCCGTGGCTTCTTCCCCGGACCGCCCACTCCAGACTCCGCGACTCAACGTTCCTGATCTCTGTTCCCCCGATTTACCCCAACCGGAACCCTTGACGACCCTTCCTTCCTCTTCATTTTCCTCATCCTTCGCTCTGCTATCTCCCCCTGATTCCCGACTTTCTCACTCGCCCATGTCCACCTGTGACTGCGACCGGTAATCTCCGTTCTCGCCTCTTTATGCAGCTGGGCGCGACCGACCAGAACACACATCAACCATGAAGGGGCTCTTCTCCCCTCGTCGGAGCAATGGGGTAAGCAAGCCGATCTCAACTAGCATCATCCCTTCTCGACTGTGATACAGCAGCCGAAAGGCCCCCGGCCGCCCGTTGCTGCTCGTGAGACCCTCTCGTTTGCACCTGGTATTGACGGCTCCCTCGCACAGGCTCCCACCAACCCTTCGCCCGCGCCGCCGCCCAAGAAAGACCCCCAAATGCCGCAGCCATCCCCACTCGAGAAAAGACTAAAGGACATGGGGCCGATCCGTGGCGATGGCAGCGACAAGTTTTTTGGAATGGAGAATGTGAGTCTTCCCCCACCACTCGGGACTTTGCCTATGGATTGAGACTGTGACGCTGACCAAGTGATGTATGCGCCTATAGTATGGGAACACTTGCTATTGCAACTCAATTCTCCAATGCCTTTACTACTCAGTTCCGTTTCGAGAGGCCGTAATCAATTACCCGCAGCGCACGCCCGTCGAGAGCCTCGAGGCTGCCCTCGCTCAAAACCTTCGATACCAGAACCCCAATGCGCACTTGGAGGCCGAGGCGCAGGCAGCCAAGCAAAAGGCCGCTGCCCCAACGCCGTCAGCGCGACAAGCGGGTGTGGCTCCCAATCAACCTCAGAAGCCAGAGGATAAGGACTCGCCCGAGTACAAGAAGAAGGTTGCACTCCAGACCCTTCCACTGTTGGAGACGAAGAACAATGCGACCAGTTATGGCATGTCGGAGTCTCTGTTTACATCATTGAAGGACATCTTTGAGTCCCTAGTAGGCAGCCAGTCTCGGATCGGAGTGATCCGACCACATCAATTTTTGGACGTGCTGCGGCGGGAGCATGAGATGTTCCGGACGGCTATGCATCAGGATGCTCATGAATTCCTGAATCTGCTGCTGAATGAGGTGGTGTCGAATGTCGAAGCGGAAGCAACCAAGCAATCATTCACGGAGAAGTCCCTTCCTCCACCACCCTCCGACAGCGCAGAATCCTTGGGCATGGTCACTAATAGCACAGGCTCGAAGTCTCCGAATACTACCAGATGGGTGCACGAGTTGTTCGAAGGAACCTTGACCTCGGAGACCAAGTGCTTGACCTGTGAGAAGGTCTCGCAGCGCGATGAGGTGTTCTTGGATCTTTCAGTCGACTTGGAACAGCATTCATCCGTAACCGCTTGTCTTCGAAAGTTTTCGGCCGAAGAGATGCTTTGCGAGCGGAACAAATTCCATTGTGACAATTGCGGTGGTCTTCAGGAGGCCGAGAAGCGTATGAAAATCAAGCGCTTGCCCAGAGTGTTGGCTCTGCATCTCAAACGTTTTAAGTACACGGAGGATTTGCAGCGCCTACAGAAGCTCTTCCATCGGGTCGTCTACCCATACCACCTCCGCCTGTTCAACACGACGGATGACGCAGAGGACCCAGATCGACTTTACGAGTTGTACGCTGTTGTTGTTCATATTGGAGGTGGGCCTTATCACGGTCATTATGTTGCGATTATCAAGACCGAAGATCGCGGCTGGTTACTGTTTGATGACGAGCTGGTGGAGCCGGTCGATAAGAATTACGTTCGGAATTTCTTCGGTGATCGACCTGGCTTGGCCTGTGCATACGTTTTGTTCTACCAGGAGACCACCCTCGAGGCTGTCATGCGAGAGCAGGCTGAAGAGGATGCGGCATCCACTGCGGCCGCAGCCGAGGCCGGCGACCTTGGGAAGACCAACGGATTCTCGACATCGCCGAACAACCTGGTCCAAGTGCACAGTGCCGGTTACGTTCCTTCAGAAGAGCCGCATCGATTCACTCCGATTAGCAAAATGACCACGGCGCCTCAACTCGAGCCTCACTATGAACACCCCGAGTCCGATTCTTCCTCGCAACAACAGCCCGTTCCACCCGCCCAGCCTCAGCCTCCATTGCCACCCATCCCCGATGAACAGCCCCCGATTTTGAACGCGAAGAAGAGCGACGTCCAATCCAAGAAGGACAAGGCTCGGGAGGAGAAGGAGCGTCGTGCAGCGGAGAAAGAACGGGAAAAGAACGAGAAAGCTCGACGCAGAGAGCTTGAACTGCAACGCCAGGCGGACGTCAGGCGTGAGGCCGAGGAACTTCGACAGGCCATTGAGGCCAGCAAGGCCGATGCCGTTGACATTGGCCCTGAAAATGGATCCCCAAGAAAGTCTTCCAGTTTCAGCTTCCTTCGACGTGGTAGCCGCAGCCTCAGCCACCGTCTCAGCAAGGACAAAGAGCCCCGTGTGTCAACTTCGGATCTGGTGCCCACACTGGTTCCAGAGGCTCCAGTCAAGGAAGCGCTAGAGGCAGATCAGCAGTCAGTATCACCGAAGGATTCGTCCTCCATTTCCAACCCAAAGCTGGCATCGAGAGTGCCGGTGCCCCCACCGATACCCAAGGACACCAAGGAATTCAAGAACGACAAGACTGGCCACACTCACCGGTGGAGGTCTCTCAGCTTTAAAAAGGCAGCATGATGAAGTGTCCAGCCATCGTGCATTTCAGAAAGCATTTCGATTTTCCTGCATCTGCCAGCTTCCAGTTCAGCTTCGGAGATACCCCTATACCCACCCTTCTAACACCATCTACACCCATCATCATGCACATACCAGCGCGATTCGCTTCTTGAACATAGCTTTCCGTGGATATCCTCACTATTTTCTCACGACATGCGCCATTTTTTCATCCTTTGATTCCATTCTCCTGCTGGGTAGCACCCGATGGCACGTTCTTCGACAGGCGTGTCCTGGATGCGAGCCTCGTCTCGGCCCTTCCAACAGATGTGTCTTTCTAGACCCCTTTGGATTTCCCGATCATGGCTATTCCTTCTTCCTCTCTTGCTGCTACTGCGTTGCTGATTTCTGTAACATGTACGGTGGCATCATACCTGTGCTGGCGGGATCCGTCTATCCCCATGCTGGCGTGAAAAGGGGCGTTTTCCATCTTTTACCATGATATTTTGGGGTTGCAAATGCTGGTCAGCATCGGATTTGTTTGTTTTGATTCTCAATCGGCGTTTCCTTTTATCCTCTTATCTTACTTGTTGGATTCTTTGTCTGCGAGCAGCGAGCGAGTCCTTTTCAGTCCTTATCTGCATGCCTGTATCTACTTATGCCTAGTGTTTTCCCTTGCAAATGTGGTATAATAGCTTATGATTTTTCTAATGATGTGATCTCCATTTTGTATGACGGTATAACAAGGAATTCATAAACACGAGCCGAGGTCTCAACCGAGGATGAGCTCGTACACGATGATAATCGTATTGATCACGATGAGGGGTACTGTGGTGGATCAGTGCGCGTTAGCTGGGTTGACCGCAACACATGCTCTCATGCGAGAAACAGACAATCCAGAACCATATTATAAACTGGGAATCCGGTGGGGAGAACCACTTACTCCGCATAACCGTCCGTACACTGGCAATCAAGTTGACCGACTTCGCCTTCACGCTGGTACTATCGTAGGTTGCGCCGAAGCCTGGCTCAGCAGCTTGTGTGCGGCCCCATCCAACTGTAGTATTTCAAATTTCAACTTGATTAGCTTTATAGTTCAAGTAAAGTATAATGACCGTGGCCATAGCCGGCTGTTTGCAATCGGCGCGGTGATAGGAAGGGGGAGGCACGAACTGCGAGCGAGGAAGCGATCCTCGGAGAGCACGGCGATGGCGTTGATGATCAGGACAATAACTGTGAATGATGTTAGTTCCAGACCTTCAAACCCTTAAAATAAATGTAGAAAGATGGTGTAACTAACCGTAAACTAGCTTCCCAAGGCCGAAGAGCAACATTGTGCCGCGCGTTGACGATGCGTGTGGGTAGTGACGGAGTGAAGTTGTCGGAGTTGTCCTTATCGACAGGTTCCCGTGTGGCAGAAACACCAAATCTCCGGATTGACAACACACAGTTCCTGTGGGGCGTGGTTATAAAAGGTTGTTGTCCATTCTTTCTGGACACGCACAGCTTTTTTAAGTCCAACGTGGTCTGAAAATGTATACATTGATGGCCCTTCTTGTGTCATTCCAATGCAATTTTTCTTTTGGTCTTTGTTGGTATACATCATAGTGTCTAACAATATGACTATCTTGGTCTCTTTCTAACTCGTCTTTCTAACTCGTCTTTCTAACTCCTCTTTCTACACCTCTTTCTACACCTCTTTCTACACCTCTTTCTACACCTCTTTCTACACCTCTTTCCACATATTTTTCGAACAACTCTTTTAAACGCTTCCTTTCTGAAGTATAATAAACAAATTCTACTCCATCGCATGATCATTTCATGTCTCCCTCTTTGATTTGGTTTGATTTGATCTCCAAAACAGATAGTGATACATAGACTCAATATTTGTAAAGCGTAGTAGTAGACATGATCTACCGGAAGGGCGGGACGCTGAGCGTGCAAGACAGCGAGGATGTTGGCCACATTGGCCTGTTGGGCTTCATATAGAACGATGACTGCAATATCTTCGGCGATAATCTTCCGTTTATGACACTCAAGGAGGTACCGGACCAGTTCTGCTATAACTAATGCATGGGCCTGGTTGGATTAAGAGTGTGAGCCCGTCTCAACCTTGGCAAGCGCCTGGTTCAAGTCAATCACAACGGCATTGCTTTTCCAGCTCAAGGATCTTTTGTTCGACTTGCGAGTGATTCGAGCACGAACAGTGTCATTGGCGGTTCTGTGACTAGCCATATGATTCTCCTCGGAGGCGAAAGACGACATCCTTGCGATGTCGGGATGCACCGGTAGTGTTCGGAGAACTCGCCAATGTATACACCATTTGCAACAAGGCGATTCAGATGCGGGATTCTCATTTGTAGGCGCCATGGGTTTTCTTGCTGAGTGGTGCAAGGAAGCCGTAATCCCATCGTATTGGTTGAGTGAAAAAGCCTTTATATGTAATGAGGAAGTCGCGGCCAAGATCGGTCAGTAACTCGTTGCGCACAGTATCTATAGGAGATCTTGGGAATAGGAGGATAAATCCGACATTCTCTCTTTCTTGAGGGGGGAAGGAGGAGAAGGAAGACACAATCTGGAACAGGAGGGCCTTTTATCTAGCCAGGAGAACAAGGAAAATAAGCGAACATCCTCTCTGCAGGAATCTACCGGTTGGAGACCTGTAAGATAGAGGGAAAGGAAACATCCAAGGAGAAACAAAGGCCGCGCACCTGCAGAAACCAGTATTGAGTCCGCACAATCTCTATCATATTCCATTCCCAATATTTTGATATGTAAAGCTTAGCAGGGTAAAGATGAAAGAATTATGCAATCGAGCAATCTTCTATCCTTAACTCATGAAAAAAGTATGTAGAGAAACATCCAGAAAGACATGTAGATAGTCATACTACGAGATCATTGATAAAATAACTATAGACACTGGTAACTATATACTAATCATCAATCAAGATTAAAAGACTATTTGCATACTAATAGTGTAATAAGGATAATAAACGTGTACATTTTCTGACCACATTGGGCCTGGAGAGCTGAGCGTGGCCAGAAACACCGAGAGGAATAATTTTGTGGCCACGCCCAGCTAATTTATGACGCGGCCAGCTCCATGCCTCACAATCGCCCTCGCCAATGCAGCCACCATGAGACACGGTCAGTCCGCGCCAATTCTTGAATAGCAAGGGGCTAATAACTAACCTTCTTACAGCATGGGTTGGACTTGTGTTTTTGCTGGCGGGTTTAATCCTGCTGCACCTCTTCGTCGCTCCATATACCAAGGTCGAGGAGTCGTTCCATGTCCAAGCTACCCATGATATCCTCGCACACGGATTTCCGTATGGCGACGACATCGATCGCAGTAATTACGATCATTTCGAGTTTCCCGGCGCCGTCCCTAGGACTGCTGTTGGGGCGACTATTCTTGCTGGGTTGTCGCCGTCAGTGACTGCGGCGTGGGCGGGAGTTAACCAGCAAATTTTCAGTATGGAGCTATTGCTACTGCCATACTTCAATGGTCAAGTCTGATGAACTAAGCTGACCCTTGTTTCATTTAGCTCGAGCTATCCTGGGCTTATACAATGCTGCAGCTTTGGGTATTTTCGCCCAGGGCTTGCGGAATAGCTTTGGCCAGACTGTAGCTGTGTGGTACCTCCTGTTCCAGAGCAGTCAGTTCCACCTGATCTACTATGCATCGAGGCCGTTGTCGAATATGTTTGCCTTTGGGCTAACTACTATCGCAATGCGATATTTCCTGCCTGACTCGACGTCGCGACCGGGGGTTCGTATTGGCGTGAAGGTGCCCTTGTGCCTGCTCACAATAGCGGGTGTAATCTTCCGCGCAGAGCTGGCAATTCTGGTCGCTTTTACTACGGTGTTTCTCCTCGCGAATTACGGCACTCGTGTTTTCTCAGATGTCGTCCTCGCTGGTCTTATTGGGCTTGTCGCCGGGCTCATTGCCACTGTCGTCATTGATAGTATGTTCTGGAAGGAGCTTGTTTGGCCGGAGTTGAACGCATTCCTGTTCAATGTTATCGAGGGCCAGTCTTCGGCTTGGGGAACGGAGCCATTCTCATTCTACTTTGTGAATGCACTTCCTCGACTTTTGCTGAACCCGCTGGTCTATCTCATCGCTATCCCTGTCACTCTGCGCAATCCCGCCCTCCGTCGACCTATCCTCCCTCTGCTTGTGCCGTCTATGTGTTTTGTGACGCTATACAGCTTTCAGCCTCATAAAGAGTGGCGCTTTATTATCTACATCGTCCCTGTTCTCACAGCCACTGCTGCCTTGGGAGCGGGATATCTCTGGAATCGGCGAGATCGATCGGCCTTTGCACGTATCGCGTCTCAATTGCTGATTCTTTCCACTGCCGCATCATTCCTTTTGTCGAACATTGTGCTTCTACCCGTATCGGCGGCCAATTATCCTGGTGCCCAGGCCTTGAATGCACTTCACAAATACCACGATCAGCAGTCCCTGTCCAGCCTCGGAGCGTCCGTCTATCTTGGAAACCTCGCCTGCCAGACGGGAGTAACACGATTCCTAGAGCAATCATCTGAAAAGGGTTGGCGATATGACAAGACGGAAGATGAAGTCGTCAAATCCACAGCGGACTTCTGGGATCAATTTGACTACGTTGTCGTCGAGGCTTCTACAGATCCTGAAGTCAAGGATGCCGATGAGACTCAATTGCTCAGTGCACTGCCCTCTTCGCATTGGAAAACAGCTGAAGTCATTCATGGCTTTGCTGGCATTTCTATCCTAAGACCGGGGACGCCTGCAACAGGTCTTGCCGAGCGACGAATTCTGTCAATGGTGGCTGGCGAATCTCTACATAATCTTTACTCCGAGGTTAGAGATTCCGTGAGGAAGCTTGTCTTGCGTGGGTGGTGGGTGGAGCTGAAGATGAGACCTAGGATCAAGGTTCTCGAGCGTACTCGAGAAGATTAGACACAGCTTGATTATCTAGCTATCTACCAGTCCTAAATAGACCTTTGATTCCATTCTGGAAGCATTTGAACTATGCACATGAAACTAGTGGTTGATAGACCACGGCACAAAGCATTTTGAGTGACAGCCAACGCCAGCGGCCTATATCTCAGTGATTAGAGCTTCCAGACATGACCTGTGCTCCAGAACACAAAGCCGCAGTGAGCTGTGGAATTTTATCGGGGGTGAGGAAGTCAGAATACTGTGGCCACCAACGTTGTGTGACCTTCCGATACACCTTGAGGCGTGTGCCAAAGACCCCATAACCGGCACATCCCGCCTGAAACAATCGCCGCAGACTGACTCGTGCATTTCGTCTCGCCATGTCATCTCTGGCCATGGCACAAATGTGCGGGGACATTTCCAGCGGTTCTGACTGGTTCGCGTCGAGGCTGATCGTGTTGAATAGCGGGAATGCAAATCGGGGCCCCAGATCATTGCCCTCGCTGTCGAGAAAGTGCTCTGGTCTCATCGCAACTCTGTGAAGTGCAGCAAAACATACTCCATCTGTTAATGCCTCCAATTGCATGCCCACGTTGACGATAAGCGCACCAGGGACGGGAGGAACCTCGACCCACTCATTCGTTTGGCTCAATGCCTCCAGGCCGCGGTGCGATGTGCCGGGAAGAAGGAAAGTTAAGAAGCTGGCATCTTTATGTATCCCTTTCCCCTGAACCGCCTGGTCACCGGCGGTATCCTCAGGTGACGAGGGACAGGGGTATTTTGCTAGCATGAGCCGGTCAAATGGAGCGCCATCAAATAAATGCGCCAATGCGTCAGGCTTCATGTCCAATGCCTCGGCGACGAATACTTGAAACTCGTCTGCTAGTCTTCTCACTTCAGTCAGATATCGTTCCACAACTGGTCTGAAACTAGGTAGGGCCGAGCTGTCGGGCCACTGAGTTTATATACGGTCAACACGACAACACATGTCTGAAGCACTGGCTGCAAGTAGTACGCACGAGATTGGGACCACGCAAGTTGCGATATACAGGTTCATCGGGTTGCGGCGCAGGGGTTTCATACCCAAGCTACATTGGTGAGCTCAGAAGAAGCAAATAAATAGGTCGTTCCCGGTAGACATACAGTATATAACTCTCGTTGATCATGTTGCGACAGCGTTATTGCATCCTCCATATCCACGTAGCCGACAAAATGTTTACTGCTTGCCATTTCAATCGCCCGTTTCTCCTCCGGGGAGATCTGAAACAGTTCGCACGACTGAGCAAGGAGGTCCTTTTGAAGACATTCCGGCACCGGATGTTTTTCGAGGTAGAAGAAGCCTACTCTGACTAGAGCATCGCGCAACTGTGAGAGGAACTGGTGCCTGGTCGACGGCGAGGTGGATAGTGAATAGTCGACCTTAGGGATTGCGTTTGATGCCATGATGCACTGAAAGGTGAAACATGAATGAGTGGAATAGCTTGTAGGCGGCACTCCATGCTATGTCCAAGGAAGCATATATCGGTCATGCCGGATCACAGAAAGGTGACCAGTGTCAAAAAGCATACTCATCGACAAGGGGGTGCCTGTCCAATATCCATGGTGGTACTAAATACGTGGATTCGATTAATATATCTCGGTATAAAACTGCATGCATATGCATTGCAGTCACAGACTATCGGTTTTTTTTTAAGATAACGATGCACGGTGATGCGGTGTAATAACGCCAGGGGCTGGCTGAGCTGTTGATCCTCAACGCCGATCCAAAGCTGCGTGAAGTTGTGAACATTTTGATCTACAGGACGAAACAATTTGAATCCAGCAAGAAACTGCTTACCTCTATCCAAGTGCGCCTAAATCCATATACCTCGTTCAGTCAGTAGGACTGCCTAGATAATCTGACGGACTCGGGCTATCGCACCCTCAACTATCGACCATGGCTATTGAGGAACCAATCCAACCCACTCAAAGGCCACTTGAAGCTGTCTTTCCAAACGACAAATTCTTCAGTAGCCTTCTCTCTTGTGCAGAGCGGTTTCCTGGGAATCCAACTGCAGTGAATGATCCGACAAATGGCGTGTCCGCCACATACAACCAATTGATCGGAGACATTGTCGCCACGCGCAAGGCGACATACGATGCTTGGCCTCGCGAAATCTTCGACAATCAAGGAATGCTGAAGGACTCACCATGGATCGGTCTTTTGGTGCCTACTTCGTACGAGTTTGTTGTCGGTTGTCTTGTGATTCTCTCGGTTGGAGGTGCTATTATGCCGATGCGTAAGTTGTCTTATGGATGTGTAAAGGTTCTATCTGACACATGTCTCCGGTATAGCAAAGGCAATTCTATCAAATGAGGCCGATCATTTCTTTGAGCAGTGTGACTCTCGCCTCTTGATCGTAGGATCGGGTCAGCGGGAAGTTGCGCTCAAAATCCAGGCGTATCGACATACTGTCTCGCATGACCCTATACTCAGCATACCTGTGGCATTCTGGGATCGACACGAAAATTCCATCAACGTCATGCATCTGGATGACAATATCAACCTCCCACCGAATCGCCCCGGGCTAGTCGTCTTCACATCCGGAACCACTGGACCCCCCAAAGGTGCCGTGCTACCTCGGTGCTCCTTATACCCTCGCCAACCATGCTCCCCAGAGAACCGCTTGATTAAGCTATGCGACAGACCAGCACACTGGATCGGTGGATATGTCGGTTTGTTTCCGCTACTTCTCAGTGGGTACGGTATTGAAATTCTACCGCCGGGCTCTCCTCCAGCAGACTATTGGGAACTTCTGCGTCAACAGCGCGTGACTCGGGTTACATGGGGGCCGATGATGTTCTCGCAACTAAAGCAATACTACGAAGACCACCTTCGACTGCTATCAGATGCTGAACTTGAGCCATACTTGCAAGGTGTCAGGGTGATTCGAGGGTTGAGGGCCGGATCTGCAATGCCCGCGCCTGTTCTACTGGAATTCTGGCATAACTTGCTTGGACAACCGCTTCAAATGGGGTACTCTGCCACCGAGGCAGGTGGATTGATGAGTGCATTGCTCAACGTTGCCTCTGCAAAGGTATTTCGTCGAGACAATCCCAATGGCACTGGATTTAACGTGTGGCTTATGGCTTTACAGCCGTCATCGATAGGCAAACCAATTCCCGGTGTTGAAATGAAACTTTCTGAAGGTACCAAGGGGGAAATTTTGGTCAAAAGTTCCCGGATCATGTTATGGTGAGTTTGCCTTTCTGGGGGACCGTCGGTCTGATACCCAGCTAACCAATCGTTCCACCGCAGTTATCTGAACAATCCCGAAGCAACCCGAGCTGCATTCACCAAAGATGGATTCTACCGGACCGGGGACGTGGCGCACATGGATAGTGACGAGTTTATCTTTGACGGACGTGTTTCAACGGACTGTAAGTGGCATCATCACGATTATTTTGAAATAAATTTATTGACTTGGCAATAGTCGTGCAAGTGTATGCATACCGGGTCCCAATTCTGGACGTCGAGAACGCAGTAACAGCGCTGTTTGACGTGGTGGAAGCTGCGGTTGTCGCAGTTCCTGACCCGGCTTGCGCGAACCAAATCGGCGCCGTCATCAGGCTGCGGCAGGGAATAGCCCAGATGTCGTTGGACAAGCTGCGCAGTGACCTTTCCCAGGCACTCCCTGCATACACCCTGCCGACCAAACTGCGGGTACTGGACGATGATGAGGTGTTGCCTAGAACTGTATCGTATAAGATCCAGCGGAAGCAGACCGCCACCAAGTTCTTTGGGGACAGCGCGGCAGTGGATCGCATACAGGTCTGTTCGACCCTGCAAGCTGGCAAAGATCGTCCTGTAAAGGCATGGGATTGGGCAGGGTTGCAGTAAAATCGCGCTGGGGACTTCGTGTTCGGCGGCTGGAGATCTGTACTGAGGTGAAGATCGTCGATGGTGCTTTAAGGTTGAATGCACAGTGAATCGTTCGAGCCAAGAAATCTCAATGATCAACCAAAAAAGAACGTACAGACTATGTACAATGGTAGCGGTGTGTCTCTCCCTCTACGAATAGTTCAATATGATAGATCGACAAGAAACGATCCATCTCCTACGTAGTACAAGGCTGCAACATAGCTGAACAGATCAAGGGTCTGCGGACCGAGCCGTGCCCATCAATAGCTCTCGATTTCAGCACGGTGTGTCTGCCCCTTACATCAAGTCGATTTTCGCCGATCTTCTTGGTGATCACTGATGGTGGCTGACTGTAGGCTCCGCACGAGGTACGCTAGTTAGTACCGCATGGAGAGGAATGCTATTTTCTTTTTCTATTTTTCAATGTATTGACGAAACCAAATATTGAGAGACAACGCGTTAGGGAAATGAATTCAATCCATAATCGAGGAGTGATGCTAATAATCCCGCTACGTACTTCAGAGACAGGGCCTTGTACCTTGAAGGATCTCCTGGTCGGAACATCCATCGAGGACATTTTTCAGTATCGTGACCACCATGGCGCTTGTTGAGCTGCATCGAAGCCAGGAACTCCTTTCACTGGACCTTCCATATTCTCGCTGCGATGCAGGTGTTCACGACTTTTCAACGGCCGTTCAGATTGCCTGGGGGGCTGTGATCAATGCCTTCGAGCCCACTGATCGTGTGCAATTTGGGCTTGTTCACCTGGATGCGTCAAACCACTCTATCAAGCCCAAATTGAGTACCTGTGCTTTGACGATAGACCGGAATCTGCCAGTATCCCAATGCCAACGGGAAATATCAATTTGTCAAGAATCTGGACTGGAACAAATGGATACGGTCATTGTACAGAGTACAGAACCTGGGACACCCTCACTCCGGGACCTGAAAGCCTTGTCGCAGAAGGAGGATGCTACAGAGGTACAGTCATCAGCACCCAATTTAAACATATGATTCAACTGACCGTATCAGAATTTTCAAATGATAGTCCAGGTAGAGGCCGGGGGATTATCAACCTCAATCTTGGCAGACACGACGAAGAGACTATTTTCGGATGACAAGCAGACCGAAAGCATGGCGAGAACGCTCCGCCATATTCTACCACAAGTGATCAAAAGCCCTCATGCGTACCTGGGCGAATTGGATATGATCACAGAGAGCGAGAAATCCTGTCTACATCGCTGGAATCCAGCCATTCCTCCGTCGCCCATGACTTGCGTTCACGATGCGATTATTGAAAATTGCGTGAACCACGCAAATCGACTAGCTGTCAGCGCCTGGGATGGGGAACTTACCTACCAAGTCATGTATGAGCTATCGACCAGTTTGGCAGTACATTTACGGGCACTGGATCTGCCTCCGGGAACGATCATACCCTTGTGTTTCGAAAAGTCCAAGTGGGCTATCGTGGCCGTATTAGGGACTCTTCGCAGTGGTGCAGCATATGTCTTTGTTGATCCAGATTCTCCTCATGCTCGCAAAGCATCCATCTGTAAGGATGTCAATGCACAGGTGATGCTTTGCTCTCCTGTACAGCTCTCCAAAGCCAAGGAGCTAGTTCCTCAAGCTATGGTGGTCGAGACGGTGGTTCAAGATATGCCCAAAACGATGGATATTACACTCCCTTCAGTCAAAGTCAAAGATCCAGTGTATGCTACATTCACCTCGGGCTCAACAGGGAGACCGAAGGGAGTTCTCATCGAACATGGCGGTTTTTTCCAGCGGGCGATGGCTAATGGGCCTAAACTCTCACTATCATGCCAGACGCGAGCACTACAATTTGCAAGCTTCGTCTTCGATGTTGCCAATCGTGACATTTTATATACCCTGCTATTTGGGGGTTGTATTTGCATTCCGTCAGACTCGCAGCGCTCGAATTACCTCGCCGGATTCATTAATCAAAAAGAAGTGAATTGGATCAGCATCACACCTTCAGTGGCCAAGCTGCTGGAGCCATCAGCTATTCCTTCTGTCCGACACATGGTCTCCTGTGGAGAGCCCATGACACCGAATACGATCGCTGAGTGGGCCGGCAGTCTCCAGCTGATTAATGCCTATGGACCTTCCGAGGCGACCACTATCAGTTCCCTGCAGACCAACTGCACAACAAAGACCTGCCCTACGAACATCGGTAAGGGTTGTGGTAGTGTGCTATGGATTGTTGATCCAGCAGATCACAACCGTTTAGCTCCCATCGGAGCAGTTGGTGAGCTAGTGATTGAAAGCCCTAGCGTGGGAAAGGGCTATATCAATCGTCCTACCGAGACGAAGCTTTCGTTTCTGTCTACGACCGACTGGCTTCCGCTATTTCGCAGCGGACAATCAGCTGTGCGTCTTTATAAAACCGGAGACCTGGTCCAATATGATAGCGACGGCAACATTCTATTTCGAGGCCGCAAAGATGCGCAAGTCAAGATTCGGGGCCAGAGGGTTGACCTTGGCGGAATTGAGCATTGGATCCAGAAGTGCCTACCCCCTGACAATGAGATCAAGACGGTCGTGGAATTTCTCACACCCCTCGGGCGAGAAACTGGCTTGTTAGTGGTCTTCCTTGCACCGAGTGGTTCCCAGAGCGGGAATCTGCAGATAAACATACACTTCTTGGCCTCTGAATTGAACAAGGGATTGTCTCAGAATCTTCCTGAATATATGATTCCACGAGCCTATTACCCTGTCGAGAAAATCCCAATGACGGCAACGGGGAAAACACATCGACAAAAATTGCGGCAGATTGGCGGATCTTTGACAATCGAAGAACTCATGTCTCCACTGCAAAGCTCTACTGCATCTGGACGTCTTTCGGAAAATCTGAAGGACCCAGTCAGTCACATTTTGTTGAGACTGTGGGCATCAGCACTTGAGACCACTCCTTCTTCTATCGGGTGCAACGACAGCTTCCTCAGTCTGGGAGGAGACTCGATTATGGCGATTCGAGTGGCCACTCAAGCTCGATCAGAGGGCATTGACTTGTCAGTCGCCGATATGATGGAGTTCACGAAGCTGAGTGATCTAGTGGACATCATCGTGAAAAGACCGAAAATATGCCACACGGCCATGTGCACTAAACCATTCTCCCTTGTTGACCCAGAGACATGTTCACAAGTTGCGGCGAAGGATTACGGAGAAATTATCGACATTCTCCCAACAACAGAAGTACAGAACTTCTTCCTGACACAGTGGACTGTTAGTTGCTACACTTGCATGTTGCAGGGTGAGATTGATGTCAGTCGACTGCAGGCTGCCTGTAGGGCAGTAGTCTCAAGACATGACATCCTCCGTACTGTCTTTATCAAAACTGGCTCTCGCTTCATGCAACTGGTGACGAAGTCTTTTGAGCCGCCGTTTGATCGGTATATGGCTGACACCAACTTGGAAACTGCCTGTCCGCTCGCAGTCGAGAGGATCATTGCTGAGACGGGTCCGATTTCGAGGCGACCGATTATTAGCTTCACGCTAATCTCTGAGAGCTCTCAGAGACATGCTTTACTCGTGCGAGTGTCACATGCTCAATATGATGGCAACACATCTCCCATCCTCTTCCAGGATATCTCAGCGGCGTACAACAGTGTCAAAAGTGAAGCACTCCTTCAGACGGCGACCCCCTTCAGCCGTTATCTTTACGCTCGCTCCATGGGACCATCTCACAAGGCGTTTGACTTCTGGCGAGAGAATTTCCGAGGTGCATCCATGACTATTCTTGACCCGTCCACCCTCAATGGTGGCAAGTCATCTGTCGAAGCCAGGATCATTGCGCCAGCCTCGGGGCCCCTTCCAGCTTCGTTGCGTGATCTCACAGTACCAACATTGATCAACGCGGCAATCAGTCTTCTTCTTGCTGAGCTGGTCCAGGAAGACGATGTCATCTTTGGAACAGTCATGGATACTCACACACTCGGCTTTCCAGGAATCGAAAGCACTCTGGGACCATGCGTCAATATCAACCCACTGCGTGTCCACGTTCAGCGGCGGACCATGACCTTCAGAGAACTCTGTCACTCCCTCCAGTCTCAATATGCCAATGTTACAAGGCATGCCTACTGCGACTTATCAGATATAGTTGCCAACTGCACTGATTGGCATCAGGAGACCAAGTTAGGCTGCATGGTAAACCACCTTCGCCCTGACGAGGGCCCACCACCACTCTCCTTGGATGGTCTACGCTGTACAACATTCAAGAAGACTGCCTACATCACCTTGTCCCGCCAGGTTCTTTTCCGTTGTATTACGGGCAAGAACAGGTTGGATATCCAGGTTCTTACATCTACTACGATGATGAACAGCGCTGTGGCCCAATCACTCGCTGAAAGACTGGTCACTGGTGTCTGCAAACTTGCCAGCTCCCCTGATGTCCCACTTGAAAATCTTTCCATCTGAGTAAACAGAAAAGTTCATGTACAGTGGCAGCTCAAAATATGTTCTATATCGTTCTTCTTAATGGCCCGTGGGTTAACATTTGTTGGTATATTGTTTCAGAATGGTTCAAAACTTTGTCAGAGTTTGCAAACCTACGCATCACCTGTGAATTTGAGCCTTTTCGTTGGACAGAGCCTTCCTTTCTTGCAATATTGAATTGATAAACCACCTTCCACTTCCTACAAAGCAGCCTATCTGGATATTTCCATGCAATACAATGTATTGTAAGAAGTGGTATAAAATTGATAGATAACACGCACGATGATCAAGAATGTCTGCCTTAGTGTAAAAGCCTCATGAGGCTGCATTGATCAGCGCGAAGGGGACCTTCAAAGGCGAATTTTTGTTGAGCTGTTTACAACGCACTTAACAACTGCAAATCTGACGCCTTGAGCATAAACATGGGCCAGAATCTGCAATATCAACCCTTGCTTTTTTTTACCCGTTGTGCTGGTATGCTAAACGATGCTGCACGACGTCGGATATCCTCGGTCACAACACAACTCATATCTTTCAAAAGATCTGACAGCTCAGACCTTGCTTGGAGACTCACCGCCATTTGAATTGCTTTTGGCACATGCAGATCAGACTATGGCCCTGTTAAGCCACCGCGTTTAATCGAGTTCTTGCATAGCTAGTGGAACTATTGAGACAGTGTCTACCCGCCTCTCTACCGTACATTAGGCACCCGAATATCTGCCAGATGTCCGCACTTGATAGCTTGCTGACTATCCCGGAGTATTCTGATAGGGATTCTGTTGATTCAGTTTAGTCCTACGATTTCCAGCCATGACTAGAACACAGTATACAGAGCACGCCGAATTCGAGACTACCAGCAGACTATTGGCGTGCCTGATCAATGAGGGCCTGGTTGATTTTGTTCTCCAGAGAGTCAAATCCTCAAAGCAGAGGACCCTTTGCCTACGATCTCTGGCAAATGATAGCAAGCTGTCATCCATTTCCCAGCTTCTAGTGGGCGTCAGCTCGGATACTCTGGTCGCTGAAGCTGGGAAGATTTGCTGTCCAATTGCACCAGAACAGCTTGAGTTGCCTGTGAAATTGGAAAGCAACAAGGGCAATACATTGCTTGAGGCAAACCCTTCAAATATTCTCCAAGCGATTCATGAGTGGATTCCTGAGTCCATACCAAATATCCCGCTTCTGGAGACAACAAAACAGATGCTACAAAATTCCGCTGAAAATCAAGGTGAGAATATACAATTTGATGCACCCCTAACTTCAAGCTATACTGAAACCATCATTCAGAAAAATGGATTCAATTTCACCATCGGCAAACCCCATGTGACTTGAACAGTGCAGCAATTGAGTGGGAGAGGACTGTCATTTTTGGACATCCCGAACATCCTGTATGTTTCTCCCTTCTCTCATGTCTTTTAGAGCTTGGGATACTGATATTTTCAGCTTCATCGATGCCTGTACCCGGAGTCATCGCTATTAGCAGCTAATGCAGGCGACTTGATCACACCAGAGATCTCTTTCATTTCTGTCCCTGATGCCCAACTCCAGACCACAGGTCCCTTTACACCAACATTGCAGCCTCTACTAGAACAACTAGGTCTTCCCCCTCCAATGGAAGGACAAACAATCATTCCCTGCTTTACAGCAAACCTCCCACTAGTCCTTTCCCGCTTGTCAGAAGCCACTTTGATCCAGTCTTTCCAAGGCATCGCCGATGGCCAAGCCTCAGCACGCTCTGTCTCTATCAAACCGCACTTCGGTTTCGATCGCCACCTGAAAATGTCCCTCCCATTCCAAATTACCGGAGCCATCCGAAATGTCAAGCCATGGCAGTCGTACCAAGCTACATATATGACTGAGCTTATCGAGCGTCTTGCCCACCCGAATCTTTGGGTCAATCGAGAAACTGCGACAATTACTGGTGTCAATATAGACGTGCAAGCGGCGCGAACTGTGTGCTGCATTCTGCGCGAGGATTTGGAGCCACGGGCTTCGAAAGAGGGTCAATCGTTGATTATTGCAGCGGCACTTTATCATCGTCCTGCTGGGGAAACTAAGACATATGCAGAGAGGCTTTTTGATTTGGATGGCCTGGAGGATAAATGCTCCTGGCTTCGGAAGTGCGTTGACGGGTTCCTGAAATATATTTCTCAACGGGCTCAAGCTGACACCACCTCTCTCACACAGCTATATGGGCCTCCTATTCCAGCTAGTCATCCCCCTGCTGGGCCGTGGCATCGTCCTCGAAACCCACAGCCAAAATGTCCTAGTTCGAGTTGACCAACGCACCAAATGCGTCGTTGGCTTCGCCATCAGGGACATGAACGGAGTCAAGATCCACGTTCCCACACTCCAAGATCATGGAATCGCCGTGGACGAACGACTAGCCCAAATATCGGAAACAAGGGCTGCCAGTCTCGAAGCTCTGTGGAAAAGAGCTCATCGAACTCTCATCCAGAATCATGCCGGATTTCTCATGCGCAGTCTTGGCTTGGATAACAGCCAAGGTTGGTCGATTGTTCGAGATGAATTGGAGAAAGTTCTGTTCAGTCCTGAGTGCCCGATGGGTGAAGATCTTCATCGGTTCTTTTGGGCGGAAAGTATGGGATATCCCTGTTTCCTGGGTGCTATCTTGCGAGGGAAGCCGCTAGAGGTCAGTTTCAATATGCTATATACGGACCAAGAAAGAGGATATACTGACTGATCCTTCATATAGCTTGAGATTAAACAGCACCCAAATATCCTGCTGAGGTGAGGGGCAGTATTCACTTGCTTCAAGAGGGAGCTCGTGAAGCATGATGTACGTGGACGGGATGAGCTTGATAGTAGCTATTTCCAAGCGCATCCGGAATAGGAAGGGACAAGCTTCTGGAAGTGTACTTCCTGTCTTGTTGAGGCTGCGGGAATTCTAGAATAACTGGATCCACGTTCCACAATCGAACTTCCTTGCTACTATGTTCAAAATTAATTCAAGATCCAGTGGTAAATAGACTATGTAGCCACCATTTTAATGGGAATTATCAACAATCAAGCCCTATTTCGACTCCAATCAAGGCACCAGGCACTTAGAGCCAAAGAAAACAAATGCAACAGGGTATTATGCATCACACTAGATCTCTACCCTCCCCAGGAGCAGACCAATAAACAAAACCAGACTTCAAGTCCATCTCACAGACCGCCAGGAGGGCCTCCTAGACGGGCCATGCGAGACTCCAGATCTCGCACCCAGGGCTCAACAGTCTCAACGTTCGAGCGTAGGGCTGCCTCGCCTTGTTTCATCTTCTCCTCGACAGCTGAGAGACCCTCACGCCATTGGTCAATCTCGGAAGCCATTTCGGCGTGCCGTTTCTCTAGCTCGTTGAGGGATTCAGCGGCGTGAGCGGCACCTGCGTGACAAGCACGTAGTGAGCGAAGGCGTTCCAGCACACTCGGCAGTAGAGGATGTAGGGACTGAATGGTTGGGAGGGTAGCGTAGAGGGCTTGAATTTTGGCGATCTGTTCATCATCCATAGCAGACCCTTCGACCGAGGGCACGACATCCGCATCTGTAGCAATTCGTGCAGCCTGAGCGGCCTTGGCAGCGTCAGCGGCACGCTTGCGAGCAGAGGCGAGGGCCTCGGCATCGGTGGTCAACTTGCGCACTCGAGAGGACAAAGATTCCAAATGCAGAGTGGTTAGCCCAGGAACGGCACTGGGACCGCTGGATGTAGGATTTGCGCCAGCGAGTAGACCCGTCAGTGCTGAGAGGCGGGATGTCATTTGTTCTAGCGCAGGAAGCACGGGCTGCAGAGCGGGCTTACTGATACCATCGCCAACGAATGGGTTTGAAGAGCTCGAAATGCCCATTGATGCTTCGAGGAGAGCTAGGCGTCCTTCAAACGCGGCTGCATGGGAAAGGAGCCCCGCAGACGGGGCAGCTGTCTGAGATGGTACGGGTGTAACGGCCGTTGATGCTGACTCCCCAGTCGGGGCCTGTTGCTTCTGAGAGTCTGCGCCAGGCACCGAGAAACTCTGTGACCCGGTGTTAATCTTCTGAGTGAGCGCCGTCGCCGCGGAATATGAAGCAGCTTGGCCGCTACGCGACGAAGCATGCAAATTGTCCAACGCCCGGCTTAACTCTGCAACGCCATCGCCTAGCGTGTTCTCCCCCGACTTGTCAGCTGCAGAAGCGGCCTGGCCTGCGACGGCCTCTGCCCCCTCGTTTGGTCCAGAGCTAGACCGGTTTTCCATTTCCAGTTTCAAGTCCTCAACCTCGCGCCGGAGGCGTGCCAGCCGCCGCTCGACCGACTCGTCCTCGCTATCACTCAGGTCGCCCACCTCCTCGGTGCCATCATCTCGTCTTCGTCGCCTCCGGTTGCTCTTGTCTTTGCTGCGATATGCTTGGCGCTTCGAGGAAATGCTATCGGAGAAATTGGCGTCGCGCGCGTCTACCGCAGCGCCCATGAAATGTAGACGTGCCTGGTCGGCATTGACGCCCTCGCGGTCGATATCGGAGTTGAAACCGGCGTCATCGTGATCGGAGTCTGTGCGAAGAGTTGTAGTCTAAAAGAGTATATACAATTGTCAGTCTGGGCCCATGCGGCGATCCTAGCAGGGAATGCTGGGACTCACGGGGACGGTGGAGGCTTCGTCGGTCAGGTCAGGGGTTTCGTAAATGTCCGGGGCCGGGTCCTGAAAGGCAGGTCAGTAGTGATTGCAAAGTGAAATCAAATTACAGACTTACCAGGTCAGGCAGACCGGCGTACTTCTTGTTGAATGCCATGGTGATCTGGAAGTGGGGGAGTGAGAGACCGTCAACAATGAGCTTCACCTTTCGGGGAACTATACCCGCTCGGAGTTGGACAGTCTTGGCACTGGACTGGTCTCAGGCACTCAGGCATCCAGGCACCAGAAGCCAAGACCTGCCGACATCATCGTTCCTTCCTAAAGTGCCAAAGTGGGTTCCGCTGATTCAGCGCGCACGTGTCAGCCTCGGAAGGAACACATGCGACGCAAGCCACCAACTTCCAGCAAGAGGTATATAATAGGGGATTTGTTCAGCTGTCGCCTACTTAGTCTCTGACATTCTCCCTCGTGGTCTCCACTAATTTCAAGTTTTCCTCGCAATTTTCACTTCGCAGAATTGCGATCAACCCGATATCATCTTCACCGTCGTATCCCCCACCTCCCCGCATTCTTAGTTCTACCACATCAAAATGGCTGCTCCCGCCGATACCACGATCAAGAACCTCAATGGATCATGGGTGATGGTATGTCTCCGTTCAAAGGAGAACACGTCGCCTGCAAGCAAAGTTGAACCCCGCGAACTAACAATTGCCCTGTGTAACAGGACTCAACCCTGTCCGACCCTGCCGATCCCATCCTGGCTCTGGTATGAACCCCATTCATCCTTCCCCCTTCCCTTACATGTGTCCGTGGTTGCACAAGCACCAGGAACACATAATCTAACAGCCATACCCCAATTAAAACATATGGAAACACTCGCTAACATCACCCGCAGCAAGGCATGAGCTGGTTCCTCCGCAAGGCCCTCCCCTATGCCACCGTCACCCTGCATGTGAGCGAGTACACGGACTCCACAAACCCGCAAGTCTACCACATCGACGTCGACCAGGTCATCACTGGTGGCATCACAGGCAGCAAGGAGGCTCGCCAGCTTGATTGGCAAGAGCGCGAGCACGTCGACAACATCTTCGGTACCCTGCGCGGCAAGTCTCGCTTCCTCCGCGGCTCCAAGGCCGGTGACGGCAAGGTCCGGCCCGCGGTCGACTTCCAGACCAAGGTTGGCGATGCCGAGAAAGACGCCAAGGTCCAGCGTTTCCTGCGTGGTGAGGTCCTTCTCGACGGCGCTGCTACTGAGGGTTTCGTCGTTGATGATGAGGGCGCCGAGTTCGGTGAGGGTGAGGGTCTCTGGATGCAGAGCTTTGTTGTGAACGAGCAGAATGGCTGGACTGCTGAGCAGGTACGTCAATCTCCACCCTTCGGAGGAGTTCAGGAGTTCTATTTCCCCTGATTCCGTCATGCCGTTTACATGTGATGACTTTGCATGTGATATTGCGGGTAATGCGTATGCTAATCCCCACTTTTTTAGATCTGGGGCTTCGAGGTTATTGATGGTCAGCGCCGCCACACCCGCCGTGTGGCCGTGACCAAGGGTAGCCAGGTCGAGTTGTCTCGTCTGGTCTACAAGTTTGAGGGGCCCAAGGCTGAGTAAAGGGTTGGAATGAATTAAGATGATATCATTATTGCATGGGCTCCATGACCCAATTGTTGCTGCATAGTTTCACATAAGCCAGAAGAACCTAGTTGCTTTTCTTGTATAATTTTGTGAAAGTAAAAAAGGGATGGAAGTAGTTCCATCTATCCCAAATCTTCAATATCGTAACGGTTATTACTTGGGTCTTAAATGCCTTATATTGGCCTTGGCAGGGGCGAGAATATTCACATATCTAGGCGCTGGGAAGATTGGTTGATTGAGACAAAACCCCAAGAGTCTTCTGTAATTTGCTTTCTTGCTATTACTGGTGTCCCATGTTTAGTGGGTTTTTATTACTCCGAGGTTAAAAAACAAGTTTAGAGACTACCACCCCAAAATAAGGTGATATTGACTTTCATTGCTGGCGAGGCCAAAGCCCGTAGGCCAATCTTCGATCCTCTGAAGAGCCCAAATGATGCGTTAAGGGTACATGATCATGAAGTAGTAAAACTCAGAGAAGAAGAAGAAAAAAAAAGGAAAACAATTTTATAATATAATATAAACAGCGCCTACGAGTGAGTGGGCATCACAACACTCGCCTTAGTGCTGACAGCATCCTCAGCCTTCCACAAGCTAGTTACAGTCTTCTGCTGGGTATAGAATTGCAGACCAGGCTTGCCGTAGAAGGTGTTCGCACCGCCACCGGCGATACTCTTCTTGTTACCGGTGAAGGAGAACATGGGCAGTGGGACGGGGATAGGAACGTTGATACCCAGCTGACCGGCCTCGATGTCCTTCTGGAAGCGCGAGGCGGTGGAGCCGGAGCGGGTGAAGATGGCGGCGCCGTTGCCGTACTCGTTGGCGTTGATCATGTTGATGGCGTCGTCGAGGGTCTCGACGTTTAGGCAGACGAGGACGGGTCCGAAGATTTCTTCCTTGTAGCACTTCATGTCGGGGGTGACGTTGGTGATGATGGTGGGGCCAACCTGGTTACAGGTAGTATTAGTATTAGGATATAGTGATTGAGTAAGGGAACGGGAGAGGGTTCTTACAAAGTTGCCGTTGGGGTACTTAGCAGGCTTGTAGTTACGGCCGTCAAGGAGAATGGTGGCACCCTCAGCCTCGGCACTAGCAATGAGATCCTCAATGCGCTTCTTGCTCTCGGGGCTGATGACAGGGCCGAGATCGGCACCCTCCTCGAAGCCACCGTCCACCTTAAGAGCCTTAGCACGCTCAGCAATCTCAGGGAGCCACTCCTTGGTCTCGCCAACCATGACAGCAGTGCTCAGAGCCATGCAGCGCTGACCGGCAGCACCGAAGGCGGCACCGACAATGGCGTTAAGGGTGTGGTTCTTGTTGCAGTCGGGGAGAACGGCGGCGTGGTTCTTAGCACCCAGGTTGGCCTGGACACGCTTGCCGTTGGCAGAGCCACGGGAGAAGATGTACTCGCCAGCACGGTTGCTGCCAACGAAGCTGATAGCCTTGATGGCGGGCTCATCGAGGATGAAGTCGACAGTGCGGGCAGCACCGTGGACGATGTTGATGACACCGGGAGGGAAACCGGCTTCGCGGGCCAGCTCGGCCAGGATCATAGCAGCACCGGGGTCACGCTCGGAGGGCTTCATCACCAAGCAGTTACCAGTAACGGTGGCGATAGGAATGCACCACAGGGGAATCATAGCGGGGAAGTCTTATCAATCGTTAGTGGGTGTGATAGGGAAGATGTGATAACGAAGCTCGGAGGACTTACTGAAGGGGCAGATAGCAGCGACGACACCCAGAGGCTCACGATAGCTGCGGGTCTCCATATCCTTGGCCACCTCGAGGACCTCACCGGTCATCTGAGTAGTGATACCGCAGGCGGTCTCGGCAACCTGCAGACCACGGAGAACATCACCCTTGGCATCGGCAAAGGTCTTGCCTTGCTCCAGAGTAATGGAAGCAGCCAGGCGGTCCCAGTTCTCACGGATCAAGTTGGTGAACTTGAAGAGAATCTGCTGCTTGGCCATGATGCTGGTTGCCCGCCACTCGGGGAACGCCTTCTCGGCGGACCGGACAGCGGCCTTGAGCTCCTCATCGGTGCTCTGAGGCACACGGGTCACGAGGTTGTTAGTGGCAGGGTCATGGAGGTCAATCCAAGTTGTGGCCTGGGAAGTAACGAATTCGTTATCAATGAAGTTGGCGGTATCGATGGGGTTGGCAATCGGCTGGTGGTCCGTCGGGTACTCAGTAGCGGTGCTGGCAGCCGAGGTAGTTGCGGGGGTGAACTGCTTCGCGGTCGCGTGCAATCGACGAGCAGCAGACATGGCTCCGGGAGTAGAAACGAATTGTTGAGAAGATAGGCGAGCAATTGGTGTGGAAATGGTGGTCAGAGACCGGGCACTGGAGGCAGCCCTGGCGACGAGAGGCGTGCGGGGAGCGGAGCGGAGAGCGGGGATGGTTCGGGCCAAAGACCGACGGGCGGCCATGATGAATTGAAGAGACGAAAAGGAGATGAGGAGGGGGACTTTAAAGGAAAATAGGAGGTGAAAGAAGACGCAGGCCAAGGATGCAGTGTTACGTGGCGAAAGGGAAGTATAAGAATGGGCGGCTACTTTATTAATGAACCCCAGAGCTGGTTACCCCAGGCCCGAGGTCAACCGCAGGTCGCCCTACCGCCTTTTAATCGGATGCTTCCCCGTACAAGCGGAGACGAGCCAGGGAGGGCAGATAAGCTATCCTCGGCGGAATAGACCAATCAGCATTCACAGTGATAGTCTCCCATCGCCGAGGCTGCCCGCCCCTCACAGCGAGTCGGCTGAGGAGCTCCTCTTCAGGCAGGGTGTTCCGAGGAAAAGCCCGCCCAAATCCATCCAAAATATCATCCACCTGCCCCATGTAAGCACAACGTGGGGTCGACACTCCGTAAACAGTTTGGAATTGTGTATGCTATGGTGGTTACTGTACCTCTAGATCTAAAAGTATGGCCAGCCTAGACCAATTAGCTGGTGTGGCGACGAGGAATAAATTAGTCGACCCAATCTCTACTAGGCAAGGATTCATCTTATTGGAAGATCTATATTCTTTTTCTTCTTCGAGAAAAAGAAGGAAAAGAAGAACAAGCAAGAGTTTAAAGTCTGGATTTTTGGAGTGGATCTCACACTACCTAAAAGTACTAGTACTACACATGCCAATAGCACACAGGTTGATAATTTGGGGGAATAAGGAAAACAACACGCGGAGAAACAAGATAAAGAAGACGATGCGAGCAATCGTGTGAGTTTATGGAATTATGCTTCTTTTCGACCTTTGGTCTTCTCGCCATTTACTCGGCCGAGGAGCGAGTGGCGCGCTTGGTGGCACCGCTCTTGCCGGTGTCGGCAGAGGAGCTGGTGGCCTCGCCAGTCTTCTCCTTGGAGCCAGCGGCCGGGGCCTTGCCCTTCTTCTGGGCAGGGGCAGGGGTGCTGGAGCCAATGGCGCTCACGATGATCAGGATAGAGGTCAACAGAAGGGCAACGAGACCGCCAGCAACCTCGGGAACGGTCTTGACGGCGTTGACAGGGTCCTCCTTGGCGAGGCCAACGAAGTAGTCGACCTTCTGGCGAACGAAAGTGACGGGGTCCTCCTTGAAGGTGACAGTAGTACCAGGGGCAGCAGGAGTCTCGGGCTTGGGCTTGCTAGCCTCCTCCTCGGCCTCCTCAATGGGGAACTTGACATCGAAGGTCTCCTTGCGGAGCGCCTCAGCCTCTTCGATGGAGTGGCCGATATAGATGTTGTCGAACAGGATGTCGTTTTGCATGGTCCAGATCTCGAAACCAATCTGTGGAAATCATTAGCATCCGGTGCTGCCAGAGATATTGCTGGACAGGAACAGGGGAAAACTTACAGCGCCCATGGGCTCCATGTTGGAGGGGGTCTTGTCCTCATAGTAACCGGGGTTGGCAATCTTGCGCGGGGCCCAGGGTCCCTTGTAGGCAGGGTTGTCGATCATAGGAGCAAACCACTTGCCCTTGTACTCGGGGTTCTTGATCATGGGGCGAGTCCACTCGCCGCAGCCAGAGACCTCAGCGCACTTGGGGTTGGGAATGGTGGGAGCGAGCCAGTCACCATCCTCCTCATCATCCCAGTCCTCGGGCTTCTCGGCCTCGGGGTCAGGAACGCTAGTGGGCTCGTCATCCAGCCAGTCGGCGGGCTTCTCGGCGTCCTCATCGGCAATCTCGAAGGGAGCCTCCTCATCCCAGTCGGCAGGCTTGGTGGCCTCGGGGTCGGCAATCTGGACCTCGTCAACCCAGTCGGCGGGCTTCTTGTCCTTGGGGTCGTCAATCTCCTTCTCAGGGTTGACGGCGGGGCTGAAGTCCTCCAGGAGGCTGCCTGCCTTGGCAGACTCGCCGTTGATGAGGATCTCGAAGGTCTGATCGGGCTTGACGATCAGAGTGTAGAGGGAGGTGACCTTGGAGGTACGGGCGACGGGAGGAGTCTTGAGGTGCTTTTCCTCGTACTCGCCGGTCTTGGGGTTCTTGTGACGGAAGATGAAGTGAACCTGAAGAGAGAGAAAAAAAAATGCCGGTCAGTCCTGATGGTCAATTGGATGTTTCGGGAGGTTGTCACATACCTTGTTGGTGGCACCGCACTTGTCGGGACCAAACATGATCACGTAGGGAGTCGCGTTAGAGAACTCCTCCTGGTGAAGTTTCTTGTTCTCCTGGAGGAGCTTGAGGTAGGCACCACCGCAGACCAGCGAGTTCTGGGGCTTAACCTCATATTGGACAACCAGGGTCTTACCCTTGTTGTCAATCTTCTTGGGGAACTTGGCCGAGATAGCGTGGTGGGCAGCAGCGTTCTTCACAACCAGACCCTTGTCGCCCTCAATTCCCTTGAAGACAGAGGGCTCCTCAACAGCCCACTCGCCAACGAAGGCCCAGTCCTCATCGGACTTGGGGTCGTCCTTCTTCGCGTGCGAGAGCTTCCACCGGGACTCCCAGTCGTCGGTGAACTGCTCCAGGAAGGGAGCCTTGAGAGAAGTAGGCTAGATATAGGTGTTAGGAGGATCCCAGAAGGTTCAATTGCAAAGTGGGTCTTGAACATACAGTGAAGGTGGGCTTCTCAATGGCAGAGGTGGCATCAGGCACAGCTTCCACTTCCTCGGCATGAGCATAGCCCATGAGAGTGGCCGAGGTGGCCAGAGCCGTGACGGCGGTATTGAAGCGCATGATGAAGGACAGAGGACAAAAAGAAGGGAAGCGCACAGCACCTGAGGGGAGAAGGACAGGGGAGTGGGGGGGAAAGAGGACAGCCTTAAGAAGAGGACAGAAGCGGAGGTTATATACAAGCGACGCGGACTGGCGAAGGTCCAGGTGGCCTCTTCATGGCAGTTTCCCCAATCGGGACTAGCGTGGCCGTGAGGTACCGCGACCCCTTCGATCTCCTTCGATGTGAGGGAAAACGCTAACTGGATGAAGAACTATACACTCCTTCAGCTCCCTTGCTAAGATATTGCTATTTAAGCAGATCCTGCATCAACGTATTTATTCTATGGGTTTCAATTGAAAGAGTAGATACCACATGAAGTACCAAAATATCTCAACCAATTCGATATGGTCGGCTTTACAGTTGCGCAGCATTCGTGTTGCCACAGGATAATTAGGTGATTTGATGGGGTGGACTCCGAACGGCGCAGAGCTGCAGATTCCACTCCGCCCGGAAAGATTTATTGGCTTCATTGGATCGCGACAGTTACACCAATACTATTCCCTATCCCCTGACCACCACTTGACTGACGCTTCTGCAGTCTCATAGTAAGTGAGAATTGGTCGCCAACTCTCGTTTAACCCAAATGATTACTTCATTCCTCACCCGCTAGCCTTATTTAACTACATGCTCTACACTAAGCGCTGACTAAACTCCTCCCCAGCCCACCATGGCCTCCACCGAAGAACAGGCCGTCGCGGTCACCACCAACAATGACCACCTTGTACAGTCCGAGGACCCCGAGCACCCGGCAAACCTCATTCCGGAGCTTTGCCGCAAATTCTATAACTGGGGTTGGGTCACTGGCACTGGTGGAGGTGTAAGTCTCTCCTTTGCACAGGTGCGGGGCAGTGCAAAGTGCCATGTCCGCTGACGAGAGGTAGACCTCCATTCGCCATGGCGATCACATCTTCATTGCTCCTTCTGGCGTCCAGAAGGAGCTCATGAAGTCTGAGAACATCTTCGTCCTCCAATGGCCCACCAAGAAGTACCCCGCCGAAGAGCGCAACTATATTCGCCGCCCACTCAAGTTGAACCCCTCTGCCTGCACCCCGCTGTTCCTGACGGCCTTCGAGAACGGTGCTGGCTGTTGTATCCATACCCACTCCCAATGGGCTGTCCTGGTGACCCTGTTGGTGGAGCGTGAGAAGGGACCCGATGCTTGCTTTGAGATCAGCACCATCGAGCAGATCAAGGGCATTCCTCGTGGCAAGGGCAAGGGCATGTTGGGATACTATGACACTCTCAGCATCCCAATCATTGAGAACACTGCCTTTGAGGAGGACCTGACCAGTGGTCTGGAGGCGGCCATGAAGAAGTACCCGGACACCTACGCGGTGCTTGTTCGGAGACACGGGATGTAAGGACGACCCTGCAATTGCTCAATTGTTGCTTGTGATGAGTTGACCCGCTGACTATTATCATAGCTATGTCTGGGGCGACAATGTTGCCAAGGCGAAGACCCAGTGCGAGAGTTTGGACTATCTGTTCCAACTAGCCGTCGAGATGCACAAGCTGGGCCTCCCTTGGGTCAAATAGATGACAGAGCCTTCGCCTGAATATGCGATGGAATAGCACGGGGCTGCTATTGATTCCACCATTCCTATAGATTAGCCGATGATGAAGAGTACAGTGGGGTTCTATAAATTTGAAACCGCGACAGACTTCAGAATCCACGAGTTCAATGATTAAAGATGATGACTGGGCATTGAAAAAAGGCATTGTCAAAAATGGGTAGAAAGACAGAAACCCCGTTCGGAAAATAGGATGGCTAAGCTTGTCTAAACGGACTGTTTTGCTGGTCCCCAGACCTTTGAGCTGCCACTGTATCCCAATGGAGACGATGTGACGTACGTACGGGTGCGACAGAAGTGATCAGATTATGACACATATTCATCACGAAATTCATCGTAGAAATATTTCAAAGTATAGAAGGATTAAATGACCCAAGAGTCAAATCATGCGACGGTTGTGTAGAGGGACACAAGTCACAGCCCTCAGACCTTGGGGGTTTGTTGGAGATCCCGTGAGTGACTAAGAGGCGCGGATCATCCTCCACTCCACCTCCACTGCCAGCTTCCAGCTTCCCAACCCCCATCTGCTGTTGCCATCGGAGCCACGATTGAACCAGTATCGGCGCATAATATTCGTTACAATCCCTTGCTCCTTCTTTGACTGCCCTCGGTCATACTTGCTCGACCACAATGGATCTGGACGCTGGAGATTCCCCGTGGGGCGGTAGGCAGTCATAATACCACACCACAGCTCATTGGATTGCGATCTAATCAGGATACAGATGAGCCTTCGCGGTCGGTAACTACCAGTGCTGCACCCAAGCAGGATACCCAGGGTAATGGTGTGTTTGCCCTTGAAAGACCTCCATTGCCATCAACCCCTCACTAATCGCAGCCCGGTCTCTCCTTGCAGCTCCCGCCCAGCCCGCGCCATCAGCCGGGAGCCCCGAAGTCCGGACACCTGGAAGACGAGTACCACGAGGAACGCGGAAGATTAGCGCGCAGGCGACACGATTGGAAGCTGTCGACAACACCGTTGATCCTCTCGGTCCGCTTGGAGAATCAACGCCCGACATAATTGCGACTCCCACCGAGGAAGCCCCGGCTCCTCCACAAAAAGAATCGCTTGCTGCCCGAGGCCCTCAGCCAGCCTCAACTTTTGCCCAGATCCCCGGCGCCACTGGCCTTGTCGATTCGGTGAACCTTGAAGAAGATGGCGCCGGTTTCCGAGGGCCGCCGCCTGTACAGCCTGCTGCTGATGTTGACGGGCCTAAGCGGCAGACGCAACCAAGCATGAGCATTGAGCAAGCTGCGAAGCCCACATTTGATATCAGCGTTGGAGATCCACACAAAGTGGGAGATCTGACGAGCAGTCACATTGTCTATCAAGTTCGGACAAAGGTAATGATCCCTCTCGGGCGCGGGAGGGAACTATTTGTGGAGCGTGAAATGCTAATCTGATCGCATCTGAATTACCAGACCACATCAAAGGGATACCGTCAACCCGAGTTCGCGGTCAGCCGCCGGTATCGTGACTTCCTATGGCTATACAATTCTCTGCACAACAGCAATCCCGGTGTGGTCGTTGCTCCTCCGCCCGAGAAACAAGCCGTAGGCCGCTTTGATACAAATTTTGTCGAGTCCCGAAGAGCAGCACTTGAGCGCATGCTGAACAAGATCGCAGCTCACCCGATTCTTCAGCATGACGGTGACTTGAAGATCTTCCTTGAAAGCGAAGCTTTTAATGTGGATATTAAGAATAAGGAGAACCGGGAGCCTGATCTTGGTCAAAGCAAGGGTATGTTTAGTGGCTTTGGTATCTCGGTCGGTGGAGGTGGCAAGTTTGTAGAGCATGACGATGTAAGTGAGCTTCATTGAAACTGCTGGGGAAGTTTACTGACATACACCTTGCACAGTGGTTCCATGACCGGAAGGTCTATTTGGACGCGTTGGAGAATCAGCTCAAGGCACTCTTGAAATCCATGGACACGGTGGTTGCGCAGCGCAAAGGTCTCTCCGAGGCCGCAGGCGATTTCTCAAGCTCCCTACACGCCTTGGCTGCTGTTGAGCTTTCCCCCGCTTTGGCATCTCCCCTCGACGGTCTATCCGAGCTCCAATTCCGCATTAAAGAACTCTACGAGCGTCAAGCTCAGCAAGACGTGTTGACTCTGGGTATCACAATTGATGAGTACATTCGTTTGATTGGTAGTGTGAAGACTGCATTCTCTCAACGACAAAAGGCCTTCCACAGCTGGCACGCTGCGGAGTCGGATCTACAGAAACGCAAAAACACCCAGGAAAAGCTGCTCCGCCAGGGCAAGTCTCAGCAAGATCGACTGAACCAGGCCAACGCCGATGTTGCCGATGCGGAGCGCAAAGTCCACCAAACCAGACTTTTGTTTGAAGATATGGGCCGCTTGATGCGAAATGAGTTGCAGAGATTCGAGAAGGAGAAGGTGGAGGACTTCAAGTCTGGCGTGGAGACTTTCCTGGAGAGTGCCGTTGAGGCTCAAAAGGAGGTAAGATGATCGCCAAAGCTCTAAACGACATGGTTCCGTTGCTGACCCATTCTTTCCAGTTGATTGAACTCTGGGAAACTTTCCTCCTCCGTCTAGACGCCGGGGAGGACGGTCTACCTTATTACGTGCCCGAGACCGGCGAGGCCCCAGTATCCGAGTCAACGACATCAGCCGCTGAGCCTGCAGCCGCGACCGAGGATGAAGATGAACCCTGATAAAGCTGGGTCTTTACTCGCAGCCGCTCGTATATCACATCCATACGACAGACCGGAATATCAATTATCCAGTCTCAATCTTGTATTCACCAAGGAATCCCTTCTTTCCCCCCATCCTCTTTGCCTTTCCAAGGTACAACCCAATGATTGTCTTCAGCCAGCTTTTTCATCTTATCCCCTCGTCGTCTTGTTGATTCAGAAAGTTTGTTCAAATACCACTATTCACGTATTGTAATCAATACCACAATTGTGCTTCTATTTGTTAAAGAAGAACTCAACATTGTCCATGCCTCGAAATAGAGATAGTGCCTGAGTACTTGCTACCAGAACGATCTCTCAGCCACGACACATTCTCCAGAGCCCGATGATATCCCTCTTAAGGCTCCTAGGCTAGATACAGCGAAAGCCTAGTTTCCATGGAGGTTGTCTGTGAATATTCTTCTTGTGGATTTTTCCCTTGGGAGTTCATTACGACCGAGGTATGAAATGATGGTTATTATAGGAAACATCAGTGGCTTGATTGAACCTTAGGTTACAAACTAGAACATGATACAATACACAAATACAAAAATCAACATGCTCGAGAAGCCCCGCAGATTTAGCAGCATTTCAATGCCTTTCCAACTTGATCGGGATACATCCTTCCATAAAAGTCGTAATAACTCCCACAAGGCGCTGGTGGGAGGTCGAGATCAACGAGCCATGGTGGTTGTATCGGACGATCAATACGTCCCTTGACAGCCGCATTAATATAAAGCGTCTGCGCACCACGTTTCAATCGTTTTACCGGGTGCGGATTTGTAGAGCTATGGTTCGTCGCAGCAAGTGCCGGCCAGTGCATTCTCCCCTTTAGTGTGGACAGCCTTTCTATCAAATGGGAGTGCTCATTATGAATGTCTGTCAAGGGCGTCGGCTTCGTGCTAATCTTCGGATACCAAGTGACGAATCTTCCTCCCCAGCCTTCGTGAATATGACCGAAGCAGTGCATTAAAGGTCGTGCTCGAGCAACGGCTTCGAAAAGCCATGGACAACCGGCATGTATTCCAGAGTGAGTGCTATCCAGAATGCCCAGGGGTGGACCATGGGTCATCACGACATCCACATTGTGTATGGAAAAGTTATGGCCGTGATCTGGGTTATACTGAAAACCTCTCTCGCCTCCAGCTGAGGGCGTATATGGACTAGCGTAGACCTTCAATAGCGCGCCGTTACTCAGGCGAAATTTGTGGGTACCTTCGTCTAGGGATGTGATGCCAGTCTCTTGGTCGAATAATCGTCTTGCCTCTCCCTCTGCGCCATAGGATGATTCAACATGTTTAGGATCGAAGGGCGAATTGGCTGCTTTGAATTTTCCATGAAATGCTGGGAGATCCATGCTATATTCATGATTCCCTGCTATCATGAGCTTGAGCGGGGCGTTCATAGCGTGAAGGGCTTTGATCGCGGATTTGAATTCGCCTAGCTTGGAGTCGTTGGTGAAATCTCCGCAGTGAAGTACAACATCAGCATGAATCCCCGAGAATAACTCGAGTACATGGTTCATGTCATGAGTATCGGAAAAGACCATAAATCGGGTTGGGATGTGAGGTTGAGTGGTGGTCTCCACCATCTGGAAGGGCTTGTCTAGCATGTTTACTGTCGTTTTGTAAACCACAGGGAATTGAGAATTTGAGAAGTGTATAGTGATTAGGGAAAGACCATTGCAACATAGAGTGAGTCACTCAAATAAAGATGGGACCAGTTACATCACAGTGAATGTCCGCCGACAAAAAAGAATTGGACTTGACTTTGTTTAGCACGCCTAGCAATAACCAGCCGTGGGCCTAGAAACTCAAATCGAATACTGCCTAGTCTCTATAGATCTATGCCGCTTTTGGACAATAGATGGTGTCGTCAGAGTAGTAACAAAATTACAGAAGGTATCGGCTGTTGCCCTATTAGTGAGAGTTCCCTTAGGGAAGTACAGTATTAGAGAAGAGACAGATCGAGCGACTGAAGATGCCACACTGTTCAAGTTAAGAATCCGAGATTTATGATTGGTATTTACGTCGCTTGTCACCACCAAGTGTGAAAGTATACACCCATTAACCATCACCTGAATGCTCATCCCAATAGTAGCTGATCGTGATGCGACCAAGATTGGCGCCGTTCGTTGGAGCAGCACCCGTTGGTGTGGGTGTCGGAACAGCAGTGATCTTACTAGGCTCGTCGGTGGTTGTAAGGGTCTTTTCAGCACCACCATCTTGACCTTGATCCTCATCGGGATCCATAACATGACAAGCAGCAGCAGTGGTTGTGGTGGCCGATGCAGTAGCCCGGCATCCAGTGTGGACTCCACATAGCGAACAGGGACCATAACAGAAAAACGGCGAGAGGCATCCCCTTCCACATTCTGCCAATCAAGACATGGAGGCCCATTTTTCTTGTCTGGAGCGGATGTGTATGTCACCGGCTTGATATCATTGTTCTTTGCCTCAACAGAGCTCCGGGGGTAAGGAAGAATAGTGACGGTTCGAGTCACAGCAGGATGCCTGACATTACTCTGTGACAGCGGAGTAGGGTCATCCGTGATCAGCGGCGGCGAAAGCATCGGCAATGGAATTGTCGTTCATCGTCTCTCCATGAGCAATGTTGATAGCGAAGGCATCGATATGAGCCTCCTGGGCAAGAGAGATATCATTCTTCCAGTCTGATACTGTGTATCTGGCTGTGTTGCCAACCCGGCATCATGCCAAGGTGGAATCGTGCGTGAATAGGGATGAAATACCAAATGATCGAAAACAATTTTTGCAGACGCTTGTAAAGCTAAGCAAGAAGCTACAAGGAAGGCCACGGGAAATCTCGTGAATTGTCCTTTGTCGGACCTTATGATGGTAAAGAAACGAGTCCAGAAAAAAGAATTGCCCGATCGGCCTTTTCTTGACTACCAAAGAAAAGATTCCATGCAGCTTTCTTATGGGTAGATGTGCAAAAAGTCTGTCTTTATTATAATCATGTTTCATTGTTGAGAGTATTCATCATACTTCCTTAGCTTTAGGTAGGTGTCTTGGGAAGATGCCTCCCATAAAAGGTCTAGCTTCACGATCTGGAGAATATCGTAACATCAGGATTCGGCTGTAGCTGATAGATCTCGGATTATATGCGAGATGAGCAGATATTATTCTTTAGCTTGCTTCAGATGGTCAAGGTAATCTAAGATACGTTGCGATTTTCAAACTGACACCAGACGATAGGATGAGGCTTTCTACATGGGCAATAATAGCACGGGAAGGAGGTATTGCGGACTGAAAGGGAGGGGCATCAAAAAGCCTTATGTAGGATGGATTGGTTAGTGCGCTTTGCTAGTACATAGCCCTTGTCTAGGGGTCTGAATAACGGACCAATGTAACCTCAGGATATTCAAAAGCCCCCTAAGCTTGATTATATTTATATTCAGGGATCAAGATTGCTTTTACAATCTGCCGTCAAAATTGAGAGTACTCGCCCTAGTGCTATCAATAAGCAATTTGAAGTCTCGCAATCAAGTCCAATAGAGGTACACAACGAGCGGGTTTGAACACCACTCTATACTGTCTCGGTATGAATTGCAGCGTGCTTCTCCTCCTCTTGGCGACGCTCCATTCCAATAAGACCACCCCGGGGCAATGACTTCTCCACACTGACAGGGTCAAAGATGGACTTGGACCGAATGAAGATTTCGTCAATCTCTTCCAGTGTACGGTCCCTCGTCTCCGGGAAGAAGAAGTAGTGGACCACAAAAGCAAAGCCGCTGATGCAGGCATAGACAATGTAGTACTTCCAACCGAGATTTTTCATGGCATGCGGAGTCACCTCCGCAACCAGGAAGTTAAACAACCAGTTGGAGCATGCACTAATGGCAGTGATCTTGTGACGGATGGAGAGGGGGGAGATCTCAGCAGCGTACATGAACGGGATGAGAAGGAGGCCGACGGGAAACCAGAACATGGCCCAAAAGTAGAAAAAGATGGCTGCCTTGCCCGCATTAGGGTTTTCGAGATGTGAGTTGAGACCGGCAAGGCAGATTTGGGCTATACACATCCCTGCTGCTCCTGCCATTAGGAGCTTCCTCCGACCAAACCGGTCGATCAGCAGCACTGCGATTCCCGCTGAGATGAACTGCCAGATTTGAATGCAGCCCGAGAAAATCCGCGCATCGATTGGGGAATAACCTAGCTGCTTCTGGAAGATCTGGGTGGAGTAGAAAGTAACAATGTTGATACCGGTCATCTGCGCCAATATAGCGGCAGCCACTGCAAGACAAGCACGGTGGAATTGGCGTTCTGGGCCCATATGGAAGATAGAACCTGAGTTCCGCTTCTCCTCCTGGAATGTATCCCGGATGATTTGTAGCTCCATGTTGACCACCTCCGAGTCCCTGGGAATATCTTCCAGAGCAGACATTACCAACTGGGCTTCCTCCATCCTATCTTTCTTGATAAGCCAACGAGGGGATTCGGGCAGGAACATGATAGCCGAGGTAAAGATCAAAGCAAAAAACCCCTGGAAGGCAATCGGGAATCGAAAGTTCACTTCGCTTTTCTTGACGAAAAAGAGACCGAACTCGATCCAATTTGCCGATGTGAGGCCTCCAATGGCAAAGAATCCTTGAATCAAGACCCGTCGACCACGCTTACTGGCGTCTGAACATTCCGACACCCACATCGGAACGGTAGCCGTGAGAGCACCCACACCCAGGCCTAGAAAGATGGACACACTGGGTTAGTTCGGCGTCCTAGATCTGTTTCGCCTCCACGTGCAAGGTCACATACCAGTGATAATTCGCGCGACAACCAACTGGCCAAGACTGAAGGGGGTTGTCTGCAGAATGATTCCGACCAGAACAACACATCCGGCGGTAAAAATGGTACGGCGACGTCCTAGAATATCTCCTAGGAAGGCACAAGAGAGAGCACCGAACGCACACCCGACTTCGTAGATTGCCACCACCGTTCCTGACAAGCACAAGAGGAATTAGCCAGAGATACGAAGCTTGACATCCATGATATCCACGTACCTTCGATGTTTGGTTTCTTCATATCGGGGAATCGGTGCAGGAATGTTGGCAGAGTCACCAGACCATTCATCACCGCTTGATCGTAGCCCTGCAACGCGAATGCAGTTGCAGCGACTATACTGATCACTATGCTAAGGCCTTTGCCTCTGAGACCGAAGTAGACCATCTTGCCTTTCGGTACAATTCCAAGTCCCTAACAGCGAAGATACAACCAAGTGAATCAGGAAGATGAAGATGGGAAGAGTAGGCTGGTTTCTGGCTGAGAATTAAATGGGGAGGGGCTAAGAGCACTATACTAGGCCCTTTTATATCCCCGCCATCTACAGCAACTACCATTTTCTGCTATGCAGGGTCTGAGGCACTTCCAAACTTGCATCCCCGCGGGGTTGCATTGGGAACAACCCTCTTTGCTCGGCTCCAACAAGCTATGGAGAATGAGTACTAAGTAGGTACTAGGGGGGTTCAGGGCTGGTGGTGGCTTGCCTGCCGGACCTGGCGTCCAACCAAGTGGCGGCTCACTGTGGTCTGTTCACTGATTCAAGGGCAGTGCGGGGTGATTTCTAATCGGAGTTGTATATCTGGAATCGATTCTGACCCCACAACGGTGTCACACGCTGATTCCGGAAGAATAGGAGAATGGCTGGGAGTCGGGCGTAGAGACCAGATCAGGCTATCGGGTTCAAGAATAAGCTAAGTCGGGAAATGAGCGGCTGGATGTGAGTGGATGCGGTCTCCGAAGGAAGCGTCCCACCTTCCGGGAAATGAAACACTGCCGTGCCGAGCGATTCAGTGGTTGGTTCAATCTTCCGCCGGGATACTTCTCCCCGTTGTTGACGGATGCATGGCGATGTCGGCCATCTTCCTTCCGAATTGCGGACTACTAATCGATCCCTGTGAAGTGTGAACCTTATCTCAGTCAAGTCAATACTGCGGGGTTCCGGAGTCACCGTTCTTTGTGCCCCCGCCAATGTGGAGCACTGCTCCTCAAACCAAAGGCATGCTTGGCATGCTTGTGCCTCCGAGAGTTTGGCTCCACAAAGCTTAATCTTTCCACGAAACATCGTGATGATTGTGAGATGCGCTCGGAATGTAGCTAGCCTCGAAGGGATGGCAATTTCAATAAGATCGCAACCGAGCGATACAACAGGACCTCCGGCCAGACCGAACATGTTTACTGTGGAGAGCTCAAGGCTCTGAAAGCTTACTCATATGCAGCTTTTAACTATATAGTTAGCACTCATCCTGCGACAGAGGCTCTTAGGCTCGCCGGGGTGTTGCTAGTGGTCCCGCTGTTAATTATTCTCCACGACTACATAGTTCTAGCCGTCTGTAATGAACTTTCGTGGCGGGATGTTCGGGCTGATTCGGCATTCCCATACACTCCCCTGCTAACTTCGCCGCCAATCATGATGATGTGCGGCCTTTGCGTTCGGAGAGGTTCCGACACTCAGGCCTGGTTCCTGTCTACCACGTACCATCCGACCAGGAGCTGGAAGCAGGTACTAAGCCGGATATAGGTGATCTTCAGTCAGCCAAGTCAGATATTCTGGCGATTTTCGGCCCTTGCTAACTCATTCTACAGCGTTCTTGCGTACCAAGAGCACCGCTGTGGATCTCACCATTTCCCTCTTTGGCCGGTTGGCTATCAAACTCCTTGAGCATTTTCGTTTTTCCGTGTTCGCCTCCACATGTTATGCCCTCGCCAAGTATGAAAAAGCCGCAAGTTGAGCAACACAAGGTTTGCAATATCCGTATCCGGGGAGTTACATCCATCTCATCCTAAACTGGGGATGCGGGGGGAAATTGGTGATAGCCATCAAGGAGCATGAATATGGTCCAGGATACGATATTTCAGACAGCACGACCCAGGTATATAAGAAGGGGACGGGAGAACAGCAAAACGGTTTGAGATACACGCCTTTTGTACATTCTTCTCAGCCCTTTAGCCGTGTTCTATCTCTCTCGAGTTTGTCGAGTATCTTTCAATCTTTGTGAATCAACATGATTTTTGACCATCACTCGATGAAGAACCTCCTCTTTGCCCTGGCCTTTGCGGGCCCCAGTGGCGTGCTCGCCGATACATACAAGCTAGCAAATAGCATCCCATTCGCACCCAAGAACACTACCAGCGTGGACCAAGGCACCATTTATAATGGCACCTACTACCTCTCCGACCGCGTCAACAATGGAATCCATGTGGTTGACTTGGCCAAAATGAAGCAAAATACTCTAATCTCCGGTTTTGTGGGCCTCTTCACCTCACAAGGTGCTAACGAGTACAACATCTCGGGGCCAAATGGTATGATCGTCCTGCCGAACCGCAACGAGTTGTATGTTGGCGACGGCGACGGCACTGTCCGGGTCATCGATCTGTTCAAAAACGAGATCACGGCCAACATCTCGACCGGTATCAGCACCCGCGCCGACGAGATGGCCTATGATTCCAAGACTGGCACCTTGGTCGTTACGCTGCCCAATGAGAAGCCCCCACAGGTCGCGGTTATCTCGGTCAAAGATCGCACCGTGACAGGGACGGTTACCTTCCATAATGCATCCAGCCTGGAGCAGCCTGTCTTCAACGAGATATCCCGCAAGTTTTACGTCTCTGTACCCAGCACTGGTACTAATCCTGGGGGCGAGATCGCGGAGTTTGACGTTTCGACCCTCAAGGTCACCCAAATTTACCCGCTGAGCGAATGCGTTCCCTCTGGCATCGTCTTTGGAGAGGCTCAAAATCTTTTCATCGCCTGCAGTAACACACAAATGGAAAAGTACGACGTTGCGTTCAGTCAAGTGATGGATCTCTCGACGGGTAAGGTCGTGGCAAACATCTCCGGCATCGCCGGCAGTGACCAAGTCGCCTATGACTCTTCTGCAAAGCTGTACTTTGCCTCTGCGTACCAAAACCGGGTCGGCGGGAAGAAGGATGGAGCCCCGATGCCCCAGTTAGCCGTCATTAATGCTACGAGCAACACCCTAATGCAAACCTGGACTACCGACAGTGAATTGGCGCACTCGGTTGCCGTGGACTCTGAGACGAACCAGGTCGTGATTCCCCTGGTGAAATCCGGCATCAGTATCTACAACCTCACTACTGCCAGTTCCACCTCCAGCTCCACTAGCACCTCGTCCTCGACCACCGCTGTGCATACGACCAACGCCGCTAGTCGCTGGGCCTCTTCTTCAATGCCCTTTGTGGTTGGAGCTCTTGCTCTGGTCGTCCCTTTTGTTGGATGCTAGTTAGCGATTGGACCTGGTAGGAGAGCTCAGAGCAGCTTCCATTTTCTTTTCCGCGGAATTGGCCCTGTCGAGCTCACTGGCTCCCCTATGTACTCCGTAGTAGATCTCAGATAACTTCGCTTTTTGTTTCTCTTGAGGCAATCTTACACATTTTCGAGTCCACTCTACCCTACAATCGGCGACAAAAGGAATGACGAAAGAGGCTATAGCTGTGGGTGAAGAGTCTCAGACGTTGGGCAACTGTATCCACGCATTTTATACCACCTTCCTCCTGATTTTTATCTGCAGTTCTTTTCCGCTAGGAGAGCGGTAACGAAAATGCAAACTCGTCTAGGGGGTCCTTCGTGAAGGTAAAATATTCAGATGTAGTGGTGTATCATGTTCCTGGGCAAGGGCAAGCCGAGATCTGAAGTATATTGACAACCACTTTCCGGATTCAAAGGTTGGCCTATGGTTTCTCTTGATGCGAAGAGCACAATTGGAATATTGGGCTCTAAGACCTCTCCGAAGTACAGAGTTCGATTGAGCGAACTTAGACGCTAGGATGATGGATTAATGCGGAACCATCGACAGTGAGTCAGGGAAGAGGGGGTAAAATGCACGTTTCATGGGGTTTCCCCAGATCCAAACCGATCACGAAGTGCGGTGGATGCAGGACCACACTGGGTTGGACTATTAGACCCACTTCGGTGAAGCTCCGGAGTAGTGTCGGCGTTTGATGCCAGAGCAATTCCGCCGTTTCGGCTCGAGACTCTTCCAGAGCAGGAGTCTGATATTCCTTCAACATTCAAGTGAATTCAAGGCGTCCACGATCATCGCACAGAATGGTGGATATGATCTTCGATACTCTCTATCGGCCAGAGCGATGTCATGTCATTTTATGGTTACTAGTTAGTGCATAACAAGGTTGCCTTCGGATGGAATCCACACGGGCAATCCCCCGTGGGGGGTTTGATCATTTGATGAGGGCTTTTCCACGAGTCGCTTCCAAGGCAGTTCTCAATTCAATTCTCAGAAATTCACATTTAGGTTAATAATCTGTCACTGACAGGATTCGCCCACTGAGTCCTGACACTCGAGATATTGCAATGTAGGAAATACCCGTGGCTCGTGGCTGATTGGAGGACAAACTTTAAATGAGCCACACTGCCGCTCATGCTGTTAATTCGGCAAAGTTCCGAATTATGATAGTATTCACTACGGAGTATTCAGTGATTCATGGAATTTGAGGAATTAGAGTTTTCAATGAGAGACATTAAATCCTATGACCTCGTACCTCCGTTCAATAATACGACAAGGACAGTGGTGTTTATTGAGTTTCCGACCACCCTCGCTCTACCGCCTAGTCTTCCGCTCTCAGTCCAAACTCTACTGGTCTCTAATCGACCACAAGAGAGACTTCAGATTATGTTAAGATTATTTTCATTCAATAATCTTGGGCATCATAATCCGTCTGTCAGCTTGAAAACTTAAATTGACCGGCAGAATATTATGTCATCACCAGGTGGTCGGAAAACAAATGGAACACCACTGGTCGGATGGCTTCACCGTCTTGATTCTAATTCTGCCAACAGTAATATTGTTCTGCCACTCAGAGCAGAAGTCTTCTTATTCCCACGGTCGCGGCCCAGCATTTATCATTGAAGTGACTTCAAGTTATTTCCAGATTAGTTCCATCAAGTTTCAATGTTGGATTCCACCTGTCTGCTTTGAAACATTGTTTTTGAGCGGGGAATGCAAGAAAGAGCCAGATTGTTTAGCCGGCAGAATATTATATCACCACCTGACCAGGCATACAAAGGAATATGAAACTTCATTGTATTCCGTACAGTAAGCCACAACCTTATACAGAATGCTTTAAGCTGGCTGGTTCCCCCGTCCCCCCTCAACCCAAAATAAATTCCAAGCATATATATATATATACAATACTATGAAAGGAGAATTGTGCTATGGACTGAATACAACCGTCTCTCCCTTCACCCAGCCCGCCTTCTCCTGGCCCGTCAAACAGCGAATCCAAGCACGACATGTTGTGACACGCCCAGATGCTCACCCACAACGAGATAGTTATCGTGATCCTGAGTTGCGTTTTCGGATTCGTAACCATTTTCATCATGGCCTTACGTCTGGCGATGCGCAAACTAAGGAAGCAACAGCTGTGTCCGAGCGACTATCTCGCCGGTATGGCCATTCTATGCGTGATGGCTAGATGGGCATTTGCGATCGTTGTGGGCTTGTGGGGTAATAATAACAATCTGAAACCCAGTCACCATTTCACTGCGACGGAACTCTATCAACGCGAAGTGGGGAGCAAGTTGACCCTTGTAGATAGAATGGTGTATAACACATAGTAAGGTCCCAATCCTTTGTTCCTCGCAGACCTATGTTGACCAGTTATACAGTCTATGGATTCAGAAGTCAGTAGTCCTGCTTCTGTATGACCAGTTATTTTCCTCCCTGCCTCTCACGTCCCTCATTATCAAGACCTACTGGGCTGCTCTCCTGGCCACCTATCTTGTCGTCCAGGCTACGAGCTTTGTCGACTGCCGCCCTTTGAAGCTCTACTGGCAAGTTGTACCAGATCCTGGTGAGTGGACTACATTCAACACCTCTTCTCAAATTAAATTATTTAATATCAGCCTTTAACAAATGCAAATACAGGGCCGTGTACAAGTGCCACCATTCAATTATCTACGTTTATAGCTCTCAACATGGCTACCGACCTTATGCTTCTGGTTTTCCCAATGCCTGCCATCTTCTCGCTCAAGTCTCAGCCCTGGAGACGGTATGTCTTGCTTCCCCTAGCCGTGACATGAGGAGTTATCAATCCTAACTGTGCTAGTCGACTTCAATTAATCGGACTCTTCTCCCTTGGAATCATCCTGCTCATCATCTCTATCCTGCGTCTCCCCATATACAGTAACGGCACCTCACAAGTTCGTCGCTATACTTGGGGTTCCGTCGAGCAATTTGCCGCAGCCTTAGTGGCTAACTTACCTACGTTATATGGTCTTTACAAACGGAAATCCACCGATCAAACAGTTATCTCTAATAGGTCAACCAGCCGCAAACCGCCGGGGAGGCAAAATGAACGTTCTTGGACATCGGAACAGCAGCTCCTCAATCATCCGCATTTCATTGCAGAATCATGGCGAGGACCGTGCAGAAATGATAGTATTGAAGGAGACAGTATTTGGTTAGCACCCACCAACAGCGTCTAGTGTACCATATATCCCCGAACCGTGGAAGGACGCCACGGATAACTTGTTAAGATTATGAAGAGATATACCCCGTTACATGCCTTTGGATACTAGCTACTAACACTCGAACACTCGCTATCGCTATAAGGAATCCTACAGGCACCCTCCCATCTTTACGTGTAGCGTGAATATCGGGCAGTGAGTTCTCCCTCAATACCTTTAGATATTAGGCTGGGACCAGGGGTAGAGGGGGCCTCACTTTCCCCCACCTTTGGTCGCTGTAATACCTTGTACTAGACAGACCTGGCCAAGATTCTGGAGAAGGGAGATTCCAACGCTTTATTCCTAGCCGACACTTTCGGTCTCTATGACACTTATAAGAGTAGTGCCGAGCTGGCTATTCGCAACGCGGCTCAATATCCAATGAGGGATCAGGGCTGCAATTTTATGACGAGTGAAGTGACACAGACTCATTTACAATCCTGAATTAAACGCTGACTGCTAGTCTCAGCCAATCTTTGCCATGGCATCGGTGACCAAGAACCTTGGTTCTGCTATTACTACGTCTACATCCTACACACCCTAGTCAAAAGTATCCGAACAACCCCCGATTATGTAATTTACCAGCCCCCATAATATATTTTCAATTATATATTTCTACATCAACCAACTAGTCTACCATAATAAGTTTACTATCAAATATAGCGAATTCAATAGATTATACTAGATACAATCAATATTTAGTATACCACCCCTTAGCCTTACGTAAGGCCTCCAAACGCCTAGGCATGCTAAGAATCAGGCTGTCGATTTTAGTCTGATCTAATGCATTCCATGCAACTTGTAGGCACTCGATAAAATAATCCCAATCCTCCTGCGATCTTCCCATGCCAATTAGCTCTGGAAACATAGCGAAAACCTTTAGTTTTAACATATGCCAGAACGGTTCAATAGGGTTCATATCAGGCGAGTGTGTAGGCCAATCAGGCACCTCGATACTATGCGTTTCAAACCAATCTCTCACAACGAGCGATTTATGAATCGATGCATTATCTTGTTGAAAGATAGTACTAGGGGTATAAATCGGAATAAGACCCTCGTTAAGCGCAGCGATATAGGAATTCGAAGTGTATCCTCCCCGAGGTGTATCTTCATCACGTTCTATAATCACTAATTCAGATCGACCACTAAGCCATATAGCACCCTATACCATCTGCGAAATATCGCGTACGTGAGGCACTAGGTTCACTAGATCACGCCTATATGCTTCAGACTAAAATCGCTAGACCTAGGCGCCCCTAGAGCTAATTGATTTCGAGTGTCTTTGAACAGAGCATTCGTCAGAGAAGATCCATGTATCCCACGCGCGAAACCGGCGCTATTTCAAAGCGAATCGATATCGCTTACGTGCACCGATAGTAGTTAAAGGGATTCGCTTCCTCGCACGGCGTTTATAAAGACCGTGTCGGTGAAGCACTCGACGAAGAGTAGATTTTGATACCGGGTAGGATAGTTACGATTGAAGCGTGATATAGCTCCACTGAGGGTTCTTGCGGGCAAGAATATACGCCTGGCGTTCACCGCGAGGGGTAATTAACTTAGGTCGACCGCTGCGAGGTTGTGATTCAACAGATTGGTGCGATTGAAAGCGTTTCCAGGTGTCGTATATTGTAGTGCGCCCGCAGTCGAATTCCTCAGCTAAACTAATAGCCGATCTACCAAGCTCTTTACCATATATAATAGCTGCGCGCTGCTCTGGTGATAATTCAGCCTTAGGCCTTCGATTTCCACTAATTTCGGTGCCAAACGAACGAACCATGGTTGTGTAGTAGAAGAAATAAAAACATGGTAGTTAGACGCGTTGATAAAATCGCGCTAAAATCCTTAGCGTGTTCGGATACTTTTGGACCGGATTGTAGCAGGTTTGGAAGGCGGCAAGGTTATCGCAGTTCATGGTAGGCCTGCTCTTGAAAACTCCGTCAACTTGGCAGCTCAGGTTGGTATAACTGTTCTACCAATCGATATTGCTCTAATTTTTGCCACAATCCGTTAGGCAGCAGGCTGGAGTATTCAGAACCCGATTCTCGCTGCCTGCACAGTTGTTGGCGCCACCGGAGCGACTATTCTGGCAGCCCCCGGCCTTGCAACGGGCCCAATTCTCTCGAGTATAGGTTTTACGATGAGCGGTATACAAGCAGGTATGTGGTAGAAAGGCCAAACTTCTCTCTATCTCTTGTGCTATAAAGCCTGAGTAACCGCGTGTTTTGGCATACAGGGTCTGTGGCTGCAACCGCCCATAGCTGGATTGGAAACATTGTAGCGGGTAGCGCGATGGCAATAGGACAAAGTGCTGGTGCAGGAGGAAACGGATTAGTCATTATTAACGGAGCTGCACAGTTCGGAGGTGCTGCAATGACTGTGGGAAGTGCTAGTCTAGCATGGATCAAAGCTAAATTATGATTCCCATATTCCTTCAACTGATTGCTCAAAGTAAACTCGCTAAACTTTACTACAATCTTTAGTTTTGCTCGCTGAAAGTAGTTCCGGCGCTCTGTACTCTTGCTCCCGCTATATTAATGCATTACTGGAGAAGCACGACAAACCCCTCTCCGTCTTGGCTGTTATTTTTTGGGACATGATCAAAAGTATCGCAAACACACATCTATTGCTGCTTTTCTAGGGGAAAAAAGCTATTGATCTACCAACATGGGAACGAAATAAAAATCATCATCACTGTAACCACAAGCCCTGGCAGCAAATTCAAACTCGTGATCGTTTCTGCAAGTCGGTAGGTCTGACCATTCCTTCTTCAATATGAGTTGACACTCTCCATTACCTGCTTTCTCATCCTCTTCCTTAGCAGCATCGAACATGTACCGAAGCACTGCCCGACAGCCCATCTGCGTCCCAGCGCGTCGCAGGTAGTTCTTGGTATCCGGTGGCCACTCGCTCCGATTGTTACAGCGCCACTCGATATTTGCAGCAGTAGGAGCTCTTCCAGCATTGAGACACTCCACAGCGATTCGGAAAATATTTACAAAGCCTTTTCGCAGTGATTTGTTGGTTTTGAGGTTCCTTCGCACATCGGGATCGAGGTGTACGAGGGTGTAGTCGTTGTCCTGTATCCAAAAGCTGCCATCATCAATTTCCTCCTGATTGAGGTCGTAGTTGGTCTCGCCCTGACAGATCAAAGAGCTCCTCATTCGAGGAGATAGAAATCCTTCCAGGCACTCTCCGCATGTACATCCGTATCGGAGACATGCTTTATCAAGCCCTGAAGTATCCATTTCCAACAACATGGAGAGACAGGACACTGCGGTGTCGGGATACCCTTTAAAGTGATCTGACACATTCAAGATTCTGAAAAGGCCAAATGGCTTTCGTGTACGCATTGTCTCTAACTTCTCCTGCAATGCTCCGAGTGGTGTGTACCCGTCAATATCACGGGCTGTCTTCCAGGAGTCGGCGTGGTGAACATTTTCCAGTAGCCACCGTGTGCTCAGGGGCTTGAGTTCGGATGCCGTTAAATGCAGAAGCGTGGCTTCAGAATTGGTCACTCGATCCCAGCCAATCTCATCGGAAGCATGAGAGACGAAAAAAGCTTTGAGTTCTTCATCCATCAGAGTAAGAGCCGCGTGATGCAGCGGCAACGAGTCATGAAGTCTATCCATTTTCAGTCTCTTTACCTCAGTAGAACGATCTGCTTCATAGATAACTTCCAATTCTTCGTCTTCAAGATCTTCAGCATGGCTTCTACGCGGATCGAAATCAGATATTACCGCAAGGGTGCGAGACTGATGCTGGAGATCGAACGAAAATGCAAAAAATCGAGATGCTCCGATTCGGCGGAAACCGCACGATCGCCAAAAGTCAATAGCTCCGGATTGAACTCGAACCCGCGTCATTAAGCGCTCTTCTGCAGACTTGCCCACTAGCTGCGATTTGATATCAGCTGTTAATATTCCGGGGCTGACTAGAGCATGTAGAGTCCATGCTCGCTCAAACGCCTCATTGGAACCGTAGAAGAGATCTGCGTTTTCACCGCCTGGCTTATCCTCTAGCCAGAACCGTTTGGCCTTTTCCAAAAGTAAAGACACTATTCTCTGTCCCAGCCCTTGCCGACGTAGTTCCATTGCTGTAACATGAACGTTTTCGATTAGGAAAAGAGGGCCATAATCAAGCTCTTTTCCCCATATACCAGTTCCTCTTTGAACTGGGTGGTCTTTGTACTTGGTCTTGACTGTTCCGTATCGATCAAAGACGTGGAAGGCCACATCGCACGTTTCCTCGCTGGGCTCTTCCATCCTTTCCCAGAATTCAGAGCGCACGCCCTCTCGATCAATATACCGAGCCAGAGCGGTTGCAACAGCGAAGCCATCGTAAGTGCATTTGGCGACAAAGTTTTTCATCCATTTGGACCCGCCTCCTTGTTCGTCGGTCAAAAAGAGCCGAATCTTCAGCGTTCGTACCGGGTCACCGGAGGCGGTATACTCGTGCTCTTCAATGTCCTGTTCACAATCCATTTCTTCGCTACCATCTCTGCTCTCATCTTCCTTCCACCATTCTTCTTCCTCGGAGTCATCGAATTCGTTGTATTCAAAGTCATCTTCTGTCGACCCATCGTCTTCGAAGTCCATTCCTGATCGCCAAAAGAATGTCAGTATAGCTCACGTATCTTATGTGTTAGTGGGAGGGTAGTGAAGCGCGGGGAGCGCACTGCTAGGCTTGAGGGATACTCGGTTTCCCTCCATTTTCTCCCCATCATTTTCCATTCTTATTATTAACCTTGCTTCCTGGCCTAATGTGGGCGAGACCTTTATGAGGTAGGAGAAGATAGGCTGGCGGGTGGAGAGACAAAAGTGGAGTCTGCCAACATTTGAGGGCATGCTGTACTTAAATAGGCGGCAGACCCAAAATGGATGACAAAGAATATTGTGCACTTTCAATATTATTGGCTTCATCCTCGATAAAAAAGTACTAAGTTACTTCCGGGGCAGGGATTCTGGATGCGTGTGGCTCAGCAGCGACTTGCTTTTAATGATTAGTTTTGCCCGTTCCCCGCTTGGTGCCAAACCCCCGTATCCTCTCTTTCATGCCGCCGACCTCGCCCTTTCAACGTCGTTTCTTCTCTACGGTATGATGTGCCTTGCACTCATTGCCTCCCCCTTCTTTCACTCGGGCCCCCACCAACTGCTGCGTCTTCCCTTTCAGCCCGATGCACTGCCCCCCTCTCCCCCATTTTTATCGGAGATGCCGCTCGGGGGTTTCAGGAGCAACAGAGCTCCCCGGATCGACTCACATGTTCCTGGAGCTGATGGAAGTGCTCTATAAGCCTATGTTTATCTCTGACCACCAATTCATGGTGCAGTCAGGGCGATACCAGAGACGCTTCAGTTGAGCAGAGACTCGCAGTTGTCCTCTAGGAACCGCTGCACTCAAATTGCTCAATCTACTCCTACTATTAGAATCTAAAGACGACCTAGCCATGTGAGCCGGGTCTGAACATCATTTGGAATACATATTATTGCGGACTAGCTCCAGACATCGTGTTAGTCCATGCTATTATCAGTCAGTTTGGCAAGGTACGAGAAAGCCTCTCGTTGCATTCTCGGGGGACGAATGCAACATAAATTGCTCTTGCTTAGCAGCCACACGAACGAGAGGGTCAAACGGCATGATTGACTTCGTGGCTTTCACAGAAACTCTCCATGAGGTCCGAGTCTCTGTCCCAATATCATCAGATATTACTTCCCACGCGAGGCAGACGTTTGCTGGTCCACCGGGTTCTGACACCAGCATTTGATTCAGCGTACCGGTAACCTGTGAGTAGTCTAGCCACAGATTGTCAACAGGGCCGCGGATACCGTGCGTGACGCTCACGTCCGTCGAAAAGCGAATATGGCCAGCAAAGATACCGAGGAAGTCTCCCTCGCGTACTGGGACGATGGAACAGACGAACAAGAAGGTGTCGTCTTTGGGCAGGAGAAAGGTGAACGCGGACTTGTCTGCCCCAAATTCTGAGACCGAATGGTTCTCGAAAGGCGCGCATATGGCATCAGGGGGAAAGACCAGTTGCCCCGTTGCCTTGAAGCTTTCTTCTTCGCCAAGGGAAGCCCAATCATTTCTGCCATTGTTCCAAGACGACTCACGGACTTTCAACCTCTCTATAACCTCAGGATTTTCAAGATCACACAGGCGCGCATAATCGCCTTTACCGATCCTGAGAGCCCGTGTCTCTAGTTGTTCAATATGAGGTCTGTATTTAGTCTCCCACCTTAGAATTGCATCCACAAGTGAGATTTCTGAGGTCTTCGGATAACCCTTGTAGTAACTGTCGAATTCCTTGGTGCGGTAGTAGAGGGCTTTTTCGATTCCGACTTCACGCATTTTGAATAAGTTTTTCCAAAAGTTTCGGTAGTGTCGCTGGTTTTGTGCACTCAATCCGTATCCAGCGTCTTCCATGAACTTTCTGGTCGCAGCTTTCTCCGCTACAGTAAATCCGTCGGTAGGGCCTTTCGCGGATGGCAGCTTCGTATGATCGATCAGCGCAGCACCCTTGAGAATGATTTTCTAGAAGATTGTTTCGTTGTATCGATTTTGCAAACCCTTGCTAACTGCCAGAGCATTGTCCCTTTGAATGATACTGACTGCTTGCTTGTAATCATACTCTGCAATCTCATCAACATATTTCCGGATCTTATCGGGATCAGTCCTTGTTGGGGCCATGGAAGTTTGGTGACCGTATCGTGCGATTGCCGAATTAACCACAAAACATTCAAACAATATTGAGGCCATTGCATTCATTGTAAACGCGGTGTCTGGCTGGTAGGACGAGAACTCGTTGGCCGGGAGATTCAATGGGCGAGAATCTTTCACATATTCGCTGTCAGACAAGGTCTAGATAAGAGAAAGGTGAACCTCAAGCCAAGCATAAGGACCGATTTACTCAAAGGAAAGGAGCGGCCCACCTCATGATTGGAACACTGAGGACCCACTTCGATCGTTCCTTCAGCAGCTGTACACCCGAGCGAAGGTTCATCAGCACATTTTTCTGAACGCTGTGGAATTTGCCGCTTTCTTCTCTTCCTCGATTCTGCCCCCGTTAGATTTGCATAGTCCCTCTTCTGGGCATTCAAAAGCCGAGAGGACCCACGCCCTTTCGGTGGTGAAGCTGGAGGCGTCCGTAAAACCGAGCTGCTGGTTCGTAACGGGGTTTCTCTTGCATTCCCGTCTTGACTTGCAAGATGAGCCTGGAGGACTGGAATCACATAAGCGTAGGTACTGATAGACAAGTCAAGAGTCTCACGTACTGTCATTGTCTACTTTAGAGATCAAGGAATCAATGTACTCTTCGTTATGATCTATGCTGGACGACGTGAATGCATCCCGGATAGCCTGGGATAGTAGGCCCCGAGTGGCCTCGTCCATGATGTTTGGTGAACGTAATGCGATTGAGGATGTGGCAACCTCTCGCATCTTTATTATAACCTCCTCCTTCGCTCTAGAACGTTCGACCAGATTGATCGACTATCCAACCCCACCTGGTTGGGTGGGGCTGTTGACATTTGTTGGCCAATAATGTTCGTGCTGTGCCTCTTGATCCCATAATTATTGCCTTGGGGCTGATCAAGTCATCTTGGCTGGATTTTGAGCAGCAGGCTGTGCTACGCAATTCTATGGTCTCAACGTTCACACTCATCAATCAATGGTGTTCAATTCCCAAATCCCAGTACCGTGCTGGCGGTGGTTGAATGTGTTCGGTTAGCTTTGCATTGAAAACCCTTGAGACTTCACGGAAACAGGATTAACAGGCCAGGTGGAAGTTCGATCCCCCGAAACCACCATGGCCCCAGCCATGAAAGGAGAATAAATGTCCATCGGCGTTGTTGAAGCCATCGAAAGCTTTGCATTTTGAGTGCGTACGAAGACGGGTCGGTAGGAAAAAGCGAAAGAGGGTTGAAAAATGAAAATGGCGCAGATTGATAATTAAACGGTGACTCACTTCCAAATAACGTAATTCCCGGTCAACCCGTTAACCCGGTCAACCTGTTAACCCAAAACACCATAGTGAATACGATTTTTCACTTCTTCATATTTCAACCCCCAAGGCGAATGGTATAGTTTTAGGGTATCGCAGTGTTTAGTATGCCATCCTAAGTGTTTTTATCTAATCTAGAAATATTTTGACGTGTGATAATGTTGATTTCTATGTCTACATAGCTCGATCGGACCGTATTTTTGGTAATATAAGTAAATAATCCTCTTCTGAATATTTCAGTTATGCTGCACTGCTTCTAATGCTAGGAATTTATATGCTACTAAAAATCAAACAAAAACTGCTACTAGTTGTTGATGTACCGTGACCTGAAAAAATCGCATTTGAGTATGGTGTTTTGGGGTTAACGGGTTGACCGGGTTAACGGGTTGACCGTGAATTACGTTACCAGATTCTGGCCCCCAACGTGGTTGATAATAATCACGTGCAGTTCCTAACATGTTGGGCCCCCCTCTCTTTTATCAAGAATTTGCTATTTAAGCCTTGGCCCAACCTCAAACCAGACTTAGTTGATGCTTTTTATGCATGACTTACAGTATTGCATTCCACTGTATAATGGTTGTGCAATATATTGATATCAATTTACACTGATCACCTGCTGTCCACTGCCTATACCGCGTGTTTCCGACGTGCGACGTTTCACAGTCGAACAATGCCTCGCAGGGCAGGCAGCCGGCCAACTCAGACCACGACCATCAAAGGACGAGGCGATTCCATCTGTCTATTGAATATGTGTCCTCTGTCTTGCGAGACTCCCTGGAATGGGTTGCGCGCATTCCGCGACTATCTGGGTGTTTACCGGCACTCGCTTTCGCCTAGTTGCTTGGTCGCCTTGTGCCAGCATTTCATTGGCCATTGTTACTTATTGCTCCACTAGTGAGTAGATACATGCTAGGGGCTACTAACAGCCTTTGGCTGCGAAAGGCCTGAGGAATCAATCAATCAACAAAGGAAGAGCGACTTAAGGCGTCACAATAAACTGCTCCGAGCCATTTTCAAAGATTAAATAGACTGTGGTAAGTAATTCTGATACAGTAGATCCTACAGTCCAATCGACAAACATTAAAAGCCTTTCGGGCCGACCCAGAAAAATTTTGTATTAGCACCAGGGTTCAATATGAAAAGGACTCCGCATGGAAGATGGTTCGAGGCGTATGTTCCCCCCAGCTCCATTTTGGAGGACCGTAACCGAGTCCGCTTTCAACAGTACTTATGGAAACCTATACAGTACTGCATAGATGGATGTGTCCGACCGAGCCCATTCCTGTTGCCGACTCTGGCCACCTCGTTAACTTTCCTGGTCAAAGGGGTTCACAAGGATATCATAACACCCTGTATCTAGCATCTCATTGGACTTAATAGCGTTATTAGCAACAGACCGCTGACTAAGTACGGAGAACAATACGGAGATACGGAGCAATCACTCTTGACGGTCCAATTCCAAAGACAAGCCACTGTCAGACATCGTCAGCTGACACCTACCCCGGAGAATCAGCTAGCGATGATATGGGGGGAGTTATAAGACTCGAGGTTTAGCCACCAGGTGGAAATAATTTCGGACCAGAGACCTGGGGGGTGCGAGAGTATTAGGAAAGTGCACGGGCCTTAGATTTAGGTGGAGAATGTGATGTTTAGTCAATCCTGTTCAATCAACCCAACTTCTCTCCAGAGTGTTTAATCAACGTTCTCACCACTATGAACGCCCTCATATTGAACATTTGAATTAATTGCTACAAACTACATCACCACCTCAGCTTGTTTCCTGTAACCTTCCAGGGACTAGTTCATTTAATCCGATCAAGGAATCCAAAAAAGGTGTTGCTGTCATAAAATAATCTATTAATATTTGATAAAAAATATCTATTTTAACTTATTATTTAAAAATTTATTTGATCATATTTTCACCGCCCGCGAGTGTTTTCATCACGTCGACCAACACGTTGAACCTTTCCTCTTGAATTTTGAACTTTGAGCACCCTTTTTTCTTCAATACCCACTGTTTAGTTCCAGCCGCAGGATAATGACCATTCGAACCATGGACTCGACTTGCTACGTTCAAACATCGAATGTATCTTTCTCAACTGGGACACCTGGTTGGATTGCCCCATTTTTTGGTAAGAGTTTTAACGGCTTTTATTCAATTGATCAAAACTTGTCTGGATTTTTTACGTTTTACCAATACGGTGTTTTTTCAACGTAGGCGAATACAGTAAGCGGTAGAATATGAGTATGGGATGATTTTTGAATATTATTTATTTACCCAATTCACAAAAAGTGCGGCTGTATGTTGAAATGTGAAGATATGATGCTCACGGGTGATGCGTTATTGTCTTTTTATGAAATAACGATACAGTAAATGTAAAAAGAACGATTAAAGTCAACAAAGTCGACTACCGGGTTATACGAAGGAATGGGCACCGCATTCTACCCTATCAGAATTCATAGACAGACATCGACAGATTCAACCGTACCTATTTGAGGATGATTATTGAAACATGGTAAGATAAAATTAACTACGAGATGGTGACTGAAGACCACAAATGTGGCTTGCGGGTGGCTGGTTTGTCTTGAACTGGCCAGAACCTAAGCCGACCTCAGGGCAATATGACGAAATTGCTGATCTTCCCACATGTAAACACATTAACATTCTGTAACTCCGTAACCAAACTGAACGGCGGTCTAGTGCCTTGCATAAAAACTGATGCAGTCAGGAATAAAACTGTCAAACACAGGATACTGTCCCCTGAACACAGTTAACCCCATCAACGCAGAGATTCCAACGCTCAATTTGAGCAATGAAAGTTTTGTGGGGGCCAGCGAAACTGTGACCAAACCCGACGAAGGTTGGCGGTTAAAACGGAGTGTTAGAATATCAGAACTTCGTATAAAAATTGATAAAAAAAAATTAGAACAGCGATGAAATTGGACCACCGTCTACAACACGATTCAACAGGTCTTGGTGTTGCAACAGAAGGAAACTGTGAAGTAATCGGAGTTTCAACGCACTTTGCTGTTCAAAAAATGGAGTCTGGTATGAGTGAAATGATTGGCTAGCGAAGAAACGTCCCAACAATAGATATGGGTCACGTGCATTTGGTATTATCTGGAAGCCCCCAGACCAGGTCGGTCGTGAGCCTTCAACTCACCATCTCCGCTCTATGCCGAGAATCGGGCTAGACCGGTGACCCCGGGTCTGGATATCGTTAGCAGTGATGTGTGCCTTATACTGTATGTCACGCGTAATGCTTTCTAACTAGATCCTCACTCCGTAATGTAGTTATGGGCTCTGGCTTGCTGTAGACTCAAAAACAGTGTGCATGGTAAGTCAATTTAATGCACCAAATTACCCTGTACAGTAAAAGTATATCGGTCTTGGAATCGTTCTAGAATTATCAGGCCCCCGTAGCTCTAGCACTACAGTGTACAGGTCTCACAAGTGGGTTGGATTAATGTAACTTACTGTGTTACAGTATGGTGCACACAATATCACGTAACGTAATTCACGGCTGAGGGAGACACCACACCAAAATCGCGTCTCTCTCAACACCCTCCATTTCAACTAGCCACTATGCTACCAATTCGCTCCGGTTCCTCGCAGAAATCAGCCAACCAAGAAGGCAGGATCCTATTAGCCCTAGATGAAATTAAGAGCGGCCGAATTCAGTCTCTTCGCGCAGCGGCTAAGACCAAGGCCTGTTGAATCCCGTCGCAAAAGGTGGTCAAATTTCATCTCCGTTCTTTTTCTTGTCGCCGTATTAACGGCCAAACTACCTCAATTTTGGTCATAGTTTCACCTGCCCCCATAATTTTTTCTTCCCTCACATTGAATTTCTGCGCTTTGGTGAATATTTAAATACAGTGAGCATAGTTGTTCAACTTTATTCCTCGCCGCATCAGTTCTTTTGAGCGAAGTTCACTGTACGCATTGTTTGATTCGAAAGGTAGATTATGAACACCGGAAAACACTGGGTGGTGAGCAATAGAAAGATCTGGTATTAGCTGCAAATTATGCTGCTGACTTAAGCACGGAGCACATATTAACTAGTGGAATAAAGAAATGGTATGGCTATTGAAGTGGTCAAAAGTTCTGAGGCCACGCTTCTTTTGGTGTCTAGCAGCCTTTACCATCATTCGGATCAGCCAAAGGGCAATCTGAACTGAAACCACACTGTGAACCTTCACGTTATGTATTCACCAGTCTACAACAGCCAATAACTAAAAAGCGTTGGAATATTCTTTAATTAACAAATTTGTTCAGTTCCCTACCTACCCCATTTGTGACGATGAGCAGGCGGCCCACATGGTGACAACAGTTTTGCGAGGGCTTTTAACGTGCCAATTTGTCCTCATAACGTGAATCAACACAAGACCATGATATATTTTGCGAGAAAAAAAATGCCCTTTTCCTTATCGAGTACTTAATAATCAGCTTTCGCACTTTAACGTAATTCCCGCATGACCGGGCCACCCGGTTGAGCGGGCCACCCAAAACCCCATACTAAATGCGATTTTTCAAGTCATGATATATCAACAACCATAGGTTATTTTTACTTAGATATTAGGATATAGGCTTTACTTGGCATATGAAATATTATACCTTAGCTTTAGGCAAGTTAGATGATTATTTCGATGCTTTACCATAGAATACGCTGTAATTTTGACGTTAGGGACGTAAGTATATATATCTCTATTAATACTTCCAATAATTCTCCAATACTTTGCCAGTAGATTCTAAATACTATCTATATTATATCCTTTTAATATCTTATCCTAAATTCATATGGTTGTTGAGACATGAATTGGTAATTTATCGCATTTACTATGTGTTTTGGGGTGGCCCGCTCAACCGGGTGGCCCGCTCATGCGGGAATTACGTTAATTATAGGGCCTGTCTCATTCAGCCTTCAAATATAACACTCTCAGACTGCCAATTGACAAGTTCTGATCCATTCAAAAAGAACCTCCAAGGCAAGACATTGGCTTTCAATGGCGGCTGCTATAGAAAAAGCCCAAATCAAAAAACCCGCTAAGAGAAAGTTGATTCGTCAAAAGCAGTCCCGTCGCAAGACAAACATGATGAAGAAGGCATGGGAATATAGCAAGATGTGTGGCGCGGATGTATGCGTAGGTATTCGCATGCGGGAGACAGGGCAGATACACATTTTGTCCGCGGATACTTCGGGCTTTTGGGCTTTCCTTCCTTTACAACTGGTATATAAACACAAAATGACACATCTCATCGGAATGAACGCTGACTTGCCAGAGCTCCCATTACCCGACCCCCACTGTGATGACAGATCGCGATTTAAAGAAAGCCAAAGAAGAGGCAGCTTCTAAGGGCTCATGATAGGATCTTTGCAGCACAGGTTCTATGAACATGTACTACACTTTGAATTAGGATTTCCTTTAAATAGTACCGTGAATAGAGTATTTCCGTTGCTTTGACAAGTCCGATATCGTACTTGCGAGGCCAACAAAGTATATCAAAAAGCCACATTCCAAGCCATTGTGTTACTGTAGTCTATAAAATCATAGGAAACTGCCTGGGAATGCTCAACCGCTTGGCTTGGGAAAGTCAATAGAGATGACTGTAGACCTAGATGAAGAGAAACCATGATCTAGCTTTGCAATGAAGTCTTTCGTGTGACATGTCCCCTGACGATTTTGGGTTTGACCAGCAAATGGGTGCCTGAGGAATAATAATGTTCCGCTGGCCGATTCTAAGGGGGACGAAGATGAGTCATCGCCCTGGTGAATGTCCCCAGCTTCTTTCTCGGTTACTGTACAGTACCTCTCTCTGAGAAAGGAATATAGCTTTTAGACATAGAGTTTTCTGTGAATTAGCTGTCAATTCCTTGTGCTGTTCGTCTTCGTCTCTGTCTTCTCTAGCCCCGTTGTAGTTCCATTTGAATGTGCTACACTCGCCTGATACGATATACAGTATTGCCGTCCGCTCACTCATCGTGATCATACCGCAACATAATCCTGCTTCCTGCGAGCCGTCGCTGCTCACTTCTTCAAATCTTCCCAGACCCTTCTCTTCGGGCCACATCGTTCATATCTTTACTGGGCTCATGTTACGAGCTACGCAGTACCCATGTGTGCTTAAAATGGACCCCATGGAGTTCTCACGTAGCTCGTGTCGAAATCAAAGGTACTGGTTTCCAACATATGCAGGCCACGAGTCACTCCATGTAGCCAGGAAAGCCCGTCTTGTGTCTATCTTTGAACTATGCAGCGCTTCTTGTAGGCCTCGGAATAAAACCATTTTTCCGGGAGCCTAATCCTCCTCAGAGAATCATCTTGAGACGAAATTAGTCCTGTGAGGCCCGAGCCAAGTCAAAGATATAGAACTATGAGTATGGTGTAACCGCCGACAGCGGGAGAAGAGAGGTCATCCTTGTCAGAGCGAACTCATTTTCGAACGCAGGAAGCAGGGATAGTTGAACGCGCTGCATAGCTGCTTGAGGGCGGCTGGGACAGTATATGAATCAATAAATCAATCAATCAATCAATCAGGCTTCTTCATCCATATTTTGAGGGAATTACGTTCCCAGAATCGACGGAAGTGTTTCTGGGAACCCTGCCTAGTGTTGCAGTATCAATATACCTCCCAGTATTGGTGTTGACGTTCCCAGAGACAGATTTTACACTCCTGGGCAGGCTAACCTGCAATCCTGAGAGCTTCAAACCCCTTCCTGGGAGTAACTATGCCTATACTGGAACCACCATTTTGCATGGGTCTAATAACTTCATTGCGGCGGAAAACTTTGTGTATATCCATGTCGGTACTGTACCAACTGGCCACTCTAAGGACCAACAGCCCCCAAAAAACATAATAGTACAGTTGACAAGACTATTGCGTCACACATCTGTTGTCGACCTCTTGTAATTTATCACCTGTCACATGTGAATAATGCGTCCTCTTACATGTTATCCATGCCCTAGCATTATGAGACAGATGGCTCTACATAACGTGTTACAAGAGCCATCCGACAGTTATCTAACAATCAACCCTGTAGACTTAGTATTTCATCCAATACGGGGATGATTTAATAAACTTCTGGCTGATAGCCGAAAAAAGACTGCCAGCCAAAAATTAGTCCTCTTTGGTTTTATTACTACTCTAGTTTTAATACCATTTCCCATGGTCTGGTCTCGTGATTTCATTGGTATTAAAACCAGAGAAGTATAAAAACTAATTAGAGAACGTGGGGGTTTTTAGACTCGAGTGGGTTAAAAACCATGGCCGTGAACCTCTAATGGTTTAAAACAAAACACAGCCCCCCCAACAATATATATCTCATTTGCGTAGAGAGATTTATACTGAGAACCGTAGGGCTAAGACCCTGGTGGTTTTAAAACCACACTCTTAAAATTAAAACCCTGGTGGTCTAAAGACCATCAACCCCTCCTCAACGTGTGGCCAGAATTGATTTTCTCTGGTTTTATACACTGTAGTTTTTAAAACCACTGTGGTCTAAATACCCCCAAGTATGGTTTTTAAACCACCAGGGTCTAACCCTGACCACTTTTGGGCAAGCATAGCTCACGTGGAAGTTATCTTTGATTGCTCTTATGGAACGATTTCGTTACGCACATCACTCTCCTGATAGATGATAAAGGGTTAAAGATCGTCGTTCCTGTCCAGGCTAGGACCAGGATGACCTTCATAGGATGGATAGTGTACAAAGAGGAGTTTCATATGACGTCGACCCTCTTGTCTGGTATTTACTCTTGGGTCGGGCCTCATAGGACTAACTTCCTCTCAAGAGGATTATCTCAAGAGAAATCACCTCTCAGAATAAACGTTTTATTACAGGGTTTCCAAGCACCGTATCTTCCCAAGAAAATCTACCCAAAACAATCTTTATATGCATGTATTCCTACAGCCATGCCTACAAGAAGCGCTACATAGTTTAACCATAGACACGGGACGTGCTGCTCATCTCATCAAGCCTTTGAAGAACTTTCTTCCGTGGCTGCATCGCTCATATCTCTTATAGCCTCTTGTTCCGGACTTCATAGTACCCATGTGTGCTTAAAAGGGTTCTCATGGTTCCCTTGGCTTCACAGAACGAGCTGGCCTTTCCTCTGCTGTGAGGACCTAGTGAAAAAGCACTACGTGTTGACATACAGTATGGGGCACACATCACTTCTAACGATATCCAAACCCGGGGTCACCGGTCTAGCCCGATTTTTCGGGATAGAGCGGATGGTGGGTTGAAAAAATTTCTGGCCATGACCGACCTGCCCTGGGGGGCTTCTAGATAATACCAAATGCACGTGACCCATATCTTTTCTTGGGATGCTTCTAAGCTAGCCAATCATTTCACTCATACCAGACCCCAATATTTGAATAGCAACACAAAGACCTGTTGAATCGTGTTGTAAACGGTGGTCAAATTTCATCGCTGTTCTATTTCTATCAGTTTTTAAACGAAGTTCTGATATTTTTGCACTCCGTTTTAACCGCCAACCTTCGTCGGGTTTGGTCACAGTTTCGCTGGCCCCCATAAAACGTTCATTGCTCAAATGGCACAAACACGGTTTTTATGACGTTCGGGGATAATTTGGTTGTAGGTGAGGAGACGGTAGAAGCTATCACAAGGGCACTCCAAGCCGACAGCGATGATGATGATCGGGCGGCGAAACACATACATCAGACTTGAACAACGTATCCTTTCCAAGCCTTGACTCCAGAGATTTGTGGCTCGTATAGACGGTAGTCTGCAGACCTGTGGCCCTCATAGCTACTTGGCTGTATAAGCCGCCAGTTGACAGATTGAAAGCTGTGGTGGACCCAAAGCCGTGGACGTACGTCCAATGTGGATCCACGTCCGTGGCCTTAGGAATGTAGCCCTGAATCAACGGCTCTAGATCACGGGGTCTGAAGCCAAAGCCTTCCCACCACAGCTTTCTAACGATGGACCCACATCTCTAGACCAAAAGCTCTTCTGGACATAATTCCACGGATTTAATTCACTACGGGCCTTCAGGCACTGGAGATGGGTCGCCTTTAGCCCGGAGACCACACTGGCCGGAGACCACACTGGCCGGAGACCACACTGGCCGGGGAACCATTCCCCTTAAAGCTATGGAGGGCCCAGGTACTCCATTTAATTACCGAGCCAACGACTATTCCTGTCTGGACACGGTTCCACGGTTACAGTACTGTAAAAAGACTAAATTGGAATTCAAGTACGCTCTACTGTAGACCTTCCCAGACCACACTTTCAAAGTCGCTTTTATTCAACCTTCTGACTTTGCTAGTTCGCTCATGAATTCGTCCATTTCCGCAGCTTTGCTTTTCTCCTTCTCTTTCAAGTTCCCGAGCACTGGGTCGTATGGTGTGGTTCTCATCCACGCAGACCATTTTTTAATCACCGCAAATGCATCTGCAGCAGAGATCTGGAACCATTCTCGATGCTCACTCAAACACCCTGTACAATCAACCTGGACTTGATAATCAACCAATTCCGCATGGCATAATTCCTCAACGCGCCAGGCATTCGGCACCGTTTCCACAGATTCAGGGGGAGTAGGATATAGCACCTTCATTTCCCTGTTGCAGTCAAAAATCAACGATCGGAGGCGCTCGAGAACGGGTCTAGTCGTATAACCTATTTTGATATACCCCGTGTTACTCTTTGCTTGAAAAGCATAGATATATCCGCGTTTCCGATGCCGGAAACTCAGACTTCGGCAGATTCTTTTATGGACATAGTCGTTCAGGGTTTTTGTGCCGCGTCTATTCCTTCTTGGAAGGATTTGAAAGGGGGTAGTTTCAAACCCCTCCAGCAAAACCAAGGCTGAATCTTCCTGTATTCTCAAGCTTGATATTTGTTGACCCTTCAAATAAAACCCGTCGTAGTGCTCGGTAGATTCTGAACCTAACGACTTGCATTCAGGTTCATAGGGTACCTCAGACCGAGTTGGCAGTCCCACACCGAAGCTAGCCGTTGTGCAAATTCCTAGAATTTTGGACTTCTAATAATCCCCTTTTTCAAGATGCATGGTAAGCTCGTGGTCGGAGCAGTACATATTTTTTTTCAGAATTCCGAGATGATAGTTAATATCGGAGACTCTGCGGTACATACTGAGCCTCACGATTTCGTTAATTATTCTCTGGAAATTTTGAACCTTTCGGCCTCCGATCTTGTTCGGACATGAATTTGACTCTGTTTTTGCACCGCATAGAGTGGAAGCAGGCCTAAGCAATTCCGTGACCTGCACCTCGACATAACGCACGTCACTATGCTGCGCCGGAAAAGCAGCTATCTATTTTATCTTTCGGGCATCTTCTGGATCTTTGCGTCGGTGGGAATGACAATTCGCGAGCGCGCTAAGCTCTTCCATCTTCAAGATCAGCTCTGGAGATTCCTGGCCGAGGAAAATCATGGACTTAATCAAAGTCTTAATTTGGTCTCGATTCTTTCCGGGTATCGAATTAGCGCATGCTGTTCCTGTCTGTATGCAGCGCCGCCCACACTTCCAATTCCGAAGACTAAGGCGAGTTCTTAGAGTACATGTTTTCACTAGGGGTTGGCATGTTTGAGGCTGTTGTTCTTGACAATTGGACTTGTGCAAATCGCTACTAGCATTGCTGGGGGTAGGGCGGTGCACTAGGGTAAAGCTGGCTGACGTATAGCAAGGAACAACTAAGGGACTGGGGCAAGCTGGAGACATTCTGATTTATGACTGTATTCTCACCGCTCCCTAGGGCAGCCAGATAGGCATCTCCAGGTAGAGCTAAGGATGATGGAAGGCTTTAAGGCTTTAAAAAAATGTTGAGCTTTATTGTCTCCTTATTAATAGGAAATTCAAAAAGCCGAGCGGGATATACTAGACCACGAACGTATATAGATAAGGTATTGAGGGGTAATTCGCTAACCCCGCATTTCAGGCCTAGAGACGGATGGTCAAGTATTCTTTTTGGACATGTTACAGTACGTGACTACACGCTTATCTTCTTTTATACTTATTTTCTTGGCGCTCTAGCCGGGAGAACAAGTCCAGCGTCTTCGTTTTCGAAGAGGCATGGTAAGTTGAAATTCTGAAAATCAAGGAGACTTTCCCGGAGCAGAGCAATGGAGCCCGAGGAGCACTTTTTCTCGGAACTATACAAGGCCTCCTATAGACCCACCGGGGCGCTAAAAGCACTAGGAATCCTGCTGCGAAGAGCACCCGTCACATGAGGCGTTAGCTGTAAGCCCTTTCGCAAATGTCCTTTCTATACCCTTCTATTGGCACTGGCCATCAACGATTAGTTTTCCGCTGTTTTTTGAGAGCTATACGTTTATGGTGCTCGCTTCTAGTGAAACTTGGCACCTGATCCTGGGCCTTCCTTCTCGAGAAAGGTAGGAAACAAAACCATTTAGTGTTAAAACGGAGCGCTTTGACCTGTCCAGACATATTGGTACATATTCTTGCTCACATAACATGTCTGCGCCTCTGGGACTAAAATTATCTACGGTTAGGCAAAATAGGCATCAGTCTAAGGCAGCAATGCGATTTCAGTTAGCCGCCTGAGATGCCCGTTAAGCCTCAGGTACGTCGAGATTCTTTTTGTGACACCCAACACATCAATTCCGACTATAATCATCACAGAAAAAGATCTATTGAAAATGGAATCTATATTGTGTGACGATGATTCTTCTCAGGAAGCGATCGCTCGAGCTCGTCTTCAGCGGGATTTTCTTTCTACGATCACGTCTGTAAAAAGGAGACCTAAACTGCTTAAGAGAAACATCGAAAAGCTTGGAAATTACCTGAGAGATCTATTACTGGACATCAATTTCTAGATAGACGGCATGTCACCCTTGGCGAAGGCGACATCGGAGTGGAGAGTGCTTAATGAACTCTTGCAGCACGAAGGAATTAACTTGAATTTTTGCAACTCTGACGGCCGAATAAGCATCTTCTTCGCTGTGGAATGCCGTCCTACTGATTTATTAAGGCTCCTAATAGATAAAGGGGCTCTTCTCGACTGGATGGATAATGAAGGCCGTACTTCGCTGTCACTAGCGGCAGAGCTTGGGCATTTTGACCACGTGAGAATTCTCGTCGAATCTAATGCGGATATCAATTTGGTAGATTTAAGAGGCTGGACGCCGCTATTCTGGGTAGTGTCGAGGCAGCATCTTGAAACTGCAAAATACCTCCTCTCAATTGGAGACGTGAATAGCGACCATCAAGATGTTAGCGGTCGGACTCCTTTATCAATCGCCGCAGAGACTGGGAGTGCCGAAAGTATATGGTGCCTGATCCATGCAAAAGAGAAGGGAAGGCGATTAATCGGGGTTGAACGTGACCTACTGCTATGGGTAGTTTTTCGCCGTGATATGGAAACTGTTCAACTCCTACTCGAGGCTGACAATAGTCTGGCTAATCATCGCGTTAAAGGTCGCACCCCGCTGTCTATGGCGATAGAGCTTGGAGATGTCGGTATAACTAAGCTTCTCATTAATGTAGGAGCGGATTTGTAGGCATTAGATGAAACCAGATGGCCTACCCTGAGTAAGTGGCTGTTTGAAACTTATTTTCCACCAGAGGATGTTCTGCTGGAAGTTGAGAACTTCTCTGTCAATTATCATCTAACAAAAAGATCTCTATTATTACTTGCGGCAGAGTTTGCACGTCGACATTTTGTAGGTACTGCTTGATGCCAGTGCAAACGTGAACTCGGTTGACGCAAAGAGTTGGACAGCGCTAGTATGGGCTGTTGAAAAGCGACACGACGCTGCAGTCGAGGTTTTACTCGAGACCCCGGGAATTTCCGTGGACTCTCGAGATGCGACTGGCCGAACCCCTCTGATGATGGCAGCAAGTCTTGGCGAAATCAACATTTTGAACTAATTACTCAAATCGAATGCAGCGATCGACTCGGAGGATGAGCGAAAGTGGACATCGCTCTCCTAGGCTGTTGCGAATAATCATAAGCAGACAGCGGAGCTCCTACTCAGAGTAGCAGGAGTATGTGTAGACCATCAAGATGCATAAGGTCGTACTCCCTTTTCGCTAGCTGCAGAGCGTGGATTTACCCTGATTATGCAAATGCTTATCGAAAATGGGGCAGATCCCCATATTTCAGATGACGAAGGCCATACAGGGTTTTGGTGGTTTCTCAGAGCAAGGTATGCCTTGTTTACTAGCTCTTTATATCGTTTGAGCCGGCCCGCGCTTGGTGAGACGGTAAATCCTTTTATTCTCCAGGCTTTAGTCTACAACCTATTAACACTAAATAAAAAGGATCGAAGCGGTCGCAACTGGCTCTTATGGGCAGCGGAGTATGGAGACGACGAAGTTGTACGGTGTTTCCTACGGGTCGAGGATAAGGCGGATAGAGTGGACATGAATATTTGTGATGGAACCGGAGACACATTTTCCCGGACTCTATTGATATGGGCATTGGAGGGGGGAAGTATAACTTCAGTTGATCTGTTAAAAGACGGTGACACTATTTCTTTGCATTTATTGGTCGAAGGTATAAGTCTAATAGAACAAGATAACGTTTTGGGCTTGGTGACCAGCCTTCTTTAGGCTGGCTATAATCCTAACCAGCCTGACCAGAAAGGAAAAACTCCTCTGCACATTGCATGTCTTAAGGGAAGCCGAGAACTTGTTTCAGCTTTGATTAAAGCTAATGCGAATTTGGGCGCCAGGGACTATACTGGCAAGATCCCTTTGCAATATGCTCTGAAAGCGCAAAGCAAAGCTGTCGTGGATCTATTGCTTAATGCTCCATCATCAGACCTCAAGCCTGTCCAGTCACGGGAATGGTTTACTATGAAAGAGCTAGAACCTTTCTGGGTATAGATCACTAGGAGGATACAAAACCGCGGCTTTCATTTGGAATTAATCAATGAACTCCACTGCGACTGGGTGCCCGGAGCTAAAGAGGCAAGGCTATGGTGAGTGGGGATCTTATTTGAAAACGGAGAGTTTTATTCCTAACTTTCCAAGTATTTGCGATAACCTAACAATATGGTCGCTCTTACCGTGGAGATTAGGTGTTCACAACAAGCTCAACAAAGAAGGCTATTACTGGAACTATGCCCACGAAGATTCTGGCTATCGGTTGGTAACCTATATTTCGCTCGCCATTCCATACAAGCAAGAGAAAGATGACTATCTATGGGGTATCGCATGGACTAGCATGACGACAGCAGACGGGCTTGCTTCTAGGTTCATCAGCATGCTTCCGAGCGGCTGGGTACCTAATGATCCTTCGGACTTTTTCAGACTGTTCCTTGAGGCTCTACACTATAAATGGAAAGCAACCTGTTCTTATGTAAACACAAGAGTTGAGGCCTTGGTAGGTTCACTGAAAATTCTTTTAGTTTTAACGACTAAAACATAGCATTAATTCATGAGAATCTTTTTTCAGCGACATGATCAAGTTAAAAAGCGTGGTAGGAGTCACGGTCTCGTTAATGAGCTTGCTAAGGATGCTTTGGAGCGTGCAGATCTCCGGCAATGTTTGCAATCGCACATCGAGGGACTTCTTATAGTGGTTAAAACTAATAGTTCACTCGAAGAAAAACATTAACTTGAAGGAGAAATCAGCGAACTCGACCTGGAAGTGACCGCAAAGCTTGACCATATGGAGCAAGCTGTACGAGATCTTTTGCAGATTGTGAGCTACCTTGCAGAATTCTCCTCTAGGCACTAACATCAACTCCAAAGGAGCTTGCTTGGGTCTCCACAAACGAAGCAGCAAGTTTTAAGCGTCTTAGCTGGATTACTGTGAGTGAAATTTTCCATGACTTGCGGGGCTTTTTTAGTAATTAATCTCAATAGTTCATTTTCCTGCCGCTGATGTTTGCTTCGGTGAGTGGAGCGGTTTCTCAAGATACCTTTTCTAAAGACCTTGCCTGATTGGAATCCTTAGAGCCTGTTTGGCATGAACGTGGACCTCCTTCAAGATAACCCAGATTGGAGATGGTATATATTATTTGCGTGTGTGTCGCTAGTCATTACCGGCGTTACATGGTTCATTTCCAAGTGTACTCTTGTGAGTTGCGTTGTTCTAGACTATATGATAGCAGAAACTGACACCCATCCGTAGCAAATGGTTCATGGCAAAGTGGTAGGAGAATTGAGAGTGTTCTCGCGCAGAAGAAGAGACAAGGCCAGTTCAAATTCTTCAGTATGATCTCAAAGAGCTTTCTTGTTTCGAAAGAGCGTTTGGCAATCTACTTGTACGATGATTATTCACAGTTGCTCGGATAGCTGGCTGGGGAACTACCGATGACAATCTGCATAGGACAGGGATTCTAAGGCAAGGTCCGTCGATGGATTGCCGTGCTTGGGAGTGACCTTTGCGAAGAATCTAATCATGGTCGTTGTGGGCGCGTGGCCCGGAGAGGCCTTGCGTTGTCGGGAGTCCATTTGTCTGGGTCTGTAGCCCCAGGGCTGCATGGGCAGCGCTGAATTCCTTTGGTTTTCTAGAGTTCTTCCCTATGTAGATCATCCCGTCGTCTAATCTCCCTCCTAAACTTGACGAGCTCGCTCAAGAGATTGGTAATGTTCAGTCCTCGCTCCCTGTCGAGGAGTCGTCCGAAATTACTACATTATTCATCAGTCTAGATACCACGCAACAACCGAAATCATGTCCAGTATACAGGAAGGCAGCAATCTTCATGATGCTGGAACAAGCCGTTACGATGGCAGTGGGGAGGAAGACTTCTAAACCAATCACGTTGAAACAGTAGCTGCTCGGCCGTGATTTATTATACCCAATAAAAGAGACTAAATACGATGGTCAAACAGCATCGCTCCAGATGAGGTGCGCAGGGCGTATGATTTTCCATCACAGCAACCATAGCATCAGTATCATTCGATGGCTACGACCATGGACTTCAAACGGGTGGGGTGGGGGGGGGGGGGGGAGAACTGGGGGACAACTTCGGCTCGATCCGCGCAGAATTCATCCGATAAAGCTCAGGAACAATTTATTAAAAATAGAGCGAACAGAAAATCCGCCAATCCCTCTTATCAACCGTCCCATTCCCGCATGATCAAGTCTTTGTCCATCGCGACAAACTGCTCCGATCATTGGCTGCCAAGGGGATGACTCATCATGCGGGCTATTCCTGATGCCCCTAAACCGTAAGGCACATTCTGCCTGGCTCACTCAGGGCGGACCTGACCAAATTAATCACATGTTACTGTAACAAATTGCCGCCCTGATTCTGCCTCAATATGATAAGTAGATTCAGGAGGTTGACTTAGCATAATTCTCAATGCTAGTGAATTGATTCATGGTCTGAAATCATCCTTCGCCTGGTTGTAGCTTACGGGCACTAGCGTGGTGCCGTTAACAAAACCGATATTTGAGGCCGGCCGTAACAACTTCTCAATAGTCCACCTACCTGCAGATCCCTAATCTGCGGCCCTTCTCCAGAAGTCGCTGTCATTGTCAATGTCATACTCATCGTCATCGTAATCATCAAAATACTCTTCACCTTCAATCTCGTCCCAAGTTCTGTCGATGTCCCACTCCTCGTCTTCCGCTCGCTCTACCACAATGAGTTTCCATCCTTGACTCTCCATTTTCCTTCGAATGATTGAGTCTGGGCCTTCTTCATAAATCTCGATGACGATTTCTTGGAGAGACGGAATTGCTCTGAAGCCAGCATCTACCAGTGCTAACGCCTTATCACATAGTCTCGGGTTGTCATATGAATCCAGCCGATATTCCATAGCACTTGTGCTATCTGCGGCCATTATGAGCTTTTGTAGATTGGTACAGCGTGACTGGATCTTTTCCAAGAAACTAAAGCTCTCTTCTGTCAGGCTGACCTCGTCGTCTTTAAGATAGCGAAGTTCTGGAAAGTCGATGCGGATACACTGAAGGTGAGACGCGTTGATGAAACCAATTGTGACAAGAAATTCGGGTATACGGCAAGGTTCCCACGTAAGGTCAAAGCAATTATGGCCATAAAGGAGTGACCTGGCCTCGTGTAGGATGGCCGAATTCGTAAAGAGTAGATCGAGTTCCAGCTCATGATCCCCATTCCAGGGATCAATAGGCTCTCTGCGTACGAAAAGATATTTGTATATCTCGTTGCGAAGTTCGGCAGGAAGACTCAGAAAGCTCGCTGGCATCTCTACGATTGCGACTTCGTGAGTGTTGGATGGTGTTTGTGTATACCTGTGGGCCCTCGTTGAGGAAGTGGGGTCAAAGAAAAGTCGCGACTTGCAGTGCTAAATCAATCACGTGTTGGGTTCGTACTGTCAGCAGTCATTCGGTGCCGAGTGTGGGTGGGTGCTGCTGGCCCGAAGGAAATCTACTAAAATGCTGACTAAATAGGGTCGACCTTGGGCTCTTGACCCAATACGGACTAGTGCTCCAACATGTAACGTCACAACTCGGGAGTCACGACTCAACCTCACGTGATACATGCAAGAAGCTTAGCCTTTGCTTATATTTCGGCTCTCGCTGGACAGTACTCCGTAGTAGATTTTGACGAAGACCACAGAAGAAGATCAAATTGAATTTGCTCCGGTATGCTGAGTCAGCGGACTGTAGCTCGCAGCCCCATTCGGCTCACAGGGATATTGGCAGGCGAGGAAGAAAGTCGCGAGACAAGAACGCTCACGATGGGACCCAAGCTATTCCCATAACCACCCCATTGGAGGGCTTTTTTACAACGTTTCTGCACAATGAATACTGTTGTTCTCGCTGTCCTTCAGCCTGCAGTGTCACTTTAGATGGGGACGATCCAAACTTAGGCGTCACTGTAGTTGCTTGGGTACCTTATGCTGATTGGTCTTTGCCACTGATTGACCCACTAATTGGTACATATTAACTATATAACGTAACTCCGTATACAAATACGATGCGTGGATGCTGCAGGGCATCCACTCTAGGCATCAAGGGAAGTTGCTCCTGTACAGCAAATAGTAGTTGTTCACTCTTTCTCAAAATATGTGGTTTTTGAAGTTTGTGACATAATAAGATAAGATTGGCTATGTGAAGACCACAAATGTGGCTGGCGGGTGGCTATGCTGACCGGAGTTTTTAAATTCTTGAACTACTAGGAGAATGAAATTCTGCGTGGATAAAGCCGTGGTTGTCCCCGATCTGAAGTCCATGGTTGTACTGTAGCCATCGAATGATACTGATGATATGGATGCCATGATGGATAAGCATACACCTTTTGTATCTCATCTGAAGCAATGTTGTTTGACCATCAGCTTATTGAGGGATAAACAACGTTAAATGAACGTGACCTCTCTTGCCTCACTTACATGCATGAATACCCAAAGATCCCGAGAACCAATAAGAACAAATTATCTCAGCCTCAAATTACTCGCAGCCGCGCTTGTCGGTTATAAATACGACGAAGTTGCAAACTAGACAAACGGAGATTATGCAAGTATGTGTTATCCAAACCCCGGAGCGGGGTAAAAAAAACGTGTGCTGATATAAATACGTTGAGCGACTCTATCAAAATCTCAATCTTCTTCCTACCATAATATCACTGAGGAAGCAAGGCAACGATGGGTTGTATTTGGATCACAAATATACCTCGCCCAGAGGTAACAAATGTTGAGAAGACCGGGCCATCCATCACGAATGTGGAGCATTTGTCTTCTTATAATTGGATCCAATCGCCTAGCCCCACTATTGCTGTACCCGGCTGCCCGCCTCTTTGGTCTCCACCCAAAACCCCCAAGAAAGTGCCCAAAGACTCTGGGCTCATTTACATTGCTCAAAACGCGTTTCGCCATCCCGAAAGTCCGCTTGAGCCACTTTTTCGCTCGTTGTATATTGAAAGACCTTCATACAACATACACCAGGTTGACGTGATAACTGATCGAAACAACGTTCGCAAACTTCTGTCGTTCATCAATCCAAATCTCACTAAAAATGGACGGGAGCCCTTTACCATTGACATAGAGATCACAAGCAATACAGCAATTTTTTGTAGGGCAGAAACGGAAACATACAGATTCGTTGGGCCACATGATTTCAGAGGTCACGGTCACGAGTTCGAGAAAGCATTCACTACAACCCAAGTATCCGGTAGCACTGGACATCATCGGATTATCTCCTACGACTTTGGTGGGTTGAAATTCATAGTACGCTATGAAACCGACGCATACGTTGATGACGTTTCGAAACCTCAATCTCACAGCGTGAATTCGGAAAATGAGAATTTCCTGAACATGATGGAAAATCTTTCTCTTTCGCGAACCGGAAATCATTCTCGCCTTCCCACTGAATCCAAATTAGTGATCCGGGAGGAAGGAAAACCAGTATCAATCAAATCAACTCTTGAGATCAAAACACGAGTCTCCTATAAGCATATCAACATACAAGAAGTTCTTCCACAGCTATGGGTATCACAAACACCCAATCTTGTTCGCGCCTACCACACTAAGGGCATATTTGGACCGCCAGAAGTTAAAGACGTCACTTATGAGATTGCTGAGTGGGAACAAAACCATGCTAATGACCTTTGGAAATTGGTTGCATTGGTCAAGGAAATCATCAGAGTTGTGAGAGACAATGGGGGGAGTGCTGTCCTTAAGTATGATGGTCGAAGTGATAACCTTACGATTTGGACGAGAGAAGGGAGCAAGATGCTACCGGATGATCTTTATTTGAAACTCGGTGATAGAGGTGGATCAGCTCCGGCGATGGGAAAAAATTCTCGGAAAACGAATTTCAAAATTGGGGATACTTTCTACAATGTTGACGTCTCCACTATACCATACTTATCATCCTTTGTCAGTTTTCAACGCCTTGCGCAGCCGCAAAATACGGAATTCGTCCATCGCAATATTGCCTTGTTTGATGTTGCTCTCAAGGGTCTAGAATCAGGCTATCGACACTGTTTCCGCTCTTTGCGAGGTGATATTCCCCGGTACCACACTCTCTGTGAAACATATGACTTTCTCGGGGTCGACATACTTGCCGGGCAGTCCATTGATGACATTTTTGCCGATTTGAGGGCTTGCAAAACCGACTACGAACTCGAATATAAGCGTTATAGAGCTGTAAGGGGCGATAAATCTCGAGCACGAGACGCCGCATTCCGACTTTTATTTCTGATAATACGCAGCGAATTCAGTGATGAAAAGAAGGATCCTGCCAAGGTTTACAATGCTGTGTTATTCGTTGTCTCACATCTAGGAACCTTCAAACAGGGCACGAGGACCGCGGTGCGGTCGGTCTTTGATGAGCGTTTCGTCGTGTCTACGAGGCAACGAAGCCAATTGGATCGTTGGAAAAAGGGGACTACTAGCGACTCCTCAGGCGACGGGAACACAACCGAGGATGAGTCTTCTGAGCCGTATTTTTCCGATGAGTTCTAAGCCAGGACGATTAAGGCGAATGGTTTTTCTTACTCGGGTTCAAGGTATCTGTGTGTGTCGTTGAGGCACGTGTACAGTACTACCCACTTATCATACTCCATCTACACCTTTCCTTGCCGCGTGGCCCAATATACCCGCGGGTGAAACACAAATTGTATATTCGCCTCAGGCGAATGATAACGCCTCTAAATTTCAGATTGCTCAACAAATATGATATTTAGCCTCAGTCAATCAATATCTTCTTCTTTAATCTACTTTAAGTTCCTCTAAAAGATAGAGCCAATACCTAATCTCAAGGACATTCGCTATACATCGGATGAAAATGGAAGCTATTATATTCGGAGTTGAGTTTCAATTTTTCTCGCACCCTGTAGATAACCAGACATGCCAGAAGTCAGAGCGTCAACTTCTGCCACCACCATACCGGTGTCCTTAGAACCACTCAAACCAAATACTGGTTCTCAATCTCTGCAATGATACCAGGAATGTCCTCCCAGCCTCTTGCAATCGCCTTCTCTATGAGGCCATTCAGGGAAGCTGCGATCCGGATTGAAAATGCCCTATGGGCTCAGTCAGGTTCAAATTGAGGACAGGAGAGATACTTACAAATAGGAGCGAGTAGTTCCAGGTTGGCTGGTTGGCAGGGGGCTTTCGCATTAATCTTCGTCAGTTGTGAAGGACGTGGAAACCTTTGAAAACATACTTGTGTACGACAACAATTTTTAAAACACCCATTCTTGCGTCCATCTGAATTTCTTGGGTCACTGAGGGTTGTTGCAGTGCTGGTCCCTCTACAGTATTGAGAAACCCTTCTCGAAGTTCACAACGGCTCATGGCTTTAGCGTGCCTGCGCCAACGTCAGATTATTTCATTGCTAATCGTGATAAACACTTACAGCGGCACCCCTTGCGCTGAAAATGATAGCCATTCAACACAAAAGTTGCTAGTCAAGTCTGCCAAAGGCGCGGGGAAGCTCTGTTCCAGGTCGGCTGGTTTTCTGATTAATATCGCTGGCCGAACCAGGCGTGATTCGTGAGAAGAGCAAGGATCTGAAGTTCTGTTTAGAGTCCCTTCTAGCCGTTTTTGCCCATCGTGGAAAACATCGAGGATCTTTGTCAAACTATTCCGGTATGAATTTGAGTTATGAAGGCGCGGTACACTTTGCACAGCTGCCTCTAAAATTTTTGTGGAATAATCCATCAATTTCCAGCAGAGCAGTTCTTGGAGAAGCATGACTTTAACTTCGCCATATTAGCCTTGAAAACGGAAAGAATGGCATGTCTTACCGTGCTTCAACATGTGACGAGGGTTCATAAAGGTTATAGTGGCAGGCCACCATTCAGGGGTTGGACCCTGATAGGACAGCTGCGGCTCGAAAAGTCTGATCCATCTGTCTGCCATGTCTCCGAGTATGTCGCTAGTGAAGCTGTCGAGCTGGACCCTGTATAATTCATCTGTCGAAGGGTTTGCGAGTATTTTGCCGGGAAATTCCTGTTGAGGCATACTCCCTGCGGAGGAGGCTTCGCTTTGAGAGGGTCGATAGTGTTCATATGTATGGCAGTGCATCTTGGAGTCAAACGAGGAATGATCGAGAAGGTTTTGGGAGACGGTTGTAGGTTAAATATGTCCGGGTTTGGCAATCTCACGCATTGCCCAATCTGAGTTTGACTAGCGTCGCAATTGTCGATGGACCTGTTCATTGACTTAGATGTATTGGGATTTCTCGTACTCCTGGATTCGGTGCAGGGCTTAAGCCAATAGATATGGCGGTACACAATGCGAAGCATTTCCTCTTTGCTGATCCTCTTGGATAACGAAACTTCCCGAAGCACAAGTTCCTTAGCCGCAGAAATTTGTCCATTTAAATAGAAGAGATCTCGTATGCAATGAGGCTTTCCATGAATCCACAACCCTCCACGCACAGTACCTCTGCTGCCATCATGATACACCACGAGAACAATATATCAGGAGTGTAAACTGTATTGTGATTGTACAATACGCCGAAAAATTGTTCAAATCTCCTTATCCTACCCAGCACCCTCATGTCCAATATCTTTGGCTAACACAAGGTCATTCCATACTGAAAAGAAACAGGACGGGGGCGCTAGATTGGGGATGGCGTAATCATATATTGAAAACCCTGCCCTGCGAGGAAAAAATACCACGAGCCGTATCCTGCTGCCCGGGGATAATAAAAAGGCTATGGAAAGAACGTTTGCGGCAGGTTACGGAATTGGATTGACCTGTATAATGGCATGTTTGGATACTGTAATCAGGTCTTCGCCCAATAGCTTATGAACAACAATTCTACCAAAATCACCCTGCAGGATGATGAACTTGTCCTGTTCTCATGTCCAGGCGTAGACGGTCCTCCGCCATCAATACACGTACCAGCTATACAACCACTTTCACTCATACAAAAGACCTGGTCGCCAAATACTGGATCTCGATCGTCGAAAGTTGATAAAGTGATTCATATTCCAAAAGGGGAATTGGGTCTCACCATAGGTACGACCGAGAACCCGGCCTTGCTAATATGGCCAGGGCCAATCCTATTCGTTGTTCCGCTTCTCCACCACCCAGGTCTCGACAGGCATTGTCAGTATGTCCATGCCGTCGACGCAGGGATTACGACATGTAAAGAGATGGTTATGTTGATTCATAGGCTTCCTAGGGAAGATCGGAGTTAGCATATGACGAAATAGGTTAAAATGGAGTGGGACTCCAAACCTCCATTAACAAGGACGGTCAAACGTTGGCAGCATGGTGACAAATCCTGATGATTGCAGTGACTCTGGTTGTTGGCATCACTGGAACCGACGCAGGTGTGACGCTGATCGTCCATATTGTTAATGAACCTTTCTGTCACCAACAGAATGCGTTGTAGGAAACTCCACGAAAGGCATCTTGAGCAGAGTTAGTGTTTAGGGAGGGGATCACGACACAACCACTTCGCCCCCGACCCTCTTCTTGGTCAGAGCTTGGCTTCCCGTAACAGGTAGACATCACAATATCTGCTAGAGCATTGGGCCCCATCACCATGTGAAGATGTCTGTCCTTTGTTGGAGGTGTTACGAGAAGGACAAGACCGCGACGCAAAAAGGAGGCAGGACACTGGCTTTCGTAATCGTGGATTAGTGTCCATACACGTGACTGGCTGGAGCGGGGCAAAGGAGCAAAACGTCACGACCGATGCAACCATTTTTGAATCAGCAAGACGGGATACCTGCATGCTTTGCAGTAGCATTAGTTGGGAAAACATCTACAATTTTTCTCGGGTTCTTGTCGTATCTTTCGAGGTATGTCCTGCAGGCTCACATCATTATCATGCTATTGCCGTCCGCTCACTCATCGTGATCACAACAGGGTCCTCCTTCCTCGCACCGTCGCTTTCCTGGTTACGTGCAGTGACTGGGAGCCTGCGTATCTTTGAAATCCGTACCTTTGAATCCGACAATAAGGGCTTACGTGAGAACTTCAGTGTTTGTTTCCAGATGAGCGAAGCGCAGCGCGATGAAGTTCTTCAGGTAGAACTAGACCCTATCGAACATAAAGTGGTGCAGGATTTGCAGAAGTGGGTGCAAGAGACAGACGTGGAATGGAGACAGTCCCCTCAGTTTAATCTTGTAGAGCAATGTTCAGACGGGAAGTTATGGGAGGTTATACCTCAACTTACGCATGTCTGTTCTTACCGTTCCACCCAGAAAGCAGACGCCGCTAATGGTTCCAGGATTCCCAAGTTGCTGTGTTCAAAACATCTCATTCGCGATGGGGTCTCAGAAAGGGCGAGCTCATACCTTTCCTCCCGATTGAAGGGTGCTACGTTAACGATGGAGAGCAACGCTACCCTTTAATTTACGGGACCAAGTTACGTATATCGAAATATGTCACTGTGGAAGTGCCTAAGGGGAACACTCTGTATCTGGTATGGAGGGTCAAGGGAACGAATCAATAGATACAGAAAAGCCCTGTCAGTGGCGATCGACTTGGCGATCTTTTTTAAGTACAGTTAAGATCCCAGGAGGAGCCTACTGTCGGACCAGCGAAGTCGAGATATGTCATTTCGAGGTCAGGGTTGAAGAAGTCGAGGTGAATCATATCAAGCTCTGGCTCAAGCGTTCTCGCAATAGTCTCTGTGTCAAGGGGACCATCGGTCAACAATTCATGGTATGTAAAATTGTCGGTTGAGGCAGAGTGAGTGCAAGGATCTCCTCTGTCTTGTTCTGAACCAATTTCTGGAGCATGTACAAAAGACATAGGCTCAACTCCCGCAAAGCTAGAATGGTGGGATCTCGCGCCTGTGGCATCTGCCGGAAATCGAGTTCCTTCGCAAGACTCCAATACCAGGTGGGGGGATAGATAAGTTGTAGCCGTATTCATTGGAGGTTGAGGACTACTACCCTTTCGTCGCCGCTTCGTCCCTCTTTTCCGCACAGTTTTTTCTCCGATTTCTATGGGCGGGCGCAAAACAGATTTTGGAATGCATAGAAAATCGGAATGGAAACTGAGAAGATCGCCCGCCACAATATTTGCGTTCGTTTGCTCCGATAAGTCCGTGATTGCCTTTTTTCGTAAGTGCTCTATGGCTTTGTCAAAATCCTCTCCACAAAGGCCGCCATCGTCCCATCTAGTCATGTCAGACTTGAGCGATGCTGCGTCAAATGCTGAACACTTACATGGTGTCAGGAATAGAGAGAAAGAACAGAGGGCCGAATGTGGTATCACCTTTACTCAGCTTTTTGCAGAACTGAGTGACTCTTTGACCTCTTCGTGTGATTTCCTTGCACACATTGAGATCTGAAACTGGCAACTCTGCTTGAGTAAGGAAGGTATCCAATTGCTTCTCCAAGATACGGGTATGTGAAGAAGTTGGGAATTCTCGCCGAAAGAGGTTGTAGGCTGAAACAGCAACAAATCTTTGAAGGACGCGTTGTTCCTCGATATTGGAATCTAATTGTGCTGCACCTTGAAGAAACGTTCGCGACCTCGCCTTTTGCTCTTGCCCGCTATATTTGGGTAGCTCCAAGACGAGTCTTTCCCAGAACTCCAATGGATCTTGTTGAAAAGATGTGAAGCGGTTCAGAAGTCGATGGGGCACCGTGAGTTTGTTGATTTTCTCAATTCGGGCACGATTTGCTTGGGATGTTTTAGTCGAGGTACCGAACAGGCTCCGAAGGGGAATATAGAGCTGCCGAAGAAATTCAGACGACTCCCCATCTTCTGAGGCTCCGAACGGCCGATTTTCAGGAAGAGTCTGTAACCAGAGGATCACATCCCTATTAGTTAATGGCTTTGGCATCGTCCTTTCACGCCTCGATGAAAGTGAAGTACCGTGTCTGACCATTGTATGTGGAGTGCTGTTGTGAAGAAGGGAAAGTGACGATGTGAACTCGAAGGGCTGTTACAAGAGGACTGTTGAGATGAAGCTAAGCCGAAAATGATTTCTCGGGGGGTGCGCACCCCCCGAGAAATCTCACCGCAACTCCAAGCCCTGAATTCCCCGTGCTCTTTGTTTGTCCGCGGTGGTCGAGCAATCAGATCTACCTTTGAAGCGTGAATTCGTCAATTTGAAAACTCCTATTCATCTGCAAACCTCAAGTAGTCAGTGGGTGTGCAGCTCTTCAGTTCAACCAGCCAATTACTCGGAGTGCCATGGCTGCAATGAAAGATCCACACCTAGCTTCAATGTTTGCACGTCTTCCTCTCATCCAAATTCGTTCAAAGCAGGTTCGCTACCATTTTCAAATGATTCTTGTTTTGCAGAAAACAAAAATATCAATATAATATACCCCGAATGAATAACTCCGACAATTTTTCAAAATATTCTCGTCTTCAATTTGTAATTTCTCACTTAGTCGGCATGGCGCTTACCTTGAACTGTTTCCCCGATGTCTCTCTTTGGGGGCTATTTCCCGCTTGGGTACAGTCCTTTGGTTTCTGTCGCAGCGATGAAGATTCCTTACAGAACGGAAGGACCGAGCCAGAGCCTATCAAGAATCGTGGTCGAATGATCCCTGATGCCAGAATTCCATATGCGCATACTGAAGTCGCCGTATATCCACCCACCAGTCACACTGTCGGCGGCCTACATAATTCGAGAGAATCAAAGATTTTTATCGAAAGGGGTGCTAGTCAAGCCGGAGAAATTAGAGGTAAGTAATCTATGGAGCTTAATCAGTCAAGGGCCATCTACTCACTTGGGGGAACTGCAAGACACATGTCGGATAGGGACATCGGAATCCGATAGTAGCATGGAAAGTAGTATTCTCGAGCTTCCTTCGATACCTCCCAACATCCCGATCTATACGAAAGGCATTATTGTTGCTTTGGGAGTGAGCACGGTCCCTTTTTCAACTTCAGAAACCTCGACTTTCATCACCCGTTCGATTGGGTTCGAATTGAAGTAGGAACAACGAAACAAGGGAAGATTGCATATCGCGCAATATTCACCTTAAAGGTGACACCGAACGGGGAGGTTTTCTAGATATTATGAGGATTAAGTCACTCAGGTATTGAAGCAAGAAATTACAAACGTCCTGCCTTGCAACAGCCCGCACAACATTCGGCAGTGGTCAACATTATGGGTCTAACTTTGGGGTTCGGGAACAGGAACAGAGTCAAGAGTAGTATTTCAGCGGGCGTATCGACCTATGTAATTTGGTGATCAAAATGTTCACATAGCTCGCAATCGCTAGTAACATGGCTGCAATGGCATCTCAAGTTGATAAATTCCTGTAGGGCCTCGCATTGGCAACACCAAGTTCTTGGCGGTTGCTTCTGTACCCTTGGTTGTAAAGTTCGCTTCCGATATCGATCGTCATTGAGAAGCGCTTGAGATTTTGCTTCTAAATCTTTATAATTCGACTCACAGTCCGAATCAGGCTCAATGACGTTCTTCTCTTTCGCTGCTATGTGTGTCTTTTCAATTATTATCTTCTTCAAGTGATCACGTTGGTGGAAAATATCCTCTTCACTCTTTCGTTTCAAAACTGTGCTTGCGGGCGGTAGGGAGAGAGTTTTTTTTGAGCATTCACGAGGTGTTTCGGTATTCTTCTGGGGTAGGTCGTCATTCATAGCGAATGACTTAATTTTCGGGGATTAGCATGCTTTTTGTTGTGTCCAGTTGGTAGTACGTTCCACCACTCACAAGCATAACAAATACTGAAGGTAGGCCACTAGGTAGCCTCTTGGCTGAGTATGAGAGTTGACTCGACCGTGCCTGCTGAGCGAAGCAAAATCTGGAAGAGTTCAGCTAGGGGATGGCTTGTTTTATACTGCTATTGTAGATCACATCAAGAGCCCTCCCACAGTTAGTATTAGAACTTTGATGGATATTCGGATTCTAAAAAGTAGAGATCCAGCGATCATGATGAGCCGTCTCAGGAAAAGCAGGACACTATTTGTCTGTACGAATATAGGTTGCATCCAATTCAAAGCTGTTTTTGCATTCTGCTAATTCCAAAGGTAAAAAATGTGTCGGGGCATGCTGGGACAATACTGGCGAGTCAAGAGCAGCCAATCTTCTGATAAGCAAGGTGAAACAAATAGCAAAGCTCCCAGCGCCGGCTTACACGATTACTTCCGTAGGAGCTTCGGCCGCTTCGTAATGCCAAGGCCTTTTAGTGTGAATCTTGGCTGGAAATTATTCGGACGTCCATTGAGCCAGAGAGTGGCTTCCTGGAAGATGACTAAGCATGCTTGAGGCTGTCTGACAGCTGATGTCAATATGGCGGAAGGTTACAATCCGAGAACTAAGAGAACAACACTCTCTCCAACAAGTGACGGGGACTAAATTTTTTTTCTGCGGGACCTAAAATTCAATTTAATCCATGCAGGTTCTATTTCATCAACTAAGCTTTGCTCCTTTTTCCTGGTATAAAAAGGAATATTTCAAAAGAGGCACCACTCGATTCCCAATGTTCCCTTCAACTCCGAACACCAATTTTTTTAGTCCTTCTTGCTTTATCACCTCAAATGGCCAACCAACCTGATGAAGTGCTTCACTCTCTTCTTGACACCTTTTCGCCAGGGCTTTCGTGGCTTATTCGGCTGATCTCGGCAGCTCTAGGCGTCAACATATTGTCTTATGTTCTGCCGCTCGTTGTCTTTCCGATCATTTCAACGTTCATTCTGCCATCAATTTTGAGTCTTCTGGAGCCCATTGTTTCACTCTTTATCTCATCTGCGGAAATCAAATACAGAAATAATCTATACCCGCAAGTTACGAGATGGATGTGTAGCGCCATGTTTCACAGCTGGACTGGCTCTGCTATTGTTGGACTCACGGAGTCAATTGGATATCTTTGGGACTCCAACCATGAATCTCTCGGATACGTGGAGACAGAAGACCCAGCATATCGAGGAAAGATAGAGAGGGTTCGCATCACCCCTGGACAAGAACGCTTCCATTTCTTCCAATACCAGAATTGTTGGTTTGCATTGTACCGCGACCCGCACCGGAACTCTCAGGATCCCTTCTCGAGAAACGCTGAGAACATTATTATTTATTACATGTCCTGGAACAGGAATGTTTTTGGAAAACTCCTGGAGGCCATCCAAAAATTGAATGTTGACTGCCGCCGCGGAAAACTCCCTGTGTTCTGTGCATACCAAAATAAGCAGGATGCGGGTTGGCGAAAGATGTGTGACGAGCTTCCTCGAAGCCTAGACAGCCTAGCGCTGGATGAAGGTGTGAAGGGAGAAATCGTGAAAGATGTCAGAATGTTTCTCAGCAATGAAGTTGTCGACTTGTATCAGAGACGCGGCATCCCGCATCGGCGAGGCTACCTCCTGTACGGCCCACCCGGGACCGGTAAAACTAGCTGCTGCAAGATGCTTGCCACGCACTTTGAACTCCCGATATACATCATCAATCTCGCTACTGTTGATGATCTTGGCCTGGGGGAGTTATTTCGCACACTGCCGGCCCATCCTGCCCGCTCTATGGTGGTATTGGAAGACATAGACAGCGCGGGGATAAATAGACATGGCCACACTGCGAATAAGAAAGATGATGCCGGTCATCAGAAAGGGATAACGCTGGCAACTGTTCTCAATATAATAGATGGCATCGGAGCGCACCACGGCCACATTCTCATTGCCACCACGAATGCCAGGCCAGAACTTGACCCAGCTTTGACTCGACCTGGACGAATCGACAAGCAATATGAGTTCCAAAACCTCGATCCGGCGACAATCAAAAGCTACTTCACATTCTTTTTTGGTAATTATGCCGACGTGAGCTCTTCAAACATAACGATTGATCAGCTGGCCGGTAAATTTTCTGATGCCGTGTCCCATCTGGACTTTCCACCAGCAATACTGCAGGAGTATTTCCTGCAATGCAATGAAGACCCTACGATCGCAATCAAAAATGTGACAACACTACAGGCCCGGCTTTAAAATGACCGACAGCGACCCAATCTTACGTAGAGGAACTATGTTCAAGAGATGATTTCATTGTCTGGCTGGCTTTTCAAGATGGAATCTACAATTTTCCCCGCAAGCTCATTTTACTGGCATTTCAACACACAGTTTGTCAGCAGCTTTAGTCATGCCCCTGGAAGCCAATCATCAACCAGATGAAGAGTCTGAAGCCCCTGTAAGGTGGATCTCAGTTTACGAAGTCCCGCGTTAATCCAAATCTGTTGATCCAACCCATGTCTGATACCCCGCTCACGATAACATAAGTTAAAGCCTTTCCACATAATTTTGGACTCAAATCCTTAAATCGTGAAATCCAGTATCCTGTTTGAGACGCTGAATTTTGAGTTATGCAGTCACGGAAGCACATTTGTACACGTTGCCAGAAATGCTTCAATACGGCTCATGCCAAGCAGCAGCATATATCAAACTCACTGAATCACCATCTCTGCCGTTTTTGCTCCTCGCCGTTGGATTATCCAACTGAAGAAGAGCTCAACGAACATCTTGAGGATGATCATAACAGATGCACGACTTGTGATCGTCAGTTCAGCGCACCTCGCCAGCTTTTCCAGCACGACATAGATAAGCATAACATGTGTGCGTCGTGTCGTCGGTATTTCGATAACCCGTCTAATTTGAAAAGTGTTTGTTTATGATCCAACAACCGGTGATGGGCAGCTAATAATATGTCCTATAGCACAAGATTTCTCATGCTAAAAGGAACATTAGCTGTCCTGGCTGCTCGCGTCGGTTTCCCACAAATTCTGCAATGATGTTGCACCTCGAAGCTGGGACATGCAATTCCGGCGTTGATCTCGACAAGATAAACCAGCTAGCTTTCGAGTGCTATCAAGCACAGCGGTATAAGTCTTCGAATGCGAATTTCAGGTTCGAATGTCCAACCTGCCAAACACCATTCGCTTTTATGAGTGGTATTTTGCAGCACGCAGAAAGTGACTGTTGTGAAGAAGACTTGGGTAGTGAAAGTCCACTTGGGATATTTCTTGAATTTGCTCGGTTTAGCATTGACTGTGATAACAGTGAATGCTGAACATTAGCATAGTGAAGAGAAGATTGTCTTATTATGGGCTACGATACATTGGAACAATGTGGGACACACGACGTTCAGTCATCTCCTTGGAACCCAATCATGACCCGATCGATGTAGAGAGCCTCACGTGTAAAACTCCCTACCCTCCAGGAAGGCACTAATACCACCTTTCTTGAGCATTCCGATGACCGTCCGCCAAGAAGAGTGCTTATGTAGAGAAACTATGTTCAAGAGATGATTTCATTGTCTAGCTGGCTTTTCAATGTGGAACCTACAATTTCTTAAGACATTCTGGGTTATAGCCAAGTACACAAAAAGATAACAAAAACCCAAGTCCGTAAATCACCGAGCTCGTAATCGCTTTGACCGACGGGGGGTAGGTTTGATAGTAGACGCTTTCATTTTGCCTGGACGCCCTTTCTCCTTTTGCTCCCCACCAGGCTGCTCTTCTGGGCGACCGCGTTTTCGAGATGAGCGCGTCGCGTGCGGTGATGGAAGCTGAGAACCAGGTTCTAGATTTGCCGCATTTGCTGCTCCCCTAGTCACTCGCCGTGTAGAGATCTCCGTCAAGTTTGAATCGGTGCCAGTCACTGGATATCCAGCAGAGGAGGCAGAAACTTCAGTGCTTGGCGGGCAGGTTGATGTCTCAGTAACAGGACCAGATTCCATTAATCGAGGGTCAATATTTGCCATGTCAAAATCGAGAGAGGAGGCGGGTGTTTCGGTGCCTTGCTGAGCCTCTGAATCCGTAGACGCGTCTCTGGAAGGACCATCGCTAGGGCTAAACTGTGGTATTATGGGCAGATGACACAATTTAATCTTGACATCGTACTTGTGTTCATTGTTGGCGTGGGCCAGAAATTCGGTGATTTTAGCGAACTTGGGGAGATTGCGACAGGCTTCCCAGTTGCAACTGATCCCGTTATCCGCATAAACCAGATGGAAGTCGATAAGATGACGACGAAGAGAGTCTGGTCGCTTGGAAGGAAACTTGTGCGGAGGAGGATTGGACGCTGAGCGACGATATTCACCATAGCAAATAATGCAGACGTCTGTTGGGCATTTCTGACTGTCTTCTTCAGGATGCGAAGATTCCTGTGGCTGTTCTGATGGCTCATCACTCTCGCTGTCGAATTTCCAATCAACACGATTGCCCCGCCTGCTCGGCTCGCAGAGCCCGAGGAGCGCAACCATGTCCTTGGTAACCTGGATGCGACGCACGAGGAGCTTGTCCTCGTCATAATTCTCCGCTTCAGGTCCGTAAAAATTCTCCACGAGGCGAGCCCGCTCGGGAAAAACGTACGTTGGGGTAGGCAACTCCCAGTCCTCATCATCAGAACTGCCCGCATCGCATGATTCAACATCAGGTTCGCTAAGAAGCTGTTTGATCTGTCGGTCGACTTCGAGTACCGGTGCGTTACGGAAATAATCCTTCCTGGCCGTCTCTCTAGTATCGGTCGCTAAAGCCTTGCGAAGCTTGGCCATTTCTTTGTCAACAGCTTTGTGACGTTGATAAAGGTGTGGAAAGGGCTTCTGAGCGTTCTTCACAGTGCCAGCTAGAGATCGCATCTCCGCCATAAGCTCTCTCTTCTCTCGTTTCAACTCTAGTAGTTCCGGATGTCGGCAAATGGCACGTTTATGTGTATCGGTAAGCTCGGACGGCGCTAATGGATCCCTCTTCCTAAGCATACTGCCAGCGACGCGTAATAAACCCTCCTGAGGGGGTCGAAGGAGAATAATATGTTGGAGATCGCGTCCAATGAACTGTGACTGATAGTGTCTTTCGAATACTGTATCACCCGACTGGCTAAGCACTCTTTGCCGCTCCTGGCTAGTGAAATTCCCTATACGCTTCTAGTCAGACCGAATATGATAAGAACTCCGTCGAATAGTGGCAAAGTTCCTAAGATTTGGCACTGGAGTGACTCACGATTGACTTCATTTGCGGCCTAACGGCGAAAATTGTAATGTCTAATATCGTTTTCGAATCGAGCATCTCGACCTAACTCATTCAGTGCCCGTCGACTTGAATCATAAGTCATCGGCAACGACGGATGAAGCTCATAGCCATATGTCGTGCGATTAAAACGGCGAAGGAGAGGCGTGTTAAGAACTTCGGGCTTCTAGCGGAGCGGGAGGGAGGAACTGCGTTTTGGAACTCGGAGCCGCCAAATGAGCTTAGGTGTGAGGTCGGTATTAATAAAGGCTCCATCTCGAAAAGCAAAAGAGATGATCTGAGTGATTGGACAATATGCTAGTTGATAGTCGCCGTGCATGAAAAATTTGGTTCTGATAGTGACTGTCAGTATTGAATGCGGTGCTCTAGCACTTGAGACTATAACCACACTTACCTATTAGCACCTTCCGGTCGACCCTTTAGGTTACGAAACTCTATGACCGCACAGAGAACATCACGTTTGCTCTGAGGGTCGCGAAGGTAGAAGAGTTCGATGTCGCGATAGCAGACAGAGTCTGGAAGGTCTGTCACAGGGATGTGCTTCGGAAGATCACTATGAAAGGCGGGATTTTGTTTGCGCTTGCTTAGGGAGGAGTCGCTAGGTAGAGAGGTGTTCTGTGGAAGCAAGACGCCGGGCCGGGTCCCGGTAATGGCGGACTAGAGTTGGATGGTAGTAAATTGGACGATCATACTTCTATGCCGAAAAAACCGCGAATGGACCTAGTGATGCCGATAGATCATACAAAAGACATCCACATCTAGAGTATTCTTGTCCTTTGTTCGTCTGGAGATTTTGCGCTCAGTAGGAAATACGCCATTGAGAAACTGTGCTCCAGTGTTAGCCTGATCCCGCACAGAACAGAAGAGCAGCCGTACGCGTCGCATCTGCTTATGAATATCGTCATTAACACTGCGGCGGGCGAATAGCTCGAAGTATTGACATAGGCGTCGCCAGTATTCGTCATACGACTGAAGTGCTTTCTTTCGTGATGTGTTAAACATCTAGTCGAAAAAATTCATGTAAATTGCTTGATCTTCCAGCAAAAGATAGTCCACGTAGTCCTGGTTCGATTGAATGCAATATCTGTTTCCGCGTTAGTCTCCAAACGCGAGCCTTTTCATCAGGGAAAACCCACTTCCGCCAGTACCGTTCAACCACAGCAATTCCCATCAGCGTTCTGGGCTTGAAGTTTGGAGGGAGCCATCCAAGACTGCGGAAATGGTTCAGTCTAGCCCGAGTTTCCTCGCAGAGGATGGGATCGGTCCAGAACTGGTGCTCATCGACTTGAGCTGGAGGTACGGTCACAGGCGCCATGAAGTGAACTCGGATACGGAGGTTAAGGTTTGAATTCTTTGATAAATGACCTTGGATCAAGTATGTCGAGGGCGATCGAGGCAGCGGGGTCGGGAGGAGGGGAGGAGGGTGTTGAAAGACCCCGGAAGAGAGGGCGGACGGGGCATCTTATAGGCGCTCGACCAGGCTGGGCGAGAAGGAGGGGGCTCTGGGTTGGGATGCAGAGGGGAGCCATTTTCGGCGTCGTTTGGTCGCCAGTGGAAACAGGGGGAACAATCGTTGAAGTCGAGCGTCAACAGCAGAACAAGACGATGATGACTAACAGGGCTGGTTGGGTGCAGAATAGGGGGCAGTACAATGGAGCGGGCGGTCAAGCAACGGCTCGCCGTCCAAAGTTACGGGTGGAAAGGCGGCCGTTTCTGGCGCCAGAGGTTGTCATTTTCGGCGTCGATTTCACAGGTCCCTATATTCTAGTTGTAAATCAAGCCATCCCCGCCCACGCACAGCTGACTGCCGCATATCAACGAGTTCAGCGATTCTTGCGGTAAACAATTCAAATAACGTGGGATTGCTTACTTCCAAACTTGCCTCATAATATACAAATTGATCAAGTCTTCAATCCATGTCTTTTAGAAACTATCCTCCAAATTGGTTGGAGAGCGATGGATTACGTAACTGGGCCGAATAAGCGCCCCGGATAGATGGTGAAATATCGCAATTGAAACCCCCCCCCCCACTACAACATCCAAAGCACCAAAAATCACAATGGCAACGGTGCAGATCCTAGACGGTGGTCTTGGAACCTCTCTCCAAGATCAATATGGCGTGAGCTTTGACAGCACCACGACGCCTCTTTGGTCAACCCACTTGCTCGTGTCTGATCCCACAACGCTGCATGCTTGCCAGAAGGACTTTGGCAACGCGGGGGTAGATGTGCTTCTCACAGCTACATACCAAGTTTCACCTGAGGGGTTTGCCCGCACGAAGACCCCAGAGTACCCCAACGGTATTCCGAAGAATGCTATCGGGCAGTACTTGCAAACTGCAGTGGACGTTGCAGAGCGAGCTAAGGTCCGTGATAGTACGAAAATCGCACTCAGCCTGGGTCCGTACGGTGCGTGCATGATTCCAGGACAGGAGTACAGCGGTTCATATGATGCAGAGCATGATAATGAGGAGGCGCTGTATCGCTGGCACCTTGATCGACTGCGTCTTTTCCTCGAGGCGGAGGGGGACTTGATCTCGCGTATGCAGTACGTTGCGTTTGAGACTCTGCCTCGGCTTGATGAGGTCCGCGCTGTGAGGAGGGCTATCCACGATGCGGGGATTACGGTCCCTTTTTGGATTGCTTGTGTCTTCCCTCGTGAGGATGATCTTCTGCCGGATGGAAGCTCGATCGAACAGGTTGTGCATGCTGCCATCACCCCCATTGATGGTGGATGCGTGCCGTGGGGAATCGGAATCAACTGCACGAAGCTTTATAAGCTTTCGGGATTGATCGAGAAATTCGGAGATTCTGTTTCTGCAGCGATCCCTGCTGGCGATATATCTGCTGCTCCGAGCTTTGTTCTGTATCCTGATGGAACGAATGGAGAGGTCTACAATACGACAACACAAGTCTGGGAGAAACCCGCCGATTATAATGCAGACGGCGATCGAGACACCGTGAGTCTATCCTTATTCCAAACTTGTCTATTCCCGACTGGTACTAAATGAATAACAGCGTTCTTGGGAGGTCCAACTGGCGCAGGTGGTGAATGATGCCAGCAGCAAGGGCCCATTCAAAAATTTCCTCGTAGGTGGTTGCTGCAAGGCTTCTCATCAGGACATCAAGAAGCTACGCGAGGAGTTCCAAAACTGAGCGATCAGCAATCTACAAAGGATGGATCGACTACGAAACCGACTGAATCAAATCTGTACATCAAAAAAATCGCTCTCTAGAATTAATATATGCGAGATGCAAATGCTATTATACAAAATTTTTGGGTAATCTACACAAGCCAGTCAATGAACCGCCCCCAAAAAGTGTTGCGCGGGTTCCGATGAGGCATGATTTCACCATCTTGGAGACGGCCTGACCAAAGATCAATGGTGGCAGCGCGTTGAAACTATAAAAATGGAGTCAGTGAATGTTTGGGAACGGGAGTGTTTATGCAAAAACGAACCTTGGTGCCGTGCCAGAGCTTCCAAGCGATGATTGGCAGAATGAAAATAGGGATGCCAATGTACGACGCGATAAAGTCGGATGTGTTCCAGTTACCCTTCAAGAAGACCGGGAAGCCACAAACTAGGGTGATGATGGTAGAACCAATGAAGCCAACCCAAGCAGCATAGGGCTGGAAAGGCCCCTTCCAGGGGAGGGTGTCACGAGAAACACCCTGTGCCTTCAGAGCGGCATGGAAACGGATGTAGCAGAACGAGAGAGTAGCCCAGGCGATCAAACCGGCAACGGTGCTAAGGTTAAGCAGCCAGGCAAAGGCCTGCGCGGGACCACCACTTCCAAGACCTGGAATATTGTTAGTCGGAAATCTTCAAAATGTCATGCATGTCCACATGGAATGTACGTACTCAGATAGGCCAGTGGTCCAAACAGCCAGGCCGCAATGACAGCAACATAAGGGACTCCATTCTTGGTCACCCGGCCGAAGATCTGAGGCAGCTGGTGGTCGGTCGTCATAGCCACGATCATGCGCGATCCAACCCAGCAGTATGAGTTACCAGCAGACCAGGCAGAGACAAGAATACAGGCGTTCACAATGGACGGCAGGGCGCTGATGCCAGCCTCCTTGATCGCAATCACAAACGGCGAGCTGTTTGCGTTACCGGATCCAGAGACGAGAGCCGTGTTGCGTGGGTCCACGATAATGCCAATGAGAAGGGCACCCAGGACATAGAAGAAGGCAATGCGATAAGTGACGCGGCGGGCAGCCTTGGGGATAGCGCGGTGGGGGTCGACAGACTCGGCAGCAGTGATGACGACAGTCTCAACACCAATGAAACTGAAAGAAGCATTGACGAAGGATGCCAGGAAGCCCAGGAAATGGCCGGTTGAGCCAGTGATACCGTTGTAGTTTGTCCATGCGCCAGGGTTGTTCCAGTAACGGAAGCCGATGGACTCGTGGTTGGGACCGCCACCAGCTGTGATCACGATAGAGACGATCACCAAGCCCATGAAGCAAAGGACCTTAACGGCACCTCCAACAACTTCAGACTCGCCGTAGAACCGCACACTCATCAAGTTGATGGCCAAAATTAGGACCAAGCCAACCGTGATGACAACCGCCGGCGTTATATCTGCCCAGTAAGACACAATAACTGCTGCTGCTGATACTTCCGAGGCGATAGCGATCGTATAACAATATCCGTAAGAGATGGCGAGAGAGAAACCAACAGAGGGATCGATGAAGCGTGTTGCCCAGTGAGGGAAAGAACCAGCAGTGGGCAGCAGAGTCGCCAACTCGGCGATACTCTGCATCACACACCACAAAACCATACCGACGATGATATACGCGAGCAGCAAACCCGCAGGACCGGCCTTCGCGTAAGCAGCTCCTGTACCGATGAACAGACCAGTGCCAATGCCACTGCAGAAACCGATCATGGTGACCTGGTAATTGCGCAGGCGACGCTGGGTGGCACCACGTCCACCGACATTGAGCTGAAGCTCCTCTTTGGGAGTCGAATCATAGTCATCGACGTTGACGGGATCCGAACGGATAGCGTCCGAGGCCAAAGTGGACTTCTCCATCTTTAGGAAAGAAGTATAGGAATCAGACAGAATTCCCACTTAGTCGACGTTCCCCAGATGAAGATCCTCCAGAATTAGAGAAGAGAATAGTTGTCTGGAGTAACAAGCTCGTGTGGGAATGAGCTTGCTTTTGTTTCCCCAAAACCGCAGCGCGCCGTAAATCACGACATCGGGGCATTGTCTTTGACACTGTGCAGAATTCTCCACTGGATGAGGTTTTATTGGATCAACCGCCGTTGAACCTCCACTTTTTCGGGAGGCAATCGGTGAATTTTTCGCACGCGGGAGGCAAGAGGCAAAAAATCACTGTTCGGTATCAATCCCATGTGTCATAGCACGTCCTAAAAACCTTGGCCATGCGAATTCTGGTTGGTCCTAGGGATGTGACACCCGCTTAAGAGGTTAAGATACTGGAGATCCTCGAGGTAAACCATGCGGGGGGGGTTAACGGGCGAGGGACGTGTTGCAGATGTGGATCTAGTCCAGACTTGCTTAGATCATCCTACTCTACTCAGTATGTACAGTACTGTGTATGCATCGATATGTGGCTTGAAGGATTAAGGTCTTTTTCTCTCGCTTGATTGGTGCTAGCAAATTGATTTCTTAAGCGGAAAAACATCGCTAATGATCCTGGGTGAACCCTAGTGCGACCGAGGTGCCGAGAAACAAAGTTTGAAAAAAGTTCCCAAGACGTTCTAGACTCGCTGCTTCTGATTGGTCAATCGGCAGCCAGTGGAATGTTTAATTTTGGTGCCTGAGGCATACGAATTTCCTGCCTAAGGCATGAAGATGTCCCCGAATAAGGGGCGAGCGTAGTTTTCCACTATCATTGTTGATGTTTGTTGTCTTTGTTAGGTGTTGTGCATGTGAGCGTTGTTTGAAATGGAAAAAAAATGCGATTTCCAATGGACTAGGCATGTTGCCTGTATAGAATTTCCAGCATTTCAAGCCAGAGATGTACGGAGTAGTACCTGCATTATTCGTGTTGAGCAGACACATCCGAACCCCCTGGAATCCACTCTCTTAAGACATACAGTAATCAGGTGGGATCTATTGTGTTTTCATAGACCTAATAATCCTTACTAGTGCTTATAACTACCAGAGAAGTCACTAGTTGGACCATGATAATAGTGATTTTTACGCTGGTTCATCTGGATCTCAACGCCCCAAATCTTGTACAGAGTCCTATGCACACGTTCTACGCCGAGCATAATTCTCAATTGCGTGCATAATTTGCCATTCGGAAGGTCGCCAAGAGCCCACAACAGCAAGACGGGTGTCGATCCTGAAACAAAGCTGCATTCTGCCCAAGGATGCGACTCAAATCCAAGTGTGGATAGTCAATAATTACATCAATAGTGCTGATCCACCCATTCGATCGGGCCGAAGCTCGAAAACTTAACTCAGCTCGTGTTGCTCCCTCTTAACGTCGACCCTCGCCTGTGTTCAGCGCGAGGAATGCTACCGAGGCCTTGCTTCTCAAACCGACACTCGTTTTCACACACCCGCCCATCGCAGGGCCTTGGAATTAGGCCTGGTCTATCTTCCTCGCCCGGTAGAGAGAGGAGATACTAGGCCGAATGTCGAGCCCCGCTCGGCCAGAGGCTGTCCCTAGCGGCGCCTCACCAGCACCAAGCGCGGAGGACTCCGCCATGCCATCGAAGGAGATACCCGCGTCGCGAGCTCGCAGAAAGTTGCCCGGATGGCTGGATCACTTCAATGCGCGCGATCTGAAAATCCTATTTCGCTGCACGGTGGCAGCATGGGTCGCGTCATTGTTGATCTTTATCAACCCCGCCTTACAGACGATTGGAACAGCCACTTTCTTCGCGACGTGAGTAGTTCCGAGTAATTCGTGGAATCAACTTTATCATTGACTGAACGATTAGACTGGTGCTGTTTATGGTGCCTCCCAATGGCATTGTTTTCATCTTCATCCTAGGAACACTGACCCTCATCCTGGGCATGGGCCTTGGCTGGGGGTGGGGTGTCATCGCGATGAAGGCGGCTCTGGCAGCGCGACCGGCTGCTGAGACTCAGGCGAAACTACAAGCCCTGGGCCAACATGCTTATAGCGTGGCTAACTCGACTGGACAACCCGTTGCAACTGTACAGCAACAGCTCATCTACGACGGCTGGATGCTGGACACTCGCGTGTCGGCCGTTTACTTTTGCTTCATTTGTTTCCTCGTCTATGTCTTGGTAAGTTTGGCTTGTGATCGATGGAAGAAATACGCTTGGAATATAATTAACATTTCAATAGGCGCGCATCAGGGCCAAGAACCCCAAATTCACCCTAATCCAAATCTTTGGAACTATCATTATGGATCTTTTCATCACCATTGGACCACTACTCCCATCATTCAATGGAACCATGCCCAAGGTTCTCATCGAGCCAGCAGCAATTGGAATTGGCATCGGACTGGCTTGCAATATTTTGTTTTTCCCAACATCGACTTCCCACACTGTCCTCGAGGGCATGGAAGGAGTTGTACGACTTCTCAAAGTCCCCGTGGATGCGACCGTGGCAAGTTTGATCGATGGAGAGAGTCTGGAATTGAGAGACTTGCAAAAGCTCAAGATGAAAGCCCTTGGAGCGTACAAGAAAGTTGAGCCGGCGCTTGGCTTCTTGCAGCTGGACTTCTCGGTGAGCCGGTGGAATGCGGACGATGTGAAGAGCTTAAAAGAACCGATCCGCCGAGCCGCACTGAGTTCGCTGTCGCTGCTGGACTTTCACATATCTCGTGTCGGAGGAGAAGCGAAATTGGAGAAACTCCGAACAATCACCGCAGAATACAATCAGTATTCTGAGATCGAGGAGGCGGAGAAAAAGAAAGGAAAGGGACAGCGACGCGAAGTAGGAATGCGCCAACTACTCGAGAGCCTCAGTCTTGTGAAAGCCTTCACCACCCCCGAGCATGAGGCTCTTCGACAGGAGATGCTTGAAGCTATTCGAGAACCTTGTGCAAAGATCCTACCTGCCTGTCAGGAAGTGGCCGTGCTAGTTGCCGACTGTATCCATGCGGTGAACTCTTCGCGGTGGTTCGGCAAACCATCCAAGGTTCGATTAAATGACCTTCTCCAGCGCAGTGAATCTTCTCTAGAGACACTCAAATGTCTGCGTGTGTCATATGCGTCAGAGACCACAGAGCGACTCATCCAGACAAATGCGGATATTTTCGATGAAAGTGGGAAGTTGAAGAACGTCGATGATCCCACAATGCATAAAGTGAGAGGAATCGCCGTCGGCATGGTCTTTGAAGAACAGATTCTCGGTGTCACAGACGCCTGGGAAAAGATCTTGGAACAGGTTGTTGCACTAATGAAGGAGCGCCAAAGGGTCCGCCTCTGGCTTCCACGGGGATTGCGGTATGCGTTTAACTGGGTGTTCCACCGAGAAGCCGTTGCCCCCGTCCTTGCTGCGCAGTCCCCAAGTGTTGACCCCGATGTGGTCGAAGAGCAGTCGAAATCAGCCCAGCAGAGCCTCAACATGAGCCGAGGATACAAAATTAAACGTCGCAGCGGCCTGGGACGCATGATACTCGGCACATATCACTGGCTTATCAACGCCGATGGCTTGTACGCGATGCGCATGGTAGTTGTCACGATTGCATTAGCCATTCCGGCAGTGATACCATCCACTGCAGGTTTTTACTACCGCGAGAAAGGTCTATGGGCCTTGATCATGGGCCAGACGACAGTTGTCGTGTATATGTCGGATTTCACTCTATCAATCACCTCTCGTTTTGTGGGAACCGTAGTCGGTGGCGTCGCTGGTTTGGTGGCTTGGTATATCGGTTCGGGTCGTGGCTCTGGAAACCCGTACGGACTTGCCGCAATTATGGCCGTGGTCCTCATGCTTCTCATGTGGGGACGTCTTTTCGCGCCTCCGGCCGTGCTGCAAGCCACCATCATGGGTGGTGCGACATGTATCTTGGTGATTGGATACAGCTATGATGATACGTGAGTTTTGCATCCATGCCGTTAGATCAGTTACGAAGGCTGACAACATCTTTAACAGGCACATTCCGTCATACGGCAACCCAGGTTGGGGGTACAATGTCTTCTGGCGAAGACTCTTGCTTGTGCTGATCGGCTCCGCTGTGGCATTGATCGTGCAATTGTTCCCCCGCCCTCCTTCTGCGGCAAGGCATATCTGCAAGACAATGTCGAATTCAATCCGAGCACTCTCTGATCATTATGCACTCCTCCTATCATGCTGGGGTCAACCAGATCGTGATGAAGGTCTCATGGCCGAACAGCTTGCACTTGACCTCGCTGAGGCTCTCTCAGCCCTCGATGGCCCTGTGGCGCTGCTTCGTCTGGAGTTTTCTAGCTCTCCATTCGACAGTGATACCCTCGCTCAAGTAAAGTCAATTTGCCATGAATTGAACCAGCACCTTGCGAGGCTACTGTTCCTTTCGGCCTCTCTGCCAGAGCGCTTCCAAGGTGTCCTTGCGCGCCGTGCTGGTCTTCTAGACCACCGCAATATCGGCGATGTAATGGCCGTCCTGGGCATAGTGGAACAAGCTCTCAAGACTGGTGATCCTCTTCCCGAGGTGCTTCCCACGCCACTGCTCAAGCGCTGTTACGAGTTCTGGCAAATTCACCAAGGTGAAATGGAGCTTAGCACGGACCTGATCAGGGACGAGAACTATCGCCGCTTCTGCGTTGCCGTGACGGCCTACCTCAAGTTCTTGGGTGCAGTCGATGACTTGGTGCTCGTCATGAAGGGAACATTGGGAGAGTCCCATATTGTGAGACGGAAGCTGTTGCCCGATTTGACTGTATAATATCGATGGAGAGTTCCTGCTTTATATCCTGTTTGATCTCGGATCTTACATAGCTGTCTTTGCAAAATAGACAATAATTATCACCGAAATATTAAATAACAAATTGAAAGTGAAGCATATTTCAAAATGAATTTCTATGAACATGTCCCAACTTCACACCAATCCCGAGAAACACCGAAGCAAGAATTCCCTTAATTCGCTTTCCAGAGGCTCTTGATTTTCTTCTTCAAGAGACCTTTAGTCTCTGCTTTGAGCGCCTTTCTCTCTTCTTTAGACCACTGGCCATTCTGCTTCGCCGTTCTCAGATTGCGGACATGGTCCGTAAGTAGAGTTGAGAGGGTTTCCACAGTGCACTTGGTGCATTTCTTTTCGTCCACAAGCTCGTTCAACGCTACTGAAATAGCGAGTAGAATGTCTTGTGTCTGCTGCTTCTGCAGCTCACGAAAATGGCCGCAATGAGCACCATTGCCACCGCGGTAACGAATAGTTTATAGCCCGTTGACCATAAAACACCATTCTTGGATACAATTGTTGTCAGGTCAGGTCAAGTGGAGGTCTTGAAGTGTGCAGGTAAGAAAAAGACCACATTTTCTCTCTTTTCCGAGTTTTCAAGGTTATTGAACTCTTGAAGGATTTTCCCGTGCTACGATCTGGTTAGTTATTCGATCTGACCCCGGACGGCGCCAAAGGAATCCTTCATTTTGTTGCAACAGGCCTCTATGGCTTCACACGGCTTCAATTTGTGTACCCTGTCCGCGCTATTTTAGATGCATTGATGGATTTCTCATGCCCGGATCTTTTGCTCACACTGTCCTCCTAGCTCTCGTCAACCTCGTATTCAATTCAGACTCGTTGAACAGGGAATCATGAAGGTAACTTGGTTGGCCATCGCAGCGGTTGCTGTCGCGCAACAAGCCCATGTCGGATCGGATGCAGTCATCCAGGGCCACAAGACTAGCTGGGCAGAAATTGTGTACCAATGATTTGCTGCAGTGGTCCTGTTGTTGGTTGGGAAGCTGAGAGCTGTGCCAGAATGCGAGATCAGGCCGGCAACAAGAGGCTTCGAACGGTAAGCATATGCCCAGTAGTCAACGGAAGCACTTCCACAGGACTGGCCAGATATGGTGATCCGGTTTGGGTCGCCACCAAATCCACGAATATTCTGCTTAACCCATTCAACCGCCAATCGTTGATCCAGAAGACCCAAGTTAGGAGGGTGTCCAAGCAAACCAGGGAACCCGAAAATGTTCATACGGTAGTTGACCATCACGACAATCACATCTTCGATATCGGCAAATCCACCTGCGTAGTAGAACAGAGTATCAGTCGTGCCACTTGTCCATCCTGTATCAGATGTCAGAAATATGAGCCGAGATAGAAAAATAATTTATGGGAATCCAGGCAGTAGAGCGAAGCAAAAACATACGGCCGCCGTAGAAATGAACATAGACTGGCTTGAGGCTACTTGGATCTGGCTTTGACCAAATGTTCAGAGTCAAGCAATCCTCGCTCTGGGTGTTGTTGTTGATGGTTGCGAAGGCCTCGAAAATGCCGTCAAATTGCGGAGTCTTTTCGGGATAGTTGACCAATTTTGACACCGAGTACATGCATTGGCTATAGTTCTCTTTTAACCACCTGGAACGGATCCAATTCATTCCTCGAGTGAAGACTCACTTTCCGTGTAAAACATTAACGTCAGGATGTGCGGCTCACATGCTCGTGTACATGCGGTGGGGATTAGGTTCATAGAAACAAAGTGTGAATGATAAAGTGAGATCTTACATATTCCGAGGCAACATGTAAACCCCTAGGCGTGTATGCTTGAGGCGGGGCGAATCGCAATTGTCCGACCGGCGGCTGCGCGTAGGGCACCCCCAGCCATTCTGTAATACTGGGGTTCTGTACAGGCTGTGGGTCTTCAGGGGATGTTCTGTCGTGCATGAGACAGCAGAATGCTAGTGCCATTCTCGCTGCTGCTAGCGCTGTGAGAGTGCCAACTACAACCCTGCCAGGAAGGCCCCGGTGTTCCAGCCTACCGTGGACGGCGTCGCCGTTCTTGATAACTACACTCTTCTTTCGCAGCAAGGAAAATTCGCCCGCATTGTGAGTTAGCTCTCTTACATCAAAAACATACCTCGACGGATTTGTATCCCAGCTAACCAGCTCTTCTCCTCGCGCAGCCCTACTTGGTTGGACACAATGCAAACGAGGCTGGATTCTACAAAATTGCAGCCTACGCCCAGGGATCTATTTTGACAGACCAGCAATGGGACAACTTCAATATGCAGACTTTTTTCTGTCCGTCCAACCTCGAAGCCGCAGACAGAAGTCGCCGACTCACCCCCGCCTGGCGATTCCAATACAACGCAGACTGGGACAATACCCGTCTTTACCCCACCAGTGGGGCATATCACGGTGTTGAATTTAACATGATTTTTGGAGAGTCTGCTGAGATCACTGGTATTGCTGAGTCTGATGCACAGTGTCAGCTCCAGCAGAAGATGCGCTCGGCTTGGGGGCATTTATTGCTGATCCAGAGCACGGTCTAGAAGCTTTAGGGTGGCCAACATATAACCCAGCGGGTAATTTCAAGCTAATTAACAGATTTGAATTGTTCTCTGACGGTTTATCAGCCTCGACACTTGCCGAAATAGGCCTTAACAAGGACCCCAGTGTTTCTTTTGTGGGCACCAAGGACTCGGCGCAGCGATGTGCAACTCTCCTGGCGCAACTGTAGCCTTCTCGATCGAGGATTGCAGACGTCACCTCTCCAATCCATCCCAAAAACTACCAAGATCTTTCATCTACTGTATATAGTTTCTCTTTATGAAAAGTCTTGTGAGTCGTTACGTATCGAATTCCTAAGGAGATATTTACATGCACGGTAAATGAGCGAGGAGTCTCAATTTTCCGATCGTGTCTAGCTAAGAGAAGGAAATTATTCAAGACCTGGCATTTTTGAGGCTTTATTGCTCATTTTCATTTCTCTATAACACCCCCGAAGAAACCCCGGAGGCCCATGCTTGGCCTGGACAATTTAGTAGTATCTGGGAGCCCCATCGGAGGGAACCAGAATAATACACATTACGCGAGATGATACACACTATACCAGGGGAAGAATTGTTTTTCGGGCGCCGGAGTGCGCAATATTTCGAGAATATTCGATTTTCAACTATACTATCTATGGTCTATTTATCCACATCGTGGATTTCGAATTCCGTTGCTCGTCGGCACGGCTATAAAGGGCAATTGCCGAACCACCAAATTCCCGAGCGCGCTTGAACGGAAGACTTTCCACAAAACATGACGAACCTTTTAAACAAGCTCCCTGAAATGAATGCCTGGCATATGGTTGGGCTGGTATCTTCATTTCCTGATATCAGTCAAGACAACAATGGCTGCAAAGTCTTGCCAGGTTGTAAGACTCTGAGCATTCCTAAGTCAGAGAATGCCTACCAGGCGAGAATAAACAGACTATCAGATCTAAATGATCAAGTCTTGGTATTTAAATACAAGGGATTTATGCATGCCATTGATAATGTGTGTTGAATATGGAATATGCCGACTTGGTTTCAATACTTACTATGTCTAGCAATGCCCCCACTCATCCTTCCCGCTGAAGCAAGGCAATGTCTTCGACATCGAGGACCTCAGAAACCCCAATGGAGCTGGGATCAAGTGTTTTAGGCATGGATGGAAGTTTGATTTATTTACTGGAAATGGAGATCGTGGCAGCCACAAGCTCAATTTGTGGGACATTGAGCTACGGGATCCTCCAACCCATAAGAATGGGGAAATTCCAACAAAGTCAGACAAAGAGGTCTGGGTGAGGCGACCAACGCAATCTCAGTCTGAAACATAATTCATCTTGAAAATATTTCTCGAAGATGTGCCATAGCCGGCTCGATTTTGTCTGGATCACATGTATTTGCTTTCAAACATGCACAATTGCTGACTCGCGAATGATCTTGGCCGCTTGAATGCCGGCAACCTGCACAACCTTGATCCCACTTGGAAGCGAGAACTTTGTCTCGAATCCCTTCTTGTCCACATCACCCAGCAGCTTAAGAGAACTGGAATCAACACCAGCGTAAATTCTGTATTTTCCGATATTCGTGGCACCTTTCCAGCTAACATATCCTCGCAGGGAGGATGATTTATAGGATGATTTACCCACATATTGTTTCAGGTCATCATTCGTAGCAGCTTCGACGACTACCAAACTTGGTCGGGTAGTAGGTGTCGCCTGCCACTCTTGCTTATAGACACGATAGCTTTGATCAAGGCTATATCCACCAAACTGAGCTGACCATCGCACCTCTCTCTTATGGCCATACTCCTTGATATATGGCTCATCGCCGTATCCCATCAAGGTGTTTTCATTGAGCAGAGGGAAGAAAGAGCCCTCTGCAGCAGAAGAAACAGGGAATTGATGATCATAGAAGTTGGTGACCAGCTCAGGAGGATGTTCTGGGCTTGGAGGAAGTGTAAGACGTAGCGTAGCGTGAGGCCCTTTGAAGGAACCGCGCTGGTTGCTGTGTCAAGCTCATTGGCAAACCAGCTAATAAGAGCCTGGTTAGATGAGACATTGTGAATGCGGGCCATGTGCTGCCAAGACTATATCGATGATGGTTAAACGAGGTTAACTAGGAATCGCGTTTCTAAATGCACTTACGAAGGTGATGTCGTTTGGTAAGCTCCCACCGTCCTCTCTTTCAATGTACCAAACAACCTGTCCTTGACAATTGACGAGGTAAGTGCGCCATAGGTGGCGTGAATTGATCAAATAATGATCATTCCACTTCTGAATGGAGTTGATATGGAATCAATCGAAGGGTGCAGTCTGGTTAGACCCGGAGTATTCTTCATGGGTGGCGTTGATGTCCAAATGAGCCAAGGGACTCCAAGTAAAAGCCGGCTCATTCGTCACCAGGTCGGTCCCAACTGCGATAGAGTCATACACCCACCCATCTTTAGGACCTCCAAAGGAGGTGAAATCAGCTTGGGTTGTGTTATATGCCGTCACCAAGATAGTGTTGTCTTCAGTGATGAAAGACTCGTGTACATCCGCGTCACAGTCGGTCGTAGTATCGGTTGGCATGGTCAAGTTCAGCTGAGGGCACGCTGACTTAATCAGTTGGTACTGATCATCATAGATCTGCACCTTACCCCAGCATCGACCAGCATCAGCACCATATGCAGCCTTGCCTGTGCCAACCTAGAAGGTGATCACAGACTGATTACCCCAAATAATCCTGGGTTACGAAGCCCGGATGAATGAGGCGCCCGGGTTTCAATTTGATGACCATAAGAAGCCAGACCGACCCATTTGCTTAAGACTATGGCCAATATGTAGACCAGATAGGCAAAAATGCACAAATTCATTAAGTCCCAGATAATCTGTTCAAGCCGGGGTACCTGATGCCGAAGACCAACCCGCCCTGACCAGCCTTTCCTTTTCTATCATAGCGTTCTCCTCGCCATTTATTGATTGCCAAGAAGATCGCCAATTTTCTCTGACAATGTTATACCAGGTAGGCTGAATTTCCCCGGGGAGCAGGAAGATAACAAAAAGCACGCAATAGCCGAAGAAAACCCCTGGGGTCCATTGAGTGAAATTGACACGTTCCTAGAAAGGTTACCCCTTCCTACACGCAGCTTGCCATTCTGTTTCCTCGCCAAGCAAGGTACTATCAGATATTCATTATATCAGATTATAGTTGGCAAAGAGTCAATCTTACGCATGAACATACCGTAGTGCAGGAGTAGCTCAATGATGAATTTAGTGGATACTAGATTATCTCGATAAAGTTTCAAATACGCGCGACACGGATATATCAAGCTTAACACTTCCCAGAAACGAGGCGTCTAATACTGAACTAAAATTCCCCCGGTATTAATATTAAATTTGATCATTACCCAGAGCCCACGTTGGCTGTGTGGGGTAAATACAATGCGATTCGAATTAGCCAATCTAAGGATGTTCCAACTTCCGATGAGGCTGATGTATGGAACCAGGATTTATGGCGCTTATGTAGTCAATAAGATAAGTTTTAATTTATGATTAGCCAATGAAGCCCCGTCTGCCATATCTACCAGAGTATAAAATCATGGTAATATGGCAGTCAAAACATGTTCATGTTGTGGATGTACTCCTTACTCCGCATTATTTGGAGAGGCGAATACGATTGCTAAGGGAAGCTGTTGCCATTACGTGAAGAAAAGGGTTCATGACCCACTTGACACCCCAAATGAGGACGCTTCTCCGCACACGCGCCTTCTCCTCACGAACTTTTCTTTTCTCCTCATTGTTAGTGGCGCTAGCGCAGGGCTGGTTTGAAATCATAGCCAATTTCTAATTTCTTTTTTCTCGTGAGATGGCTCAATAACTATATCTTCGGTTCCAACCTTTTAATCATATTTCACCTCGCTAGCTACGCCCTAATGTCACAATCGCGTCTTTCTCGCCTTCCGCCGTGGATCAGTCACTGGCTTGGATACCGTGCCGAAACTCCGAAACCACTCGCAACTTGGAAGGTCGCCGCATGGTCCTTCATCACAGCATTCTGCGGCCTTTCCGTAGTACAGGGTATCTTCAACTATTCCCATTATTTCACTTCACGCCATGTGCCTGGCATCATCGCATCCTATGTAAGTTCCAAGAAAAGAAAACACCTTGGTTGACTCACCGAGCCGCCTGCATTAGACCCCTTGATTGCTGACTGGTTCGATTTAAAATCTTAAGGGTGCATCAGCAGTTCTCGTCTTCGGTGCTATTGAAAGCCCGCTTGCGCAACCTCGCTCTTTAATTTTTGGCCACTTTTTCAGCGCCTTAATCGGTATCTGCATCACCAAGCTATTCAGTTTGATGCCGGACCAAGAGCGTTTTGAGTCCCTGCGCTGGCTCGCAGCCTCACTGTCAACTGCCATTGCGATTGTTGTCATGCAGCTCACTGGGACCACTCACCCACCTGCTGGTGCTACTGCTCTGCTCCCAGCTACCAATGATGAAGTCTGGAACCTCTCATGGTACTATTTACCGGTCATTCTGCTTTCTTCTACGATGCTCATGTGCTGCGCTCTTCTGTTGAACAACAACATGCATCGGCGGTATCCAATGTTTTGGTTTACGCCCCCTACACCGCCGAAGTCTGCACCTGCACCTGCACCTGGGCCCATTCCGGGTGCACCATTGATGGTGGACCCAGCATCCTCAGACGAGAAGCTGCCTAAGGATTCCGTATAGCGTTTTGAAGATGCGACGATTAGATGCATAGACAAGTAATGGAAGAGCATTCCTGGGATTCCCTGGAGTCAACAGATAGTTTTTCGCTGGTAGTGACCCCCAGCCACGCAGAGCAGGTGCTGAAAAAAGACAATACTGGGTTGGTGGGATTATCAAACCCTTGAGGAACCTGAGAGAGCACGCCTGAGCTTCAATCACCGGGGATAGATCTCTACGGGTACCTAGCGGCCACTACTTCTGGCAGATAACGTGTCAGGGTACACGGCCGCCTCTATAATGTTGTTTGTCACGTCGCTGCGGTTTCCCTTGTATATAGTTCGGGTGATTGCTACATCAAAAATCAATTTCAGAATATTCTCTTCAAAGTTTGAGCGTGTCGAAAATGCCCGCCCCCAGCACCCCCGGCCCGGCCCGGGCTTAGGGGGTGGGCGCCTCCCTGCCGGAGCCGCCCCTATAATATTGTGTCATGTCGTGGTGGTTCCCTTTGTATATACCCTCGGGTGATTACTAAATCAAAAATAATTTTCAAAATATTTTCTTCGATGTTATCAGGATCGGATAGGTCGGTGGTCAATATAGAAAGCGGACGTGTGTACCGTATAACGCCGCTCGACTGATCCGTTATATAGAGCCGCTGGCCACAAAGTGCTCTCGATAACATTCTATACTGATCAATTTCCAATTCACAATTACTATAATCACTGTTTATCATATCCTCTCGCTTGATGAAGCACTTATTTAGCTGCAACTGGGGCGATTCTTCACCGGCTCTTCTAGAACGTAGGGTGACCGACAATGACAGTTAAGCATGACTCAGAGTGGAGTTTATATCGATTTGACAAACTATGGCGGGTAAGTGTATTGACGGCTTAGAAAATACAACAGTTGGGCCAGTATTGGCCTAACTCCTCCTATAGCCATCTTCAAAGCTATTCGCCATGATGGCAAATGAATACCTGGCTACTTTAGCTCTCCACGCGGACAATGTCGTTCCACAGGAATCAGATGTCGCCCGGCTAATTCATTTGAGTACCACGCTCCGTTACTTGAACACCACGAATGATGCGGGGCCCATGGTGCGTTGAAATCCTCACGCCCGGATAATATCAACGGTCCAAATAATGATCTACCCAGAGCAGGCTGGCGATTTCGTCTACTCGCGAACCCACACCCCAAAACGAACCCGACTCGAGACTGTTCTTTCGGCGACGTGATCCATCTCGAGACACCAGTTAACCCCAATGGCAGTATCAGGTACTTTGCAGACTCGGCTCACAAGAGCGGCGCATACCTAGTGGTGGATTCGATCTTTGAACCGCGGGTCTCCAAGATCCCTTTGCATTGGGCACTGATGTTGTCATGCATCGCGGCACAAAATACTTCAGTGGGGATCATGATCTTCTTTCTATACGGGATATTATCCATTCCACCAGCAAAAAAGAAGCCTAGCTCAAGACATTGCATGATCAGCAAATTATATCGGGTCCGTCCCTCGATAGTATAGAGGTATGGCTTGGCCTTCGGAGCTTACGAACCTTTGAACTGCGTGTGCAAATAAAAATTCAGAATGCGACAGAGTTAGTCAAAAGACAATACAGGCATAGTAGTGGTAACTATGTTTCAGGGAAGTTCTGTTTGCTTCAGCGGGCTCTCCATATAATCAGCATGGCTTGGATGTGTTCGTTTCGTATAAAGATAGTTAACTTTGGTCATAAATACGGGCCTTAATGTTGCTGTGTGCTCGTTTAAGCGTATCGGATTTCGAAATAAACGGTGATATCCGAATTTGACGAAAGTTTAGAGAGACACTAATTTCTCTTTGCCATAATATTTGTGCTTTCTTTCTATCTCTTCCTTTCACCATCCCAATCTTCGTTTACCTATCTCTACAACCTACAACTCCCAGAATACGTACATCAAGATCGTAACAATCCCATCAAGATGGCGGCGCCGAAGCCGCCTCCTAACCCTGCCAAGGGCGAAAAGCCGAAAAACGACTACGTTCCTCTAGCAGGAGTCGAAAATGTCGAGCTCTACCGGAAAGACGGCTATCACCCCGTGGAAATCGACGACATCCTGGATGAAAATTATCGCGTCGTTCACAAACTCGGATTTGGAAGATATGGAACCGTCTGGCTGGCCGTTGATCAAACTTCGGGACAATACGTTGCAGTCAAAGTCGGTCGCGCTGAATACTCGAACCTACTCGAAGGGTTTTGGATGGATCGTCTTCATCGTTTGGTCTCCTTTGATACCGATACAACCAGATCTGCGATTCCGCCTGTCTTGGACGAGTTCGATATCGACGGACCTAACGGCAAGCATCCTTGTTATGTGACTACAGTCGGGGGAGCAAACCTCGAGCGCGTCAAATTCAAGTCTATCCATGGAATGTTTCGCCCTGATGTCGCTCGAGCCATCGCAGCTCAACTGGTGATTGCTGTTGCACATGCCCATAAGAAAGAAACTGTCCATGGTGATTTGACCTTGTCGAATGTGGTTCTTCGATTGCCCTCGCACATCAAGAAGCTTCCCGTCGACGCCCTCTACGAGAAATTTGGGAAGCCTGTGCGCGTACCAGTTGTACGCAAGGATGGAAAGCCATTGACTTCTGCGGCCCCCTCAGAGTGCATCAAACCAGTCTGGATGGGAAAAACTACCGACGAGATCACACTTCCCGATGCCAAGATTATGGTCATCGACTTTGGAGAGTCCTACAATCCCTCCCTAAAAGCACGGGACGACTCAATGGCCCCGCCTGCGTATCAGCCCCCGGAAGCTTTATGGGACAAAACACCCATGAGTTTCCCTTCGGATATCTGGACTCTAGCATGCTCGCTCTGGGACCTAGTCGCCTGGTTCCCGCTGTTCGATAGCTACTTCTCACTGAAGGGAAATATCACAGCTGAACAAGTTGCCGTTTTAGGAAGAATGCCTCCTGGATGGTGGTCTACATGGGGAAGGGCGAATGAAATTCGACGTCGAGCATTCGACCCAGAAGCCAATAATAAGCTTCCGGACGAATTCCTGGATCTGGAAACACGATTTGAGCAAGGGGTGCAAGATGGTCGGCGAGATAGGGGTATGGAACCAATGGAAGATGAGGAGAAAAAGGCTTTCCTCTCGATGCTTCGATCGATGCTCGTGTACCGCCCTGAGAAACGCGCCACTGCAAAGGAGGTTCTGAAATCGGAGTGGATGGTCCGATGGGCAATTCCTGAATATGAAAAGATTCGAGGACAGCAGGGTTGAAAGAAAAAAGTCAGGCTCGCCGAACAGAATTGAGGTTCCGTGGTGGTGAAACAGGCGCTCGAAGTTAGGCAGTATCTACGGCTTGACATTTATGTGATAGATTTAATGTAAAATTTTGTACGATTCCAAATTTTCATTGTTCTAAATTGTAGCTATACATGGTACCATCCCCGCGGGTCAAGGACTTGCATCTCGTTGATGACACAGAACTCCCCGGGCTCCTTGTTATCTGGAGAAAGGTTAGTCCAACGGGCGATTTGGTTGTGGATTGGTCTCTCTTTGAAGCTAGGAAACGTCGTCCAGCGACGTATCCGGTTCAACCACAATCCTTGCAGGATTGTCTTCGGAGTCAACCAATTCAGAATGGGATTCACGGCCATATAAGCAGCACTATTGTAGCCAACGCGCACGAGAGGATTGATATAGACTCCGTGTTGTCTGGAGAGTGGATTATCTGCATGAATGAGGCAGCATTCTGAGCCCTCGAGATGCGAAGATGCTAGGGAATCTGGAATACCTCGAAAGCGAAGGGGTGGGTTCGCCAGGAAAGGCGCAGCAGGCATTGCGACTGCAGTAACATTAGCGAGGAATCGAATAAGGAGTCGGCTTTGAGAATACATACCCATCCCGTTCCAACAGCTCTTCACCGGTACAGGAAGCAAGTTCTTCATGGCATAGCGAGATGAAGATTCGCGAAAGAATGGCCAGGTAGGCATAACAGCCTCATGGCCGTGAGCATCTCGGAGAGCAAACGTGTCGTAGTAGTAAGGTGGTTTTGAGAAATCCAATGAACATGCTGCAGCATAGTCTCCATCATTGGTATCAAGGAGCTCAAAGACATCGGTCGACTACAATTTGGTCCGCTCATCAGTATCGTTAAGAGTCCCGACTTGGCATGGGGCCTACGAACCGTGAACACGACATCATTGAGAAATACTATCTTATCAAAATGTATTCCCTGCTTCGCTAGCTCATGCAATGGTTCCAGACTGTAATTTCGCACTCGCGATAGGTACGGAATCCGTCTGAGCTCCTTCTTCCCTCGCGATGTCATGACCCAACCGTCGCCCTTTGGAGGCGCGGCTATTTCATCCGCGTGTGTGATGGGTGACATAGTGATATTCCGTGGTATATTGAGGCGATCCAGTTCCGCATCAAGGTCGACGAGCGCACCTTTGGTGTTATCATAACTCCCACTTTCGTAGATGCTGATATATACGTTCTCCGGCCCCAGTTTCCAGGAAAGCTCGGTGATCGCTTTGCTCAGGTGGCTTCGTAGAATGAATTCATTATTCCAATTGACCATCGCAATGTATATCCTTTCATGGCGGCGGGGTTGTTCGCGGTAGATGATGTCAGTTTCGGAGATGCGGCGGAGGATCAGGTGGAGCTCGACAAGATTCCATGCTATGAAGAGGATGAGTAGCGAGCGGACAATACGATTTCGAATCAATTTCCGGCGGAAAGAGCGCGGATAGGTTGTTAGAGGGTTCTTCATAGGGAGGGGACGTCGCAGAGTGCGACAGCGTGGACAGCTGAACGGCGAGAGACTCAAGATGTGGAGTGGAATTGCATATTCTAGTGGATTTCTCGTCGGATATGGCCGGAAAGAAGAATTAGGAGAAGAAAGGGATGATGGGATGATACTTGGTGCCTAGAAATTGCCCAGACACATGCAAGACTCGAGTGGGTTGGCGTGTCAAAGGCAGCACAATTCAAGGGGCAAATCAAAGAAGCCCTTCATACTTCCGACGACTAATCGAGGGAGATCGCTTGTAATGATGAGATCAGATCTACGATAGAGCTGATGGTTGCCGATCCGTGGTTCCTGTCACTTCATGTGCTTTAAATTGATGCTCACGATGATAATTGATATTTTCCAATAAAGCAGCCAACAAAAATGCGAAATATTGGCCTCCAAACAATGATTAATACAAATGGGGTTAAAAAGACAAGGGGTAGAGACTCGCCGCGTCATCACAGCGCGGCATGGAGGACCGCGCTGAAAGCTGTTCCGACGGTCGCAAGAAGCATCATTGCCGTCTTCTTGTCCTTTAACACACTCGCCGCGGCACTTGTCTTTGTCGACGATGCGCTCGATCCAGTGCTGGTTTCAGTGCTCGCTCCCGCCTGAACCCATGGCTGTCCTGGCAGCGTGTCGGAACTCTCCTCAATTACGGCAACGCTGAGGAGTTGGTTCTCCAGGGAGGCGCAGTCTACCCGTTCGGCACTCCCCGAGATACTATTCGTCACCGCGATGGGCAAGTCAAACACCGTATAATAATCGGTGCCATTCCAGCGAAAAGACTGGTGCATGGAAATGTTGTACGCGCCGCGGGCTGATCCATTGCTTCCTGTGCCATCGCCAACGAGGCACTTGGGCCACACCCAATTGACATGCTTCACTGTGGACGAAGGTTCCAAATCCAATACGGGTCCGACATAGCCGGTGCTATTATTCGCTGGCTCGGTGCCATTGGAGATGGTGAAGTTGTGCGACAGGGTTTCAGAGGTCAAGAAGAGGGTGATGTTATGAAAGAGGGTCGGTGAATCTGCGGATTGCGTGGACGGTGGCCAGGGCAGCTTGCCATTGCCCGAGACGTCGATCGCGACCTGAAGGTTTTCTGGGCATTCGTGTTAGTTTCGCTGGTCTTTTTGAACATGTTAAACAGGTCGGCTTGCCTCCTCCAAGGGGCGTGTTTGGTTGTGGGGCGTCAATGATGGCCAGGCCCGGCGTGTAGACTTGGCCGTTGACAATGGTGAAGTTGCCCATGACTGTCAAGATTGTCGAGGAAATACTGCTCAAAGAGAACTCTAGGTCCTTCAAGGGTATTGAGCTCTCATAAACAAATCTTCGTCGGCTCTAAGGAGCCCCTTCTTGGGCTTCATCAAAACATGTTACGACGGCGCGCCAAGGGTCTCATTTCCGACCCTCCGTCTTCTCCTTAGCGTTTTTGGTTTAATTTATTCGGTCATTTCGGCTGTCATTAGCGCAGGGTTCCTAGACCCTGCATGGAAATTGACATCCGAAGGGCTTCAGAATTTTAACCAACCAATTGAACAGGCAGACATGATTATCATTCTCAATGGTATTCAGCTCCCTAAATATTCACAACCGGTCACGTGTACCATTCTAGGCCGGCTGCTCACGTCTTAGTTCAGACCACTTTATGATTTCTGATTAAATGCATAGAATTCTCAGATCAAGACAAGGGAATATTGGCTACACTGTGGACCGCAAGGCTCATGTATTTGTGAGAGTCGTTTGAGCTGCGAACTGGGACTGGGTGGTCGCAGCATCTACCAATGAACGGCCTTGCTGTATGTCTGAAGTTACACCTTCGCAATTGCATTAGGAAGATTCTTCATATCCTCCAAGTAAAAATCAAACTCGGTCTTCACTTTCTCCATATCCTCATTAATGTCATCTGTCCATCGATGTACGTAAATGGTCCTCAAACCAACATTTTGAGCACCTCGTAGGTCATAGGCATGCGCCGCGACCAGCACTACCTCCTCTGGCTGAAGCTTGACCAGTTGTAATGCCTTCTGGTACGCCTCAGGACTAGGCTTGTACACACCCAGAAGCTGACTGGAAAACAACATGTTGAAGCTCAATCCAGAAGACTGAGTGAGGTCAAGTTGAAGACGGGTTGTTCCATTAGCGTGAATGAACACTTCCAATCCAAGATCATCGCGGATGCTCTGTATTGCCTGTTGCACTTCAGGCCAAGCTGGTTGCGAATGCCACGCTTCGACAAGTCGCCTTTTAGCATTTGTATCGAGATGGGGCTTGACATCATGGAATTGATCAAGGACTGCGTCGAGTACACGAGCGAGCGTGATATCAATGTCTTCGGGGGCAAGGCCCTGGAGATACCGCTGATTGTTTGCGATGAAATACCGCTTCCGCCATTCGAGGGCTAGTGCGGATGCTGTTCTGTTGTCTATCGCAGGAGGAAAAGCTTGCACTACACTGCTATGCCAGTCTAGGCATGTTCCCATGAAGTCGAAAAAGATGGCCTTGATTTTGCCCTGGGGTATAGTCATACTGTCGACGGGAAGTACTTGATTGGCACTTTTGTTGGTGGAATTTGTTCTTGAGTGCCGGTGATGATGGTCAAAGTAGTCAGCTTATATTTCAGCGCCTTGCATTGTTAAAATGAGCAAGTTTGACCTTAAATAGGAGCCCGAGGACAATATTTATAAGCAGCTGCTGATGAATTTGGAAGGACGATCTCATCGCGCAATAGATCTGCCTTCAGCCTTGCCATTGACAGATGGAAGAAGCACATACCTATGGGTACCATTTTGGACAAGTTTAGTTGCATGCATCCAATTGGTTTCTTCATTTGCCGCCCGAGAGATGCGGGGCAATGCCCAAGCGACACATTGGATCGCAACACTTACCTAAATCACCTAACACGCCATTGAAAACCCTTGACAACGGAAGGTAGGTATGGAGCGCTCATTGCTGTGCAAACTGATAATCAAGTCCAAACTGCCTTTTCATGCGTGGGTAGAGCTCTAATAGGTACATTTCCTGCTGATTCTCGCAGGTTGTACCCCGATGGACGGCCATCGGTAAACATCGGGTCATCGGCTCCACTTCCCCGCATGAGGGCGCTCCGCACGCTATTATTCCCTCCTAGTAATACCGGACCGAAGTTGACGACCGTTGGTATTTATCTCACTCATTCTATCTCCTACTCTAGACAAGCCAAAACATTGGGTGGATGGATTCGGAATGGCGATGCACCATATGCCTCGCGACGTTCAGTCGTCCTGAGCACTTGATACGACACACGGCTGCACGTATGTTTATTCTTTCCCGCTAGGCATCTTGGGGGTCATGAGTGTTTGCTTACAAGCCTGACAGATTCAAACAGCCGGCCGCACACGTGCATGTCCTGCAGCCATGCATTCAACAGAAAGTATCGTTTTTCTTTCTAACTTTGAAGATAAGACGGACAATGTTCCACAAGATCCGTGCCTGACCATCATTATTAGGGACGTGCTCCGCCGCCACGAGCGAACTTGCAAATCTCGGGAGCGACTTCACGATACAAGCTTTAAGATCAAGCGGGATGAAAGAGACACTAAGCGTCAGCGATGCTCTCAAGGCTCAGAATTTACATCAGATGTTCTCGAACACACACAGACCTTGACGGCCGATTCTGCTTCCCAAATTCACGATCTAAAGGATTATGATTATGGCCTATTTGAGGATATGTTAGGTCTATCTGGCAGCCCCTCCGCCAATGTGCCGTCACCTCTGGATTTTTCAGCCTTGGACTTCCTCTTGTTTCCCCGAATCCCCTCGGATAGCTTCCTAGCAGAGAAACTGGATTACATGGCATATTTTACCAGTGCAAGAGGATTGTCTACGTTTACCGATCGTCCGTCCTTCCTTCGACAACAAAAAATGGTGGCCGAAGCCTACGATGCAAAATTGCTACGCGAGGAGAGGAGTGCACTGCCGACTCAATCCACTTTAGACCAAGATAATTCTGGAGTCCCTACCAACGCCGACAGCGATGAACTTGCATTGAAAGCGCGTCAAATTGTCGACAGTCTTCAATTAATATCCTCCAACAGACATAAAGATGATTCTATTGCCATGGAATGGTCGTTGGCAGTATCGGAAAGGTGTTCAACCTTTTTCTCCCCTAAAAATATCCGTCGCTTTTTGGAGTACTTCTGGTCGCTGTGGTATCCACACTGTCCCATTGTCCATAAACCGCTTTTCCATGCTCCTTCAGCCTCGTCGCCACTATTATGTGTCATGCTCATCATCGGTGCTTGTCTCTCTCCACAAGAACACGATACAAGAGCTGCTCGGGAGTGGATGGATAGTGCCGAGGAACTTATATTCAGCCACGAGTGTTTTAAAGGCGAGACAACAGCGGGCCAACCTACAAACATCAGCATGAAGGAAAAATTGCAGTGTTTGCAGGCTTCATATCTAGTCTCCTCGCTTCAGAAACGAGAGGGTTCAGTTGAAGCACAGGCGAGAAGCAGGCGTCATCGGCACGCGTCAATGGTGGCGGTAAGATATTGATTATACTAGCTTACTTGAGTTGAACTGAGACAATAGGCCTACTACAGTTGACAAGGAGTATTGGACCCAAGACGGCCTCTCACCGTGACCTCCACTGTGACCTGGTATCAGAAGGCTGGTGGAAAGAATTCGTGGAGAAGGAAGAGCTCGTAAGGTAAATAACTGGCTCCGCCCAGGTTCCGAATTCAAGGAAGATCTGACATATTTAGGACAATGACCTTCATATTCCTGATTGATGCCGCGCTCACAATTCTACACAATTCACCTCCCCGAATGGTCGTTTCCGAACTAAAAATGGATGTCGCATGTCCTGAATCATGCTTCCAAGCCGAGTCTGCTCAATATTGCATCAAAGAAGTGCGTGCCTGGGCACAGACTCGATTTTGGAAGAATCGGATTTCTGTGGTCTCAGTTGTCCGGAGAGTTTGTCAGAAGACGATCGATGATGATCTTGTCCAAGAGTACTCTCATCTAGGGACATTTAATTTATTTACGATGGTTCAAGGTCAGTGATATGATTGTACCGTTTCAAGAAGCTACTAACTCCACTGTAAGCAATCCACTCGCTTATGTTTCATCTCCACAACTCCCTAGTCTTCGAGTCGACGCTAGCGCCAGTGCAAACAGGACTTGAGAACTGGCGTCGCATCTGGTGCGAGAGAGTTCCGGAAGATGCCGGGTTGCCAGACACACCTGAGAATTTATGGAAGCAGGTTGGCTTTCTTCGCCAAGCTTCTGAGTTCTGGCAGTTGGCTAGGATTATGGTGGACGAGATTAAGTCAACTACGAACGAGTGCGAGGACGAAAATGATGAAGAGGAAGAGAAAAGCAAAGTTCTTTCTCGATATGACCATACAGATATGGGTGATGTGAATGGGCTTATCATGCAATATCGAAGATTGAATCTTGGTGTGAGCTAAGATATCTGGTATACAACGAAGACTCATTTTATTCATGCCAAAACCTGTTTGGTCCGTCTCTTTACCTGGACCTCGAAGTCGGTTGGTTTCACGAACCAGAAGTTCTGAGTAGTCCAGTTCTTTCTCAAGGGGGTAAATTCAAAGTCCCGAAGAAGGCGCGGGATTAGCTTTGACATCTCGAGGATTGATATATGCTTTCCGAGGCACGTTCTTGAGCCTAACCCAAACTAAAAGGGTATTTAATTAGCTATTGCAACCAGCACCACCATAGATTCAGCTTGTGACTTACTGGCATGTACATCTGGTTCATCTCCTTCAACCTTTCAGAGTCATTTTCTGTTTCTAGCCACCTTTCGGGCCGGAATGCCTTCGCACCCAAGAACACTCGCTCGTCGTAGTGTGCAACCCAGGTATTGACACCCACGACGGTACCCTCAGGGAAGAACCTGCCGCCGATCTGAGAACCTCCGGCCGGGACAACTCTCCACATAGGCAAGCCAGTGGCACTATGCATCCGGAGTGCCTCTTTCATGACAGCTTGGAAATAAGGCATATCCTGACTTTCCTTGAAGTTGATTTTCCCGTTACCCCTCGCCGTGAAATCATCAATCTCCGCAACGAGCTTGTGCAGAGTATCTGAACTCTGAAGCAGATGCCACATAATGCTAGATAAGCTAATAGCAGTCGTGTCAGATCCAGCCGCCACGTTAGACTGTCCCATCATTTGAAGGTGATAGTCTGTGACTTTCTCGGGGTTCTTCTCGCGCGCCAGCATCAATTTTTCCACAAAATCCTGTGTTCGAAGAGTTTCCGGTGCTTCAGTATCGGGCTTCTTTTCTTGGTGCTTTCGAATCTTCTCTTGCACGAACTTGAGGATATAGGATCTTCCGCTAGCACCGGACCACTTAAACTTGCTGAGCAGGCCAAACAGACGTGGATGCCATTCAGGATAAATTCCCACTAGGCTGCTATACATCGTCACCTTGTGGACGGCATCAATAGCACCGTCTATATCATCGCCCCGGTCCAAAAATCCTGAGAAGATCAGCAAGGAACAAGGTAGAACTGGTTCATGAGGATCTTTAAATACCGAAACGCTCGCCAAATGTGATATTTCCAATCACATCGAAAGCATAACATTGAAACCAATGTCCGAGATTGAAGGTCTCATTGCTGTCGGCGAATTCGTTGAGGCGGTTGACGAACAAGTCTGCGCAGTAATCCACGAGTGGTTCATAGTGCACGAGCGTGCTCATGGCATACAAGTTGGTGAATCGCTTTCGAGTCTCGCCTTCAACATAGTGAGCGAATATATCGTAAGATGCAAGCGGCACGGGTCTATCTTACCATGTCGCTTGATATCACGATCCGTGAATAGGGTCCACAGCGTTGGATGCCTCCATCCATCATACCAGGCTGACTTGGGGAACTGCGAACCCGCTCCGTATACCGTCTTGATGGCAGAGATGTCGCTGATACTGTATTGATTGGGTGCTACACGGACAATAGGACCGTACTCCGCATGCAACTTGATATTTTCATGCTCAAACTGCCCATGACGCACACGGTTCAAGTACCATAAGGAGGTGAAACGAGTCCAGAATGGACCAGGGATGTCTTTCAGGGGAGAAAAGAGAGCTCGACTGAGCCATATGAGAAGCTTCAAAGCTAGAAACAAGACAGGAACTAGGGCGAAAAGATGTGCATCCATCTTGAAGAGCACAGTATCTAGATGAAGATCTTTATTGGGTTGTATACAATTTAGCAGGCTCAAGATGAGTTTTTATACTCTCAATCTTGGGGATATTTCCACGCGGGGAAAGCGAAAGCAATCCCCAGGCTCCGCCCCCACCCCCACCACCACTCTCTCGGAGTCAGGCGTACCCTGCGTCACTTATTCACTAGAGTTACTATTGGTCTCTCGGATAATCCGGAGGCCTGATCGCTATTGGTTGAAGGGATTCATATGCTTAGCATGGATGTCCGAGTGGATGCTGTAAGACTTTAGCACCCGTCATACGTCTGTCATTGTCAGGTTTGACGTGGGCCAAAAAGGAAGCTGCACAGTCATGGCCGGCTAGTAGATGCCAATGCAAAACCTCGTTAAAAATCTACGATGGAAAAGATAACGTTGACTTCGCCGTCTAGGAAGATCATGGGAACTTGTTCAGGAGGATCTTCAGCGGAGCGAAGATGCTGTAGGATGGCGTTTTCTAGACCTTGCGCTGGAGCATATCGAATCGCTGCTATATCTGCCAGCCCAAGTAGAGCAGAACATTGTGTGAAGCCAAATGTAGAAAAAGCACTCAAGGTGTATTGAATTTGTACAAACTAGCGACCAAAACGTCCAACAATCAGGAAAAACCCAGAAGCACCCACTGTTCACCATAGCGCCAACGTACAAAAGAAGAGACATATGAGATCCGTTGATCATGGCTGGTTGGAAGCAAGTCCACCAGGCACCTACATCCACAGAGAAGACTTGCACACCGTACCATCATCTTCACTTCTTATCTCCCCACAGACCGACAACTCCCACCGACAAGGCAATCCCCGCGAGCCAAGCCCGAGCTCGTTGTAGGCGGCGCTCCTTGTCCATCTCGCGTCGGACGCTCTCCCCATTCACATCCTCCTCGGTCTCGACCACCACGAGATCGTCATCCTTCTTGATTGAGGACTGCTTGCCTAAGGACACACAGGTGGTATCGTAGACGATGCTGAAGAACCAATTCTTCAGACCCATCTGTCGGTTGAACCAGAGGTCCAGGCCATACGAGCTGACGGTAGATGCGACACACATCCAGACGAGGAATGGATGTTGACGGCGCGGAGGAGAGACGCAGTATGCGAAGAGAAGACAGGTATTGGCAAGGCTGGAGAGTCGCAGCGCATGCTTGCGGTTGAGGCGCTTCACTTCATCGAGGCAGCGGGAGGCGGTGGTAGCGGTCGGTAGGAGCTGGAGGGAGGGAATGGTGATGGTAGCGGTGGAGTATGATAGGCCCTAGAAGGATTGATCGCAACGTATTAGTATGGAACCATATCGATTGAAGCTTGTAGTGGTTCTTCTCTTACCGTCAGCAGGCCAAGCGATACCGTGCCGACGAACTTGGAGATGGTGATGGGGCAGGCCATGACGTTGGTGATAATATTGCGCGACCGGCAAGAATCGGGTTAAGAAGGACGCGCAATCTTGTATGGAATTGTGTAGCCTGTAGCTCAATGGGATATGCAGCGATGGATGGCGAGAGTGAGGGTCTTTGGGAGTCTCGAGAGTCTTTGGGTGGAAGTGACGTGCACGCGCCATCCAATCAGCGACCGCACGTCCTTCATCACGAATAGCCTATTGTCTAAGAACCAAGCTGGCTAGAATACTGTAGCTTATGCTCAAGAACTTATGCAGAACAAGAATACTGAACGAGATATTTCTTTTATACAGACGTCTTTACATTATCAAGGCTCACTCTAAGTAGGTTTGGGAGTCCCATATCTCCCCTACAGCACACAGCTACCCCGGAAAGTAAAAAAAAGATGGGGGAGTAGGTGATGCCTACTGATCTCCATGGTAGATATGTATGTAGCTATGATCATTGAATTCTATCGTTTATGCTTCTTCAACAATGCAAGACCGAGCTGCACAACCCAGTCATCACGTCCCGACCGAGCCGAGGCTCAACTTCGCCCGTGTGGGGAAAAGGCGACGGGGGCACGCTGGCGTCCGCAAAATCCAATATATCACCTCTCACCTCAGCTATTATTTAGCTATCCAGTTCTTTCTGCATGATCCCTTGTTGACTCTGATTAACCTTTCCTCGCACAACACACTTCATCATGCCTCTCCCCAAGTCTGAGTACATTAGCGACATCTGGAAGGAGGGCATCTTCGGTGAGCCTCGCTCTAGGCCATAACTGAACACGCAAAAACTGACTCTTCTTTGCAGCCAACAAGGTCGTCTTCTGCACAGGTGGCGCGGGCACGATCTGCAGTGCTCAGGTTCGCGCCCTGGTTCACCTCGGAGCCAACGCGTGTATCATCGGTCGCAATGTAGAGAAGACAGAGCGCGTCGCTGAGGATATTGCCACATGCCGCCCTGGGGCCAAGGTCATTGGCATTGGTGCCGTTGATGTTCGAAACTTCAACGATTTGAAGAGCGCCGCCGAGCGCTGTGTCAAGGAACTCGGTGGCATCGACTATGTCATGTATGTCTGGCCGCTAACCAACGACCCGTCCGGATGTATGGCCTTTGTACTAATTCTTCAACAGTGCCGGTGCTGCAGGCAACTTCCTCGCCTCTATTGAGCAACTCTCAGTCAACGCGTTCAAGTCTGTCATGGATATTGACGTGATTGGATCTTACAATACCCTCAAGGCCACTCTCCCCTACCTGGTCGAGTCTGGCGGTAAGCACAGAATTGATTCAGAAACCCGTAAGTCGATAGCCTCCCCCTTTTTTCTAGCCGACCCACAATTTTGTCTGACACCAGAGACAGTCCAGCCAGCCGCTGGTGGAACCGGTGGTAGAATCATTTTCGTTAGCGCAACTATCCACTACCGCGGCATGCCTTTCCAAACCCATGTTTCAGTAGCCAAGGCCGGCATCGACTCTTTGTCCAACTCCGTGGCTATTGAATACGGGCCCCGGGGTGTGACTTCTAACATTATTTCCCCTGGTCCAATCGCCCAGACAGAGGTGAGATTACTAAGAACCCATTTCTATGAGCTTGCAATCTAACGAGATATGCAGGGCTTGGAACGTCTGCTCCCATCCGACGCGAAGGCTGCCTACACCAAGGCCCAGCCTCTCGGCCGCTTCGGGCACGTTCGCGATATTGCGGATGCGACCGTCTATCTTTTCTCGGAGAGTGGAAGCTATGTTACCGGCCAGACCCTCGTTGGTAAGTAAAAACACTCAGCGTGATGAAACCCAGTAGAGTGCAGTGCAATCTAACATACCTTTAGTCGACGGTGCCAACTGGCGCATGTCCGGTGGTCTTGCGACCAACGGAAACTTGCAGTACCCCGATTTCCTTTTGTCCGGAGAAGAGGTTGCCAACGTCACTGGCAAGAAGAAGTCGAAGCTTTGAGCGTGTGGACAATACTAGCAAATCGTCCGAACAGATGGATACTATTATTTCATTATCATCGGTGGCCGTTGTGCAATTTAATAGAGGCCGCCCAAATGCATTACAAATTTCCCGGCAGTATAGCCGTAACACTTGATTTGAAAGTTTTGAATTTACTCGGGTTTACTCCAAAATCGACTGAATATCCAACGAAGAAACCTTAGGCGCGCATGGGACTGAAAAAGGAGACTTTGATTCGCACAACATTACCCTCAAGCAGCCGAGCTAACCTGCCAGGCCCGTTTGTTCAAAAACCACTGACGCTGACCCCTAACAACCTCAAACGCTACCTTCCGTTCCTCCGCAAGTTTCCACAGCGACTCCGTCATAAACGGCTCGAAAGCATTCTTAAACAGCTCCCCCGGAATCTCTCCATGCAACGAATGAACCAGTTCTCGAGCCGTCAAGCTCCCCTTAGCATTATTATCCGTACGAGTAACCTTCGTCAAAGCATGATAAATTTGACGCTCGCGCGGCTCCTTATGCCGAATATACAGCTGAATAGTGCGTGGTAGATTGAGAATCTTGATGCCGTGTGCTGGGTATCCGAATTGGCAGTTCTGAGCACGCATGATCTCTAGGCTTTTCATATATTCGCCGAGATCTTCGGCAACGCTGTACCCGTGGCCGAGAACGTTGTCGCCCGTGAACATGGCATTTTCCTCTTCGAGGATAAAGCACATGTGATCGACTGCATGGCCGGGGGTGAATACTGCGCGGATCACTGCGCCTTCTGTTTGGAAAATTTGGCCGTCGGTTATGGATTGTTGGCCGGGGCTCGGCTGATTTTTGTAGATATGGGAGGGGAGACGAGGGTCATAGGCGATGAGATCTGGGACACCCTCTGTGTGGTCGTTGTGCCAGTGTGTCAAGAGAACGTGAGAGATTTCGAGATTTCGTTCTTGGAGGAGCTTAGTGATGTTCTTTGCCCATATTGGTACTCCCTATCACCACGAGCAATCAGTGCTACCGGGCCTTAATCAATGATTTCTGACAGTTCCAGGCTATTCTAATCTCATGGCAAATTTTCCTCTTGGACGTACCTGACCGGTGTCAATAAGGATGCGGGACTTGCCCGCGCCCACAAGGTACGTATTTGTGCCTTGAAGTTGCATTTTCCCCGGATTACCACCCGATCCTAATGACCCTTTCTGTGACAACTTCGACATCCGCAAGGAGTCGAAGACTTGCCTCTTGTGCTGAAAGATAATCACCCCAGGCACACTGGCTGAGGGGAATGGGATTCCGCGCCATAGTGTGTATCCTTGGATGGTCGAGAGAGACGACACCAGCACACTAATGGATTACCCCCCTTCCACATATAAATCGGCGGCGATAGCAGTAAAGCTACCGTGACTTTCCATCGTAACCTTACATCTCGGTTGTAACATCACGTCGGGCATTCTGGCGGAAGTGGCGTGGCTGAATCTCGGACTCCGATCAGGGCAAAGTTCAACAGCTAAGACGGCATAACGGCATAACGGCACGAGCGAAATATTGATAAACAGTCCAGAACTGGCTTTGATAAGACTTGAAACAGCATCAATAGATCTCAATATTGGCCAGGTTTACGAATGATCGTATAGTATTTTGTGGGTCTCGTCGAGACAGTTGATTCAGCCAAGTTGTCAGTCAGAAGACGCCCTAGTAACCAGTCAAATGTTTCTCTCTGGAGTCATTCTCATTCGGACTGCACCCTCGTATGATGAACAATGTTATTCTTTTCAGGCCTCTCATATAAGGGCCGCTTTCAAGTTGACTTGGTGACAGTTGCGATGTGTCAAAATAGCTTGTGATAAAGGTCGGATTCCTTTTCAACTTATTTGTTCCACGTGCCCGTGGACCCTGATTAGCAGACTTTGGAGGCTGATATGCTGGTCTTGCATGCGGTGAATCACTGTAAACCTTTTCCAGACAATCCCAGCATTCTGGATATAACAAACAGAATTATCCAGGCTGGTGAGAATTAGCCAACGTCTGTGTTGGCCTAGACCCTTACTGGTAACGGTAAGTGCCCGGTACAAGCGACCCAACAGCACGGTAAATGAATGTCCGGATACGATGTATAGATCACTAGCAAACTTAAATTTCGAGTGGAGCTTAGAGTTTAATATTCAAGACAAGTTTCATTCACGTAACCTGAGAATCCACTGCTGCTTTCATATTCACGTATAGACTGCGAATTTGTATGACCGAGTAGGTTATCGGCAATTCACATTTTTCTTTCTATACGAGATATACGATGTTTCAATGTATTTGCTGGCTGGAAATGATTTTGAATCAAGACTTGCTTTGGCCTGGGCTCATGATAAAAGTGTTTCTCGAATCATTTTCCAGATATTAGTGCACCAACGAATATCAAGCTGTCTATATAGTTTTTAATTAGGACCACGTTGGAGCAGCTCAACACTTTGAAGTACTTGTCTCATGCTTGCTCTTGAGCAAAGGCAGGAACCCAAGGCACTTGGAATGCCTCCTCCCAAACACGTACTTGCCCCCCGTCTCAATCCAGCTTTCAAATCTTGAGGGTCTTAGTCCCCAATGAAAGTCGTGTTGCAACAAAAAAGATTGTCCCTATCGCACAACAAACTCCACCGAAAACGATGGTGTACTTGAAGGAGCCTTCTTCATCTGTCACAATTTTACCACCAATGGGAGATCCCGTCAATGCCGCGAAAGCTGCGATAGAATACGCTGCACCGGTGCGCGTACCTATCTCCGAGAGAGGAGATATCTTTGCGCACAGAGCTGGTGTGAGACTGATCCCGGCCCCCGATCCTACCCCAAACAGAGCAGCAAAGATGATGATGGCTGCATTGCCGGTGACAGGAAGCCATAAACCCAAGATCAAAGCCGTAGTGAAAGCGCTCATGACAATCATGACATTGAAATGCCCGACTTTGTCCGCCACCGCATTAGGAATCGTCCTCCCGAAGATGCTATAATTGTCAGCTGTGAAAATTCCGGTTCACAATCCGTGGGTCTTCTTACCTTGCACCGTTGAGAATCGGAACAAGATAGTTAGCCAGATGTGAAGACATCCCATGTGTGCGAGCATGCTCCACAATAAAAGTGACGGGGACGAACATCCCCCCTGAGATCATATCAGTCCAGCCCGATAATCAAGGCTTCCATTTTAGTATGGGACTTACAAAAGAAGAAAAATATCGAAGCAGTCAGTAGGACAAAGGTCGGCTCTTTGAACGGTCGGATCAAGGCCATAACCTCGAATGGACGCTTTGTGGGTGGTGTTCTTGACCGTACCACCAAATTAGCGAACACCAGCAGGGTCAAAATCAAAAATGCGCAGATACGCATGGCCCATGCAAATCCAACTTCGGGAATGAGATGTATCAGCATTATTGGAAAGATAACACCGCCAAGTGAGGAACCAGCGACCGCGAGTCCGATGGCCGCCCCTCGTTTTGCAAGAAACCATGTTAAGACCTGTCCATGTGTTAGCCCATGAAGGTAAACTAATTTATTTGGGAAACCAAGGTAGACTTACCGCTGTGAATGCAGGATAGAATACCATTGAAGCCCCGAGTGCCGAACAGACGGCCTGACCGAGAAGAATTTGGTAGTATGTTTTCGCGAGGCTGGTCATCATCAAGCCAAATACATGAAAAAAGCTTCCACCGAGCAGGAGTGGAGCATGTCCATAGTCGTCATTGATCTTTCCGACAAAGAGACCGCCAAATATCATGAAGAAGACTGGAAACATTATGCTTGTTAGATTGAGGGCAGAGGCACCGGCAACCGTTAGCCAAGCGTGAAGCCCGCCCTCGGGAAAGCCACCTTGTGAAACAGACTTCTCGATTTGAATATCAGAGGCTGCGGGATTTGTGGATTGACTTGAGAGTCGTCCCTCGAGAACACCTTTCGATGAAGCCATACTGCCCAGAACGAGGTGAACCGACAGGTATTTCCTTTCCTGGCTTGTTGAGGTTAGATGAACTCGATGAAGTAAGTATATTATCCAGGGGGCCAAAAGCCCGCGATGTTGTACTCTCAACTACCTCCGTAAGAAAACCTCCCCTTTGGCAAAATTAATTTCAAACCCAACAAAGGACTCAGACTTCCTCGGATTCCGGCTACTCTTAAGTTACCAGTGCCAAATTCGGCCGTTCGTGTGTCTCCGAGGTCCGCATCTGCAGGCGCATAGCTGAAACAGGACTACTGGGGCAAAATATTAGCCTCAGCAACTGTCGGTCTCCGGCTCGATGTGAGTCTGTTGACTCTCTAGATGATCGAGAGTAAATAAAAAAGAAGCAAGATTCACTTCAATGATCCAACAGTCAAATTGAGGGAAAGACAACGCAGACTCAGCATTTTGACCTTCAGTCTTTTCAAGAAAATTCAATTCAATACTATTCCCACAATGTCGGATATTCCAGAGCAATGCGACGTGCTTGTCATCGGTGGTGGCCCCGGCGGTGCATTCCCGGCGTGTTGCTTGGCGCGCGAGGGAATTGATACTGTTGTCCTGGAAGCTGATGTGTTTCCTCGGTAAGTCGGTAGATCATCCATTTACCTCCCTCTAATATCGGCGAATGAAGAAAAAAGGAAAATAAGGGATGGCCTGTTTGATTTGTCCTTTCAGATACCATATTGGGGAAAGTATGCTCCCCTCGATGCGTCACTTCCTGCGCTTCATCGACCTCGACTCCACCTTTGACAAATATGGGTTCAAGATCAAGGTTCGTGATTTCCAGGAAGAATATGACAAGTCATAGCTAATCCACTCCCCACAGAAAGGTGGCATGTTCAAGATGAACTCCAAGCCTCGGGTCTGTAAGTAACTCTAGACTAGAACCTCCCTCCATTATGGCATACCTAACAAAACCATTGAATAGTCACCGACTTCGTGGCTGCAGGAGGTCCTCAAGGCTACACCTGGAACATCGTGCGCTCCGAGGCCGATGACTTGATGTTCAAGCATGCGGCTCAAAGCGGTGCGAAGACCTTTGATGGGGTCCGTGTTGGAGATCTTGAATTCCAGCCATGGGACAAGAACGATCCCCAGGAGCAAAAGCTGGCTGAATTTCCCGACCCCAATCCAGGCCGTCCCATTTCAGCCTGTTGGTCTCGCAAAGATGGTACCACTGGTGTCATTAAATTCAACTACGTTGTTGATGCTAGTGGTCGCGTCGGCTTGGTCAGCACTAAGCACTACAAAAACAGACGATACAACCAGGGCCTGAAGAACATAGCCAGCTGGGGCTACTGGAAGAATATGGAGCCATATGATATTGGCGGTGCCCATGAAGATCAGCCTTTCTTCGAGGCCCTAGGTGACGCTAGCGGCTGGGTATGGACTATCCCTCTGCATGGTGATGTAGTTTCGGTTGGTGTTGTCCGCAACCAAGCAATCGCCACGGAGGAGAAAAAGAAAATGGGTTCTCCCTCCAGCAAAGACTTCTATCTTGAGAACTTGAACCTTATTCCTGGCATCAAGAGTTTGATGACCAAAGCGGAGCTGGTTTCAGAAGTCAAGTCTGCATCCGATTGGTCGTATAGCGCTTCCAGCTATGCCAGTCCTTTTGTCCGCGTCGTGGGTGATGCGGGTTGCTTCATTGACCCGTTCTTCTCGTCTGGCGTCCACCTGGCAATGGCTAGTGGGTTGTCAGCAGCTGCGACTATTTGTGCCGCCAAGAGAGGCGACTGCACCGAAACTACCGCTGCTGATTGGCATTCCAAGAAGGTTGCCGAAGGATATACTCGTTTCCTTTTGGTGGTCTTGAGCGCTCTCAAGCAAATCAGGGACCAGGATAGCCCCGTTTTGACCGACTGGGACGAGGAGACCTTTGATCGTGCATTCTCATTCTTCCGACCTAGTACGTATTACTGCTGCAAAAGTCTCTCCATTTACTGATGACATATTGTGTTTTAGTCATCCAGGGAACCGCCGATGTCAAAGCCCGATTGACCGAGTCCGAAATCTCCGAGACAATCAACTTCTGCTGTCGGGCCTTCATTCCTGTCCCCCTGGAAGAAAAGGAAGCTGTCCTACAGAAGATGGAAGACCTCGGACTTAACAACGAAGATATTGACCCGAAGGCGAAGGCTGCGCTTGAGGCATCTATGTCTCCGCAGGAGATACACATCATGAACACAATTCGTGCGTGTGAGATGTTGCGGTCGGAGGATACCATCAACATTGACACCTTCAGTTGTGACACGATTGGAGGCTTGACTGTTAACTTGCAGCAGGGTCAGTTGGGTCTTGTCAAACCTTCCAAGCAGAAAGTCGAGAAAATCGACGTTCTTGGCCTGTTCCACGGTGAACGCCGCGACGGGGATGCAATGGGTGCCTCCGTCGCCCAGTGCACTGCGGACAATAAGGTAGCGATTCCCATGCAAGCTTAGAATGGGCGACCCTTATTGGGTTATGTTGGACGAGATAATCTTAACGCATCTCGATATTTCCCGGGTTAGTTGTGGATGTCAAAGGACGTGAGGATATTGGAATTGATAAGGTCGCTCACTTTTCAAATTATCCTTTAATCCAATTTGCCAATGACCTGGTTTTGTTTCTACTTTGCGGATTATCTGAATAAATTGCATGCTTGGTAGGCTGATTTGGTATCACCTAGCCAAAATAATGGGCCATCGCTACTATATCACGTTTCTTGATAAAACATCAAGATATCTACATATATCTCTACTTCGATCAAAAGACGAAGCTATTAAGAAATTTGATCTATATAAGCAATTGGTTGAAAACCAGCTTAATAAGAAGATCAAAGAGATATTTACCGATAATGGTACTGAATACGTGAATGATAACTTCCATATACTATTAGGAAGATACGGTATTATACACCGAACTACGCCTATTTATACAAAAGAGCCCAATGGCCTAATTGAGCGCATAAATCTGACACTTATGAATAAGGTCAGGTGTCTATTAATCCAATCAGGATTAAATGATAATATGTGGGGAGAAGCCTTATTAGCTGCTACCTATCTATATAATATAACCCCACACAGTGCTCTAGGGTTCAAATCGCCCTATGAGATATATTATTTGTAGAAAGATCTGAATTCATCAGATTATATGCACTTTCTATCGTGATATCAGAATTGGATTCTTGGTCTGTTCTGATAGGTAGGCAATTTACCTGATTGGTTTCTTGCGAGAACTCATCGCAGAATGAGAGATTTTTTGGTGTATTCACCATAGAATTATCACTCAGATCAGAGTGATCTCTCATCAGGTAGTCAATAGGAAGGCCATGCTCAATTAGCTGGGTCTCTTCCTCTGTCATAGGTACGTCATAGTCAATTTGACTAATAGGCGTATAGCACATGTCATCATTAGAATCAATTAGATCATTAGCCAATGGGCTTAGAGAGCAGACGTCATCATTAACTGTTCTTTCTGCGGGAAAATCTGTCACGTGATTAGTGACATTAATTACTTCCTCGTCAGATTGCTCATCATTAAGCATTGCTGCAATCATTTTCTTCTGTTGATTCATCTTTTGATGATCGTTTGGATTAGATTTAGGCTGATTTCCCTTAGGTATCCAATTAGCTGGTCTCCTAGAAGGATGTAGATACCAGCAATCTGCCACTGTGTGGCTTCGTATATTGCAATACGTGCAGTATTTGCCAGAATTTGGTAGTTTTTTCCATGGTTTTTTGCTAATTCGACGATTTTGATTAGCCTGATGATTTTGATGATGATTTAACTGATGATTTGATTGATTAAATCGATGATTTGATTTCTTTTGATTAGGCCAATTAGCCTGATATCGATTGCTTTGGCTTTTAGCCATAAGAATTTGCTCGTCGTTTTGATGCCCTCTTGATTCGTCAATTAGATTGGCGAATAACGATTCAATTGTATAGGTTATGAGCCCGACTTGACTCTATTTCAATTCGACTTGCACCATATATTACAACATACATCACTCCTCTCCAATCTTCTTTTGAAGCCAACATGATCACCAAATACAATATCGAATCTCTTAAAGGAGAAGGCAATTATGTCTCCTGGTCAATGCGAGTGAAGGCAATTCTTGATCAAGAGCGATTAATCGATGCAATTCATCATGATTACGTCAAGCTTCCTGCTATTCAGCAGAATCAAATTCCAAACTATAATTGGTCTTATGATAAAGCAATTGCTCTTCCACCTGATCAACGAACACCTGATTGCAGGAACACTTCACTGTGGTCAGAAAGATCGAGAAGATCTGCTAGATCTTCAAGCACAAGCCCTGCAGGCCAAAGCGCAGGCCAAAATGAGCTATCAATTCCTTCTGATAAGTTCAAAACTATCGATCAAATCAATCGAGACGCCCTATCAGCTATAAAGCTCGCATGTAAGGATGGCCCATTATTTTGGCTAGGTGATACCAAATCAGCCTACCAAGCATGGAACACCTTAGCCGATCAATACAGACCAAAAGGCTTTAACACTGAATACCTAGTGTTAAAAGCCCTTTTCAACAGTCAGTTAAGTGATTTTGATAATATGAACGATTATCTCACCGAGGTAAAACGTTTAATCATCGAACTGGCCGGTCTAGGGATTGATTTCCCTAAGCAAATCGTATTCGCATGGGTGCTCAACAACCTTGATCAATCATACACACCGATTGTTCAGAACATTATACAATCTGTTCGAAAAGATTCTGATTCATATACAATTGAATCGTTATTCGCCAATCTAATTGACGAATCAAGAGGGCATCAAAACGACGAGCAAATTCTTATGGCTAAAAGCCAAAGCAATCGATATCAGGCTAATTGGCCTAATCAAAAGAAATCAAATCATCGATTCAATCAATCAAATCATCAGGTAAATCATCATCAAAATCATCAAGCTAATCAAAATCGTCGAATTAGCAAAAAACATGGAAAAAACAACTAAATTCTGGCAAATACTGCACGTATTGCAATATACGAAGCCACACACTGATACGGCTCATTTGAACGATTCTCCAAGCCTGGAAAGAGCCCGGTAAAAGCCACTTGCTCGAGGTCAAGAAATCGGATTCGGGCAACAGCATCCCAGTCGGATTCACGGACCACAGATGAAGAGGCTTAACCGTTAGCCGGGAATTGTTGAGCGGGAAGCAATGAGTTGATGTACGTGCAGGCAGGCACAAGATACAGATCTACGAGCAGAGGAAGGATCGACCTTGGCTTGTGTTACATCACATTTCATTCAACCGAATGAATCTAGCCCCACCCATTGATGGGTGCTCACTTCCAGCGCCTTGAGAACAATATGAGCCTCACCACTGCGACCAGCCAGCTGCAGGATGGTGAATGCCCTGCGCTCGGCGACCGAAGCCACCGAGACCCTCCAAGACCTCAAGCTACGGGTTTTCAATATGTTAGTTACATATGTCCTATCAGCGCTATGAAGTTCTTTGTTTGCTTTTCTTATCCGTGTAGTTTCTGTGGATTCATTGGTTGAAATAGCATGCACTGTCTCACAAATGACCCCCTGGGTTCTAGAGCTGGGAATTGACCTTTGTCTGGATTGGCTGTAATCTAGGCCTTTTTCGCATCCTGTCCGGAAGAACCACTCATTGTGGACGCCGTAATCGAGAGAATGGGTGCTTCACCTGTCCTCCTTGGACGAATTTTGCGATACTTGGCCTCAATGTACGAGGTATTGAAGATAGCAAGGATCACTTCCAGGGGATTCAAGCCACCAAACTCTTAGCAACCCATGACAGCATTTACTACACGTTAAGGCGTCGTGAATTAAGACTGTTTCGAAACTACAACCTAATGGGGCTATATTCAGCTTCAATGCCAGAGGATTAGTATACCAGGCGCTACCCAAAGCCCTGATGTAGAACCACTACATGAGCTTCAACGCTGTGCCTGGAATTTTCTCCTGGGCTATAAAACCTTAAGACCATCTGAAATGGCCTTAATCATTGATGAGGCTACCCCGACGAGGTGACAACCTAGATTATCTTTTTTGTGTCGACGTTAGCGAAGTCATTAATTAACGCCGACTAGCTACTCCGTACGTTCTTCAAGTTGGCCCTGGTGGTAATATTGGCCACCAGTCGGCATGCCTTCGCTTCCGATACCAGGACTTACCAGATAATCGCACAAGGTTTCCCGGAGACGATTCAAAATGCCCCTACAATCGATGGGGTGGGGCTAATGGCCCATAATTTGTTTGAGGCCCAGCCAATCACTGGTGTACTAACTTCGTACAGTCTTGCATGACGGGAATGACGAGAACGCGCTCTTTATTCTTCAAAAGCTGGCCCTGGCGATGAATTTGGAATTACAGATTCTGGCCCATGAAATGGCAGTCATGGGCACCGAGGCGCACTTTGGTCCCGCCTGTCTGGACCCTACTCCGTACATGTTCAATGTTGATTTTGCTGGGCGCTCACGAGCCCACAGAGAGTCAGCAACACAAAGTCCTAGTACGTTCGGGTCTGAGGGTAGTGGAGGTCTATCCCCACCACCCAGTGATGCGATTTGCTATTATTTTTGCTTTCTAGCCGCTGCGGTTATTGCAGTAGCTATTAGCTTAACTACTCCGTACATACTGACAGATAAGAGCCTAAGACAGCGGAAGAGCGTCTTGAACAATGATAAGTTCCGGTTTCTCTTGTTGACATCAGTTGTACATAGTATGTCTGGCATTCTTTTTTACCTTGAGCTCTCGTTCTGAACTTCCCTCGCCGATTAGAATTTACTAGCCACGGAGTGGTGCGTATGCATCCATTAACTTATTTGGGCACTGTAACTGTATGTGTGCCAACGCGCAATAGAAGATAATTACTGTATAGTTGTCAAGATTATGAAGTTATGTGTGCAGGCCAATTGGTAATGTTAGATGTGGGCAGGGATACAACTAGGCAATTAGGGGGATTCGGTGGCTGGAGGATTCAAGTAACCACAAAGTCATACGAAGGTGAAATGAAAGCTAAAAGCCGCAGAGACCGGCGATCTATACGGAGATCTCCCGCTTAGGCTCCACGTTCGCGCTTTGACCCCTTTTGATTTAACACGGCCGTTCGCCAAACACCGATGCTGACATGCCTTGGGGACCAGGGTCACCCCTTATTAGCCCTTGATCCTTGCACACTCACAGCGCCCATAACGTGAGCTATTTCTGGAGCCGGAAAATTCAACCTTAGGATTGCTGTAAATTGGATGTATCCACCAATACTTAGCTTTCTACGGCTGTAGTGATCGCTCGCTGTTTCCACAGAGCCCGAGGCCGGCTGTAGGTAGTACAAGTACTTTCTTTTTTTCTGTATTTGTACCTGCAGTCCTGCACACCTCTTCTCCTCTCTTGCAGCATCTTCGCTCCTCGCATATTCGACCGGGCACCGAGGTAAATCGTAATTATCCCACCCAGCACAACCGTTCTCGTATCCAGAATGACCGCCTCCAAATCGCCGATCAGCCTCACTGTGTTCCGCGGGTTTCCCGATAAGGGATGCTTCGTGTGGTCGCCATTTGTCACTAAGCTGGAGGCTCGCCTTCGTTTCGGTGATATCTCTTATCGAACGGAACCTGGGTCGATCCCCCATGCCCCCCGTGGAAAAGTCCCATATGTCTCGATCGATCGCGGGAATGGCAACTGTGAGATTTTGGCCGATTCGGCCCTGATAACTCGGGCTTTGATTGAATCGGGAGATTTGGAGGACCTCAACAGCAATCTCACAGCGTCTTCGATGTTGCAGGACTTGTCGATTCGGGCTTTGTTAGAGGACAAGCTCTACTTCTATCAGGTACCAAGAACTTTCCTTTAAACTCGGCTACAATAATCTGTGAAGTCTACCAGAAGCTAATGAGCCGATTTTCTTAGGGCCATGAGCGATGGGTGCAGAACTACTACACAATGCGATCCAAAATCTTTGGGTCTTTCCCCTGGCCCCTCCAAGTCATCATAGGAAACATTGCCTACAAAAAGACCGTAAGAACCATGGAAGGTCAAGGTACCTTGAAATTCAGCACAGATGAGATTGCTAGTTTTCGTTCTGAGACTTGGGATACACTCAACAACTATGCGAGTGCAATAAGCCACCCCGACGACAAAGAAACACCGTTCTGGATTCTTGGTGGAAATGCCCCGACAGAGGCCGATGCCACCGTTTTCGGGTTCATTGCATCTAACCTCGTTTGCGATGCGTTAGTAGCTCTTTAGCGTTTAAATTTGTGGATTTCAACTAACTTCTCCCTAGTGCACCAGAAACTAAGGTCAAAGTGAAGAGCTGTCCGGCCCTTGTTGATTATGCCACAAGAATCCACACAAAGTATTTCCCGGACTATGAGATGTGGAACTAAGCAAATCTAGCTAGGCGACTGTCGTATCAGAAGAATGGCACGTTGAGTGCCCGTGTTCGGTTCGGTAGCTATACCGAGTTGTATGGCTTTGCCTTAATGAAAGTGTATTTTACTTGAAATTTGAAATTTCTAATTCTCCTTATCACGCGCTCAGGGTCATTTAGCATTGGAATCGCCACTCAACTGAAAAAGCCAAATAGTAGAGATTCTCAGGTACTAGAACACTACCTCCACACCCGGAAATCTTTTATTTTCTCAATCAGTATACATCAATCTTCCCAGCCCATTTTCTCTTCTTTTGCCAAAAGCCCACACAGCCATAAACTATCAAGAGTTGATTCGCTCCTGTATTATGTTCGCCTGTGCTTGAAGTTGATCTCTCAACATTGAGTCAAGAATCTCATGGATCTGCTGGCGATGGGCTGGAAAGCTCTGACACTGTGCTTCTTGCAAATGGGCAGCGAACCGGTGGATCACAATTTCAACACTTCGCATCTCCTCGATCACCAGTTGATCTCGAACCCGCATTTGCATTGAGGTGTCAACGGTAAAGTCGCCCACAGTAACAGGCATTGCAAGGACTAGCTCGCATCTGTCGTGCTCGATATTTGATGAGCTTGAAAACGGCATTTGCTCGTACACCATATTTCCATCATCACGGAGCATAGCACGGTACCAGGCCACAATACGGTCACATGCGATGACAAGGAGGAGCTGAACAGAAGGTCTGACAGAGCACGGACTGCAGAATCCGTGAAACCAGCTCTAGAACTCTTCGGTTTGTTCTCAGAGCATCGTCTATTCTCCGGGCTTGGGAATTAAGAGCACTATTGCCAGACTGAGCTGAGTAGCCGTCATCCTTGACGGACAAACAGACAGAAGGGGGAACACAAAGTGTCTGCAGCGCGTTTAGAATGGATCGAGTGCATATTCGGTCGTCATCAGAGCAGGTCCCGGTGAGTTCTGGTGTGCTTCTAACTTGATGATCAACGAGGTTGGTAGTAGAGACAAAAGCCGTATCCATCGCCATGGTCTGTCTGATTGGGGAGGCTTTTTAGGCTGTGCCAGAAGATAAATGGATCGATTTTTCGGACCCTAATGGATCAAGCCAATCAAAGTGTCTATACTCAGCGGCCAAGAGGAAGACATGTACTCCGTACCAGAGCCGATATTATTGAGACATGAAATGAATACTCATGACAATATGTTCATCGTACCAATCTCAAGATCGATGCAAACCAAGCTCGGTAATAGATGGAAGGGCCTGCAGAATGCCAATATTCAGCGCTGTGGCATTCATATCCCCGGCGCGGGAGATCGACACGTCCCGAGGTCGTTTTCGAGAGAGCTTACAGGGTGTCGTTGACCGGGAAATCAGATATGGGATCTTCCTGCATGTTGCGTTATCGAGCTATTATACTGCACATCATAGAAGGCGCCTGATGTATTTGTTTGTTTTCTTTTCTTTCTTGCCGCCATCCTGACTTATTAATGTTTACTTTTTTCACCTCGTACCCTGATCAACTTCCGAGTGGCAAGCCTCAGTTACATATTGACGGGACGCGAAAGTACCCGATTCATGATAGGGGCTTCGTTCATAAATGATTTTGGAAAAGTCGGCTGTCAGACAGGGGCATGTATTCGGCGATGTTCGATTCCTGCAATTTCACTATCTTCACCCTTCTCCGGACACGGGGTATTCCTACAGTGTATTACTACACCACCCGTCCAAAAGTCTGTGTGCACTCGGCCCCACCACCCATTACCCCAACAACCACCCTCTATTTTTTTT
>JAMAGZ010000019.1:0-149056 GCA_023626575.1 Penicillium sp. PF1803
ATGTAGGTAGAAAGACGCGATTTTGGATGGGGTGTACGGCATGGCCGGGTGTACGGGACGGCCGGGAATTACGTTAACTAACTAACTAGTTAACTAACTAACCTAACTAACTAACTAACAAACTAGTTAACTAACTAATGATGTCCTGATAATATTAAATGGAGCCTACACTTCGCAAAACTCTCATTTCGAGAACATTAATGTACGTCAGACATCTATTCCTCTCTTCCGTCCGGCTAAACAGGAAAGCCGCATTGAAATTTAGTGAGTTTGAAGCAATAGTATGCCCCATCACACTGGCCTGCATTGGCCAATAGAAAGCTTCAGTTACTACGAAGCCCTCTCTATTCACCCGGGTCCGACGGCCACGTTTAGTCGCGAATTGTACAGCTCGTATTGATTACAAATGCACCACTTTTGGGATACGAGAAACCGTGCTTGAAATTTGCCAATAGCATCTCGAGATGAATGAGCCACCTGTCATCCTAATCCGCCATTCAGTCCTTTCTAGGCTGAAGAAATTGATGTCTGACATCTCAAAATGCGAGCCTCGCCGGGATTCGGGATTCGGATTTACCAACTCCCCGCACGACGGGTCCGAATCCTCGCACCTATGACCATAAACAGTAGGGCACAACTCCGAATTACCACAAACGACACCAGATCCCTGTAAATCCCTGCAAAACCGGAGCATCTTGAAGCTCTATGACTCTTTATCTGATCGCTAGCTTCGATGGAGTTAAGGATCCAATCACCGATCATTTCCCCTATAAGATGTGTAGCAGACTTTCAATGTAATACTTTGTTCTGCATTCTCCCGTTCGATAAATTTACTCATTACTCGACGACAAAATGGCTGAAAAGTCCCCAGTGGACTCTGAGTTCCAGAAAAAAGAGGAGCAATCAGTTCCCCGGGCAAATTCAAAGGAGCTTAGGTCAGACATCAGCTCGACGGGCGAGGCCGCAGATGAGGATCCGAAAATAGTGCAGGAGTCTGTCAAAAATGAAGAACGAGAATACATTACAGGTTACAAACTTGGAATGGTGGTCGTGGGCGTCACTCTGGTTGCCTTTTTAGTCCTGCTCGATACTTCTATCATTGTCACTGTGAGTTGTCCCAAGAGTTGCCTTTCTACTCTCCCAGTCGTTTTGACGCTTCTATCTTAGGCCATTCCCAGGATAACGACTCAATTTCATTCGCTGGAGGACCTGGGCTGGTATGGTAGCTCGTATCAAATTGCAAGGTACGAGATCCTGAATGTTTCCGGTCTGTAATGTCCTAACACAACACCCAGCGCATGTTTGCAACCTCTAGCCGGGAAGATTTATACCAATTTCCGCACAAAAGTAAGTCTTTTGGGTGTATTTGGTAATGATCGATCCTAATTCGAAAACAGTGGGCATTTTTGTCTTTCTTCTTCATTTTTGAACTGGGCTCGCTGCTCTGCGGTCTCTCGACATCCTCGAAAATTTTGATCGTTGCTCGCGCCGTGGCGGGCCTTGGATCGGCAGGATTGATGAATGGTTCCTTGACAATTATTTCGTCGTCGGTTCCTCTTCATAAGTCACCGCGTATGTTTGTCGATACTATGAGTCTAATCATCAGCTAACAATTATCGCAGCTCTCATCGGAATGATGATGGGATGTAAGTAACTTCTATTCCTAGAAAACAAAGTATGGAAACTCAACTAATATCACTGTCCAGTCTGTCAACTTGGAGTCGTCCTAGGTCCTCTTCTAGGAGGAGCCTTCACTGAATACACAACCTGGAGATGGTGTATGTCCGGCCCTTCATTTCCACACATAACAGAGCCAAAGAGAACTAATTTATCCGTCTACCAGGTTTCTACATCAATCTTCCAATCGGCGCTTTAGTAGCCCTGCTCCTCGTCTTCATCGATATCCCGGACCAAGCAGCTAAACCACCTTTCAAAGAAGTATTCAACACTATAACCCACAAACTCGACCTCACGGGCTTTGTACTATTCGCGCCAGCAGCAATCCAACTCCTCCTCGCCCTCGACTATGGTCAAAACAAATACCCATGGCATAGCGCAACCGTCATCGGCCTTTTCTGCGGATCAGGCGGTACCTTTATCCTCTTCTTGGCGTGGGAATACTATCAAGGCAATAAAGCGATGATTCCTCTGGCCATGGTAGCAAAGAGGAAGGTCTGGTCGAGTTGTCTTGTGATGATGTCGATCTTTGCTATCACACTCTCTACGACCTACTATCTTCCCGTTTACTTCCAGGCTATTCAGAACAAATCGCCCATGATGAGTGGTGTTTACATTCTGCCGAGTATCTTGTCTCAGCTGGCCGTGGCTGTCACTTCGGGGGCTCTAAGTGAGTAGTACTTGTTGACCTATCTGGAGCTGGATTATGTGCAGGCATTAACGATCACCTAGTTGGGAAAATGGGATATTACCTTCCATGGGCTGTGGCTTCTGGAATTCTCACATCCATTGGCGGCGGTCTCCTATCAACGTTGACCCCATACACAGCCACCGGGAAATGGGTTGGATATCAAATCCTCGCAGGAGCTGGCCGTGGAGCTGGTTTCCAGACTGTAAGAGTCTCTTGTCAACAAACGTTCTCCACCTACTAACTATTGATTCCTTATACAGCCTATCATCGCCGTCCAAAACACACTCCCACCCAGCCAAATATCAATCGCCATGTCGATCCTAATGTTCACCCAGACCCTTTCGGGAGCAGTCTTCCTCACATTCGGAGACGTGATCTTCTCCACAGGTCTTAAAACCCTGATTCCCAAGTATGAACCGGACGTCAGTGCACAAGTCGTTATTGCTGCGGGTGCCACTGGTATACGGGACGTGGTGTCTGATCAGAACCTCCCCGGAGTGTTGAAGGCTTATGCAAAGAGTGTGGATCATGTGTTCTACTTGGTCGCTGCGATGGGAGTGGTGGCTTTTACCTTCTCATTTGGAATGGGTTGGAAGGATATTCGGAAGAAGAAGCCTGCCGCTGAACAGGAGGTTTGAGGGGTTGACTGGGTTGATGATCTTCCCCCACTCAATGTTTGATAAAAACGTTTGATATATACTGGGATAATAGAGGGCATTTGCATTATTATAGAACAATTTGATACAGGAATGATATAATGACGAAAATTATAACTACCACAGTCAAGACCATTTAGTGAAGAGATTATAACCAGTTAGTAGAAACATTGCCTCTGCTCGAGATAGTGCAGCATGGATTTACAAGGGTATCAAAACTACGAGATAACCCATCACTACTCATATACAGCTTCAATTTTACAACAGAGGAAAATTGTCATCACATCATCGTGTCTTTGTCCAGTAGATGATAAAAGCCGCCCAGATGCCACAGCACCACACCCGAGCAAACGGGTCTAGCACAGAGAGTCCGCTAACAGACACCGAGAATCCCAGAAAATACCCCAAACAGTAAAAAGTCCGACTAGCCGTAGCGGTCAAACCACATGTTGAAAATACATCCCAAGAATCCTCCGCAAATCACCCATTAGCGAAAGATCACTCGTCAAGTAAACACCTGTAGACGTCCATCCCTCCTAGAACCGACAGCAACGACCTAATCCATAGAAGTGGACTAGAGGCGCATTTACTGCTCGGTCTGGAAGTAGTTGAGGAGGACGGAGCGCTCCTGGCTGTCCTCACCCCAGTCCTTGACGACGACGCAAGAGCAGTTGACGACCTTGCGGGCGTTACCCTCACGGTCAAGGGTGCCTGTCACGTAACACGTTAGCACAATGTCCCTCCAAGTCGATTCAAACAGAGCTAGCTCATCACGGGAAAAAAACTTACAGAGACCGACCCACTCGCCGAGCATCTTTCCATCGGGAACCTTGATCAGGGGGATCTTGTGCTCGGAGCAAAGGGCGACAACAAGCTTCTTGTAGGCCTCCTCCTCGCAGCCCTCGTTGAGGACACACATGTGGGCCTCGCGGCGGTCGAGGGCCTTAGCAGCCTCACGCAGACCACGGGCAAGACCGTCGTGGATCAGGGAGATGCGGAGGACACCCTTCAGAGCGTCGAGGACGGACATCTGGCCGGAGCCAGCGTCAGCGGAAACCTCGACCTCATCGGCGGCAACGGGGGGGTTCTGGATCTCTTCTCCGTCCGACTGTAGGAGTGAAAGTTAGCTTGTGATTTCGATCGGGAGGTTTGATGTGTGGTGGCGGGGCGATTTAGGATTGGATTCGAGTATCGTAGGACACCATTGTGCTTTCCCTACATCTGAGCTTGTGAAGTTCAGATGCGACGGTGAGGTATCGGGGACACCGATGTCCGTCCATGGTGATATTCAATTCCAGATCCTCATATCGTATGTGCCATTGACGACTAGTTGTTGGGGAAAGCGTATGGGCTCGGGACTCAGCGTACCATTTTGTTGTGCAGGTATGTTCGATTTAAATGTCGAATTATCCTCGAAGAGTTGGATATGAATGATTGTAATTAGTGCTGGGAAAAATTTGGTGGGGATTTGGACTCTTTCGGCTGTGTGTGCCCTACAATTATGTCAGCATCACGTGAGGAGACCCGCATCCGCCACTTTCCTGATTCGGAAGTATCTATACAACCTGCATTATTCTTCTTTGTCTGCAGGGATATTATATTATTTCCTAGGCTTTCAATCTACGTTATGAATTGGACACATAATACAGAACATGAGGCGGGTCTCGCCAGGTTCGGGTTCAAGCTACCGAATAGAAATAGATTCGTAACACGAACGCAAGAGGTATCATAATCGTACAATCAGATTCCGCCCTTTACATTACCGACTGAAGTTCTGCCGATTGCGCCAGCGCCAAGTAGCAAAAGAGGCTGCAAGGAAAGGGACATAGAAAAGAGGCGAGAAACTAGAAGTATGTACCGGGTCGAGGATAGCTAGGGCCGTGGCCATGGAGGGCGCCGATGCCGTTGGTTCCGGCGGCAAGTGTGCTGGGCGCAGCGCCATTGGTTTGGTGGGAGGTTCCAGCGAAGGGCTCTGGGTCGAGATGCATGCTCACAAACTCAAGCTCGAGGCCGTTGAGATGGGGAATGTGTGGGACGAGGTCCATGAAGTCAGAGAGCTAGAAGGGAAGAATTAGACGGATTCATCACCATATAGAGAGCCAGCGATAACTTACTCTGATCCAGAAAACATGTTCCATCTCGAAATACTTGGGCCGTGTTTCGCAATCCAACTGCATGACATCTCCGAACGATGCATTGTAGTACTTGGGATCGTCGGTGTAGACTAGCATGCGACGAGTGCATCGCCAGAGGTTCATGCGTTGGGTTGCGGTTGCTCTGCGTTTCTCCCAGCTGGCATCTGTGACAATGATGTTAATAACGGAAAGGACATGAAAGGTCTTTGTGAAAGCAGTGAAAAACTTACATTGAGAGAGTTGCAGGTCATTGGTAGCCAGCAAAGGAGCGACCAAGTAGTTCGGAATCCATTTCTCGTCCGACACATCACCAGCACAACCAGGATCGAGCTGTCGGGTGACAACAGTAACCAGGGGCATGAAGTTCTTGAGCCAGGCGTGACTGCGTGCTCGGGGGTCGTTGGAACCCACAAAGTTGGCAGAGGCACGCAAGCGACCAGGCAGAGCATCACGGCGGCGTTGCTCCTGAGCCTCCTGGTCGCGGCGCATCTTGATCACACGAGCCCGCTCCTGTTCCAATCGCTTGAGGCGCTCATCTTCAGCTTGCTTGGCCCGGCGCTGCTCCATTTCTTTGCGCTTGCGTTCCTCTTCGTCGGCCTTCTCCTTCTCACGTGCAGCTTGGGCTGCTCTCTCCGCTTCTTCTTTAGCTAGACGAGCACGCTCAGCCTCTTCTTCCTCACGGCGCTTCTCCTCAGCAAGACGTTCTTCTTCCGCCTTCTTCACTTCGGCCTGTCGACGCTTCTCTGCCTCAATTTCAGCTCGCTTATCGTCACTGGAGACCTCAGGAATGGAGTTGGTGGTAGGTTCGGGGGGCTCGGTCTTCACGTCTCCGTTCTTCTTAATCGGCTCACAATCAACCGGCTTCTGGGAAGAAGGTAGAGAAGAAGAATCCGGTTTGTGAGATGAGAGTTTGGGTTTCTTTGAGGTCTCAGTTGACTTGCGTGGGGCAGGATCAGTGCCTTGTGACGCTTCCTCTTTCGGCCGTCGATGTTGAGGCTTGTCTCCATTTGTGTCTTCTGCTTTCCGGGAGGACCCATTCGGCAAGTTTGATGCCTTTTCCTCCGCCAACACACGCCGCTTCTTCTTCCGTGCTTCTGGTGACAATCGATCGCTATCCCCACCCCGAGAGCGTGATCTTTCGGGGGAAGTATCAGTTCGAATGCGCTTGAGAGATGACGTGGAATCGGGAGCGGTGTCGCGGGACCTGGGAGCTTCTTCTCGGCCAGACAGAGAATCGGAGGAGATGAGGCTGGGTCGTCGATCGCCATCCTGTGGGCGACGCCCGGCAATCAGCCGTCTTTTGCGGACCTCATCGGATCGAGCAACCCCACTGGACTCACTACCTCTCCGTGCTGAGGGGGCAGCCTTGGGCTTCTTGGGCTCTGGTCGACCTGAATCATGATCAGAGCTGGCAAGCGCCTGTTCATGCGCATCTCGGCTCTCTCGTGCATCCCGCGAAGCGACCTTTGAGCGACCGCTGGCTGCTTCGGGTACAGCCGCGGCCTTTTTCTCTTCGCGGCGCTTCTCTTTGAGAGCATCTTGATCCCTGGGGAAGCGTTGACGGTTGGCATTGGGACTGCTGTCGTTGAGCTTTTTCATGCGAGCCACGGGCGAAGAAGACTCCCGGCGGGCGGTCCGTTTTTCTTCCTTGTCCTTGCCGCGGGCACGACGTGGAGACGAGAGATCCTTCCGTCCCTTTCCTGAGCCCAGGTATTTCTCATATGCCTTCTTCAGGATATCATATTCTTCCTCCCAGTTCTCGCCTTGACGGGATCGAGAGAGTTCATAGTAAGTCTTGTCTTCGAACAGTCGACGTGTCGGATCGAAGCCAGGCTGACCGAGAATGAGTTGGATGTTGTCCATGTTACCTCGACCAATGGCAGCAAGCATGGGGGTGTTATATCCTGGTTTATGGCCAGATCCGCGCAATGGATTTGGATCCACATCTGCGTCACCGATGGCGTACATGAGAGATAGCACATCAAAGTGGCCGCCCTTGGCGGCAGCAATCAAGGACGCATTGTCGGCCTTTTGCAAAATATTCAAGATGCTCACCACACCCTGCTCATCACCCTTGGCGGCAAATTCGCGCAAGTTCTCGGAGGTTGGCTGTGTCCATAGCAGGTCATTCCGGGTTGCTTCGCTTCGGCCGGTCTTGCGACGACCCGTTGTGCTCGCCATCGGTGGGGGACTTCGCGAAGGACTGGCCACGGACGCCCGGCGTGACCGGGGGGGCTTGTCAGGGCCAGCCTGTTGCTCTTCGGATCGTCGACCAGGACGCGAATTCACCTTGGCATCCTCGAGCATCTTTCGAATTTCATCATACTCATCATCCTTGAGGTCGGTCGGTACTAACTCATATGGTTCATCTCCAGAGGCATTCACCGTTCGAGGATTAGCACCTGCTTCAAGCAACAGTTTCACGACCTCTACATTGCCGTTCTCCACCGCATCAATCAAAGGTGTATCCTTGTCGATATTCTTCGTGTTAATCTCACAGCCCGCATCCAGCAGGAACTTGACAATTTGTTCCTCGCCGTTGAGCGACGCGACCTGCAAAGGTGTGTTGCCAGCATTATCGGGGACATTCAAATCTTCCGGGCGTTCACCATAACGCAAAACAACCTGGTCGTATTTCCGATCCGCGCATGCGCGTGCAAGAGGGGTACGACCGCTCTTGTCGCGCAATTTCTTCGGGCCCATGTGCTTCGCGGGCGATGCAGACGCCCCCACTCCAGATCCCAGCTTTCGCAGGTGAGCACTCGGAAGTGGAGAGCCACTAGCGGAGGAAGAGGTGGATTGTCGGTCCTCGGAGGTTTGACGCTGGAATCCAGTCAGGAGGGGGGTGGGAGCCTTCTTCTTTCCGGGCAGATGAGAGCCGGACGCAGACCGTTGGTGGGAGGGTCGACCGGGGGACACTGAACGGGTACTGGCGGATGGCCGGGAAAGGCGAGCGTGGTTGAGATGTTTGAGATCGCGAGCAGCCTGCGCTTGCGCGGTCGAGTCGCGGCGTCGTTCCTTCTTTTGATCCACAATGTCGCTGAAACTGCGCTTCCGGTATTTGCGCGGTCTCCCGGGGCCATCATTGCTACTACCACTCTCTTCCATTACATCCTCCGAAACTGATGGCACTTCATCCACCTTCTCGACTTTCACAACCGATGGAGGTGAGCCAGCTCTGTCCAGCGGGCTCCGCGACCGAGGAGCACGTTTCTCTCCGTCACGATCGATGCGAGGTTTTTTCGGCTGGGCCCCATCCACTCCATCAACGCCCTGACGATTGGGATCATGCCTGATGTGTTTCCTTTTCTTCTCTGGTGACAGAGATTCTCGACCGGATTGAATGATCGTTTCGGCTTCCGAGTCCGCCTTGGGGCTTGGCGGACCTTGCTCGTCATCCTCCTCATCCACCGGATGCGATCCAGCGCTCTCTCGTCGGGGTGAAGCGGGTGCAGCAAAAGCAGTTGATTTCGATGCAGCTACCGGTGCAGACGCAGAAGCCGAGGCAGATGCTACGGCAGTGGTAGAAGCAGGAATCGGAGGTGAAGCCTTGCCCTTCCGATCGAGGGACAACGGCCGTCCTGATGGACGCGTGTCTGCGTCGCTATCCGTCTTCACCGCCGCGAGAGTTTTGTTGGGACCGACATCTAGGGCAGCGGGGAGGGGAACCGCGTCGACATCACTCATAGCGATAGCACTCGATGAGGGAGAATTCCGCTCGTCATTTTGGGAGGAACGCGACAGGCCTGAGCGACCAACTTGGGGACGACAACGCCAGCAGTAGTACGCAGGCGCTGATCACGGCCACAAAGCGAGGAGAATCCAACAATCCAAGGGTTCCGGAGCGAGTCAAAGAGTTCGCAAGTCGATAATAGAGAGGTTCAGGTACCTCAAACGAGTAATTATACTGTGTGGAATGGGAGGCGAGCGAAAGGCGACCGGTGGAGGTGCTGAAGTGGTGGTGGTGGCCACAACCTAAAGAGTTGAAACACGGGACGGTTGATAATTAGAGGTCGAGTGGAGGGTCGGAAGTCGAAGAGGGAGGAAGGCGGGCGGTAGGATGAAAGGGGAGGGATGATTAGGTTGGGTTTGGTTGTGGGAAACGGAAGAGAAAGAAGAGATGAAGCGAGAGAGAGAGGGGGAAGAATGGAGAAGAAGAGGAAGAGGAAGTCGGGAGGAGAGAGAAGAGAGAGAGAGACTGGGGGGGGCAGGGCAGATCGAGCGCGGTGAATCATCGTCCAACTAATCTTCTTTGGCTTGGGTTTTAGGGGGAGAGAGAGTTACGCCTGCCAGAGGCCAGTACTCCGTACAGTTTAGTCCTTTACGGGCTTTTACCGTCCAGTCCATACTTGGTATGGGAGGGTAGTATGCAAGTCAAGAATTAGGATTATTAGGGGGACTGAATTTGAAAATTTGAAGATGATTATGGAGGGTAGCTAACAATAATACTGTTTATTGTCTAAAATCAATCCTCCAGCTATACTATTTATCCGCACCCATCGACTCCTTCACTGATTTAAACTTTCCACCTCTTTCATCTCTCATCTCTTCATTTCTCCCTCATTCAAATCTCTCGCCTTCCACTCTGCTTGCGACCGTCTCTCTTCTCTCTGCCCCCATTCCGGACGCAAACTCAGCAAACTTGCAGGCTCCACCTGTGTGGCGATCGTCCTCGATGCGGCCACTCAGCATGCGCCGCCCAAAAACCTGGTCGTATTCGGTTTGTCGCACCAGCAGTTGAGCCAGTGAGCCACCACTTCTGTTTGGTGGCCTGTTTCTCATGCTAACCCCGTTCTTAACTAGCGTGACTTGGAACCTGCTGGGTCGGATTTCACTAGTGACCCGGACGAGTGAGCTTGCGAAAGCTCCGATAAGAGACCATCACAACATGCAAGATTGACAGTCCCATTTTTCCAGGCGAGAATCCTGGTACCAGACTTGTCCCCTGCTCCCTCTACCCTATACATATATTCCCTGCCCACACAGCAGTTCCTGGTTTTGAAGCTCAACCTGGCCTCGTTATCCACCAAGGACTAGCCAAGAGGGCTAAAAAGGTGTCGCTTGTCGGGGGCCCCGAGGATCAGCGGAGACCCTTCGACTCCACCGCTCAGCTCCGGTTCCTTTCTGCCTAGACAAGCTGACGAGACGAGACTCCCTCGATCAACAGGAGTAGACTCTGCGCTATTTCCATTTCACAATCAGCAAGGACCTTTGCAACAGCAATGGACCTCCTCACGCATGTCGATTCTGCTCTGGAGGCGGCACACATGGATGCCATCGACGCCTTACGCGCCTTCTTCCTCCTCGCTGCCGCCACGGTACGGCCACCGCGCGGCGACCAGCCCTCACCAAACCACTCCCCCCCAACCAGGATAAGCTAACCCGGCTCTCTTCTTTTGGTTCTTGATTGTATAGACCGTCTCGGTCAACATTCCCTCCGCTTTGCGCGACCGTTTCGTCGCTTATGGCCCGCGTGCGACCGCAACGGGTGCCGAGCCCGTCGCCGGATCCCGTCCACCAGCGCAAGCCTCAAGTTCGGGGCTACTCGATTACCTCGCAACCTGGCAGGTGCCGCACAGCTACTTCACCCAGTTCTATATTGCGTCTGTCGCATCTTCGGTGTTCTGGGCGATCCAGCTGTGCTGGCGTGGGCGTGTGTTCGAGGCTATCGCGTCCCGGGTGAGTGAGGAGCATCTTCGGCAGTCGATGTCGCTTACACAGGTGCTCATCTGCTGGATACTCCTCGCCATCCAGGGTTCGCGACGATTATGGGAGTGCATCACCTTTTCGAAGCCCTCCTCGTCGAAAATGTGGTTTGCGCACTGGGTGTTGGGGATGGGGTTCTATCTTGCTGCGGGCATCGCTATTTGGATTGAGGGATCAGGTATGGAGATCCAATTCGAACCGAGGTTCTCGTCTTCTTCACTCGAGGACTTGAGAGGGGGAAAAGATAATCCAAGTCAAATCAAGTATTTCTAACAAACTCCTCTTCAGGCGCAATCCTTGCCCGCTCCCTCACCCTCGCCGACTTCCAATTCACCAACGCGCCCACTGCACGAACCTTCATCTGCGTCCCGCTGTTCCTCATCGCCTCCGGTCTACAGCATGACTGCCACCACTTCCTCTTCTCCTTGAAGAAATACACCCTCCCGGATCACCCAATCTTCCGTGGCATCGTATGCCCGCACTACGGGGCCGAGTGCATGATCTACCTGTCTCTCACGTACTTGGCTGCACCACCTGGCCAGGTAGTCAACAAGACCATGCTGAGCTGCCTGGCCTTGGTGACAGTCAACCTGGGATTGACAGCGCAGGGTACGAAGAAGTGGTATATGCAAAAGTTTGGCCGGGAGGCGGTGCAAGATCGATGGCTTATGATCCCGTATATCTACTAACCGTGGAGACAACTAACTTTGGACATTGAATTGATTCGATGAAATAGAGGTGATACCTGAGAATGACATTCCATATACCTCTACAAACTATCTGTATAAAAATACTCGGTAAAAGCAGAAGGGTATAACATACAAGAAATACAAAACAGAAGATATCACATCACGACCGCCCCAAAAACTTCAACGTATTCCCAACCTTGGCCACCTTCAAAACATCCCGATACGTCAAACTCGTCCTAGTCCTCCTCTCAAACGATCCCCCCAAAAACCCCTCCTTCTCCCCCAACAACCCCCAATTACAAACCGTCCCGGGCCCTAAATCCCCATCCACCACTCGTTCCGCGATGCCATGCAGAAAATTCGTATACATCTTGCCCCGCGTAACTAATAAACTCCTCCGCTCCTGGAGGATCCGGAACCGTGGACTTCGAAGATATTCCTCATCTGGCTCATATTTCTCTTTCTCCGTGTCTTTCTCTTTCTCTTTTTCTTTTTCGTAAAGATCCAACACAATCCCCGCCCCAAGACTCACCGTCGCCACGAGCGCATAATAAGCCGGTCCATCCTCGTGCGGCATAATGCCCTGACCGGGATGGTACTCGTTGATCAGGACGTGGTTTGGTGCGGTGTGTGGTGCGTCGGCGAAGATACCTAGTTCTTGGAAGCGGGGGTTGATGATGGGTGTTGTGAGCCAGGGTGGGAGTGGGGAGGAGAGGAGGGTGTTTGTTTTTGTTAAGGCCGAGGGCCAGGTTTGTAGGCGGCGGTGGGTTAGATGGGTCCAACGGGGGAGGGGGGCTGATTGTATCTGGTGATAATGGAAGAGAGGGAGTTAGTAGACAGTTCTATGGTCAGTCAATAGTGATAGATGAAGGAGGAGGGTTGAGGTTTGGGTGGTGCGGGGATGATGAAGCGAGCTACGGGTAAGCTTATATCTGCACTGAGTGTATACGATGGAGTGCAATCGATACATGGCAGACAATGAGAGATATAATATAGTCGGACTCACCTTCTGAAGCAAGATCTGCTCCTCTTCCTCCGAGATAAAATTCGGTATGTAGAATGCATCGTCCGGTAGAGCAGTAATGCGTGCTGCCTCCAGATCCCAGGGCATATCGAATGGAAGGGAGTTCAAATGTCTCTCCTCAATCTATCGCATAAGCTGTAGAAAGCAAGCTCTGCTTTCAAGCAAAAGATAGTCACTTAATTCTCAGAAAACGTAAGAAAAGTCTCCAGGTAAAGCATGAAGAAGACTCTCCAAATGTAGAAGTCCCCCACGTCACACGCCAATCCTGCCTCAGGCAGCATGCCCCACATCGTCAGAACCGCACGAGGAAACATTAACATTCATCAGGTCTCTGCACCAGTTCAAACTAAAGACTAAAAGGACCAAGGTAATACACACTTTCAAGATCTAAGGATCCGAAGCAAGAAAGGACGAACTTGTCTTGAAACCACCACACAACCACCTACATCATGGCACCCAAGAACAACGCCAAAGGCGGCGACAAGAAAGGCGCTGCGAGCAAAGGCAAGGGCAAGGACGCTGGCAACGATGACAAGAGCAAAGTCAAAGGCGCACAGTCAATCAACGTGCGGCATATCCTGGTTAGTTCAAGACTTGATCCCACTATTTATCTTGTATCTCTCTATTGAGGCGTAAATGTGGTCTCTATTTACTAGGGACAGTGTGATATCCTCAAGAGACTAACAATGACTGACTATGAAATCCACAGTGCGAGAAGCACGCCAGAAAAGAAGAAGCAATGGAGAAACTCCGCAATGGAACCAAATTCGACGAGGTAGCTCGTGAGTTCTCGGAGGATAAGGCGCGGCAGGGTATGTTCAATACTTCATCTCGTCACTTCGTTTGCACCGGCGCTATGCTCGGATATCTTTGATAGAAAATAGATTATAGATTGGCTAACGTATTATACAGGAGGTTCACTCGGTTGGAAGACCAGGGGCGATCTGGATCCGGCCTTTGAGAAGATCGCCTTTGAATTGGAGCCTAGTACCACGGCGAAACCCAAGTACCAGGAGGTGAAGACGGGCTTTGGGTATCATATTATCATGGTGGAGGGACGCAAGTGATTTCAGATGCTCAGGATGAGATGCGATTCAGGGCTGAGAGATGCCCTTTTCATGGAATGTTGATCCATGGAGTATACCCTGAGTATGTAGAATTTTGAATGATACCTGGAAGCGCTGTGGCCAAATATGCTTCAAACTTTAGTAACATGACATTAGTAACATGCATCGATTTTGGTCCAATATGTCTCTTCGCAAGGCATTGATCGTGATATATGATGAATATTTAATTTCAATTCTAGCATTTCCCGTCGGAACATGCTTTCTATCAAGGTAAACAAAACCACAATACACTGAATAACCCATCTACTGCACCTTCTTCGCAGCCTCCAATTTCGCCTTCTCCTTCGCCTTCTTCTCCTGTCTCTGTACCACCGCCTCCGCACCAATACCGCCAAAGACCAGGACAATACCCAACCACTGTCCCGGCTTCAGCGAGTGTCCGAACCAGAACACGCTCAGCAACATCGTAAGCATCTTCCGGGTAACAGTAACCGTGACAAGAAGCAGCGACGAAAACTGGGACAGCGTATAGAAAATAAACAATTGGCCTACTGCACCACACACGCCGAAGCCAAGGACATGTTTCAATGCCTCGGGATGACGCGACAGGAATGAGATGGCAGAGTACAGCTCTGTCTCCGTGGATGGTGGGATCGGGATGGGGAGGAGATTGTGCAAGATGCCGCTCTGGGAGAGATGCGGCATGAGCAGGAGATACGCAGCTGTCAGCGCGGTTGATAGCACATTCTGCGCGACCATCATCTGCGGACCAGTGAATTTTGTGTATAACTTTGGCGATGTGAAGACATGGTCTTGCGTGGTATTCGTCAATCCATCCAGAAGCAAATTAATCGAGAGGAGGAAGATACCCCACCCCGAAGAACCGGATTCCTTCGCCGCTGATACAGCGACCTTCTTGCTCGTGCCGGGGTGGTGGAGGGTGAAGGTAGCCACGCCGAGGGTGACGAGGAGCACGACGCCGTACTTGTAGAGCGGGTAGCGCTTGCGGAAGATGGTTAGGTGGAGGGCCATGACGGGGAGAAGCTTGCATGATTTCGCGAGGATGAAGGTGAGGTAGTCGATGTGTGCGAGACTGGCGTAGCCGAAGGGTGAGGCGAGGGAGGAGGAGATGCTGACGAGGAGGAGGGGGAAGAGGATGCGGCGCGTAGGGAAGATGGATGGTACGTTTTGGCCCTTTGGTGTGGAGAAGAAGAGGTATAGGAAGCCTGTGATCGCGGCGAAGGTGGACTGGATAGTATTCAGGACGAGCGAGTATGTGAAGCGCTCCGTTGGCGGTTCTGGTTCGGCGGCGGTTGGCGCCCGCACGGGGTAGGTTGTGGTGGTGATGGCTTCTTGGAGGACACCCCATGAGAGGCTACATGATTTATTAGTTTCGTGTTCAACGGGCCCTTCATGATTCATGTTCGAGGTACAACTCACAAGGCTGCGTATATACCGAGGACGCAGATGAGCAGCTGCATCAAGCCAGGGCTATCGGCCACTGGTTCCGGCGCAGCGGCCACCTGGCCAGAGACTTTGCCATTGGCACTTGAATGCGCAATGGCATCTCCATTTACCTGTTTCTGCAATGGTTCAGGCTCGTCGGGAACAGTATGCATCAACTGAGACGAGGGAGTGCGCTGGAGCGGCGTGGTTTGCTTTTGGCGGCCCATTGCGACGGCAGTGTGGAAGTCGAACTCGGACTCGAGACTAAAACAAAGAAACAATAAAAAAGACGGACTGGATGTAAACGAATGGTTACACCAGCTTGTAAAGGAGTCAACCGGAGATCCCCCTTGGACCCTGGCGCGGAGTTTATAAGAAATTCCCCCAAACGCTCAAACGATAATGCCATGTGTTCTTCCAGTAGCTCCGGCTTATCGATAGTCGGCGATCGCCCCCACTTGAGCCCTGAAGACTCGAGACTGGCCTATCAGAAACGCTGATGGTTTCATATACAGTTGTATGCATCACCTAAGATCCCAGTTTGATGTCCTTGACTACTTGGGTAGAGGCTTGCTTCTCAGAATAAGCTCTCAAAGTCCATGTTTACTACGTTGCTTTCAAGTATTGCTCTAATTTATCCAGTAAGAACCTCAGCATGGTACTAAAGTGCTTGCTTCTACCACAGCAGGCGTGGCCTCTTATAGTGTAATGTAGCGCAGGGGTCAGACTAAGCTATAGCTATACACAGATGTATGACCACGGAAGTTACAATAATAAACGAATCATATTGACTGGAAAAAAACATCTACTTAGAAAGCTAATCGTAAGTTGTAAATAAGCCATGCATAGATAACTAGAGCTTGGAAAGCGGTCAAGGCTTTCTAAGCGGGCGGTGAGTCAGCTCCACCCAATTTATCCGCCAATTTTCTAAAAAGCGCCCGCAATGCGACTCAATATCCAAATATCCAGACATAACCCACTAAGCAATACCCAGCCCTCAAAGCTCAAAATGTCTTCTCAACAAACACAACTCCCATTGCTAGAGCCATCAGCATTAACCCGACTTATTGACTCCGCCTCCGCCTCCGGAAACCCCCTCGCCGCCACCACAATCCAAATCCTCCACAATCTCCAACACCAACATCTCTGGACATCTCTCGAAACCCACGACATTTCCACGGCCTCAATCGCGTCTGATGCACCACCAACCTTGATCTCAGGTATCCCACCGCACCGTGTATACACGCACCCCGATGAGCAGCTATACATGCTGGAGAAGGGCATTACGGAGGATGATCTTCGACCGGAGCGGTTATTCGTGATTCCTACGGCGCAGGGACAATCTTGGAGTTTGCGCCGGATGGCTGCAGCTTTTGATTCGTTGGCAGAGCTTGAAGTTTCGGAGAGCAAGGAAGCGTTGTCGAGCGGGGAGTCTGTGGATCCGGAAAAGGCAGTGAAGCTTGATGAATATTACGAGAGGAAGGAAAAGGCCCGGGAAACGAAAGAATGGGGCACGAGGCGAGCTCTTCTGGCAATGACGAATAGGGGGATGGGTGGTGAGGGGACGGTCGTTTACTATGTCGTCCAGGAAGGAGAGGTCAAGCCACGGCAAAACTGAGCTATGTTGAACTGTGGATGTCTCAGAATCTACGAAGTTGGGAAACCTCAACTCAGGAGCAAACGTGTATTCATATTGCTCGGAATATCTGCAGAGAAGCGAAGTGGAAGATTGGCATCGATATCGATGGCCAAGATTATTCACAAAACATACAATCATGGGGTTGCCACCGGGTATAGTGTTATGTTGCAATGCAAATGCGAAGAGCAGAAGAGAGCAATAATCACGCCGCGGGGTTTGTACAAACAAAAGAACAAGACGCTTCAAGAGGGGATTTTAAGAGGAAACAACCAAACTCAGATCAGCAGGTTCTCCCGATCATTCTGCTGAACCTGTTCCTGCTCCTGACGACAGCTGGTGCAGTACCGCTCATACCATTCCTTGATGTTGCCAGTATTTTCGGCGAAGATCCGTTCAGCCTGGGCAACCTGTGCAGCGATATCGCCCTCGGCGTCGTTGCCTCCTCCAAGAAGCATCTCGACTTGGCGACAGCGACGCAGTTCCTCGCGGAGCCACCGCTCCCATTCGTTCTGGATCACTTCCTTTTCGATACTATTCACCACGCGCAGGGCAACCAGGAGGTTATGTCTGTACATTCCGAGACGCTCTCGGGTTTGCAAGAAACGCTTGGTTGCGCTCTTGGCGACTGCGTCGCGCGGGTTTGATGTGCTTAGCGAGAGAGGAAGCTCAGCGTATCGCATGCTGTGCTCATTGAATGCGCCAAAGCATGTGCTAGTGCTCCCGTTTTGAGGCCAAATAGTCGAGTTGGCGACTGCTTCGTCGATATCTCGGAGGTAGATAGCCTTGCTCATGACCAAATTTGGTTGAACACCAAGCCTGGCCATGAAATTGCTAGCATGTCGCTCGTGCCACCAGTCCCAACCATCTCTGGAGGTATAAAAGCCGTTCATGAGAGCACTCGTTGCTAGCAAGATTAAGATGACCCGGTGCGCGCTCAGAGTCTTCAGAGTCCAGCCGACTAGGCCAAAGGAGGACTGCATCAAGAATGATAGCGCGCTTTCCAGGAATGACAGGACTGTCTCCATGACAAGGTGTGGCATGGTGCGCTGGGTACGCTTTCGCGTTTCCAGTTTCAAATTCCCTCCAGCGCCTGTAAATTGGGTCACGTTACTCTGGCGGCCGACATGGCCAAAGATGGTGATGGCTTTCTTGGTACGACTGTGTGCACCCAGGCGACGCACTTGGTCACTGACCAAATCCACGAGATCCAAGGCATCCTGTTCCAAGTCGGCGCCTGCTCTCTTGTCAATAATATCTAGCACTGTAGTTAGAATCAAAGCTTCTTGAATCCGGCAGTGCATATTCAACTTACTTTTCAGGCCGTAGGGTGACTTCAGCCACTCGACCTTGGTGTAGATGGCAAGCTTGCTTTTGGATTTGGCCACAAAGGTGATCACAACCTTACTCACGAGACGGAATGAGCGACGAAGGGGGAGATGCCATGGAGTCCGTTTGTCAGTAATCACATAACAGAGATGATCATTAAGCACATCGATGATCTGATAATCTGAGATGGCATTGTTCCGGGATTGTCCTGAGCGCGGAATAATTAGTAAGTCGCAAAGTTAACTCTGAAAAAGAGGCTCACCGAAGATATCTGTCGTCTCAATTTGATAATGGAAATCTCTACGGAGATGCCGTGCCTCCGTGCTAGCCCATGGCCCTTGTTTGATCTCTTCACAACATGAGTTAGTACATCGAAATTCAGGTATTTCTCGACGTCTTTCACACGATTTACATACCTCGAGCTTCTCGTTCATGGAGCAACAGCTGCCATACTGCACTCTTATCACCAAAGAGAATATGGAACAGTGCCTTCGGACTAACGTCGAGTATCTTCTCCGCCGCCAGAACAAGATCACCTTGAGGAACGTACTCCACGGGTTGGGTGGGTAGTCTGAATCTCGGATGATCTTTACCACGATTACCCTTGCCTCCATCGATATCTAGATCTTTGTCGATGTAGATGGGAAGATGAATATCATGGCCATTCTTAACGTCAGTGCCAGAGGGAGCGTCTTCCCAACTGTCTGCACTAGACGGCCGAGCTGGAAAACCAGTGTCCATTTTGATAAGCTCCCTGAGAATGCCTTCCAGAGTCATCTGCTGGACGGCGATGGATGATTGGATCAAAAAGTTAAGACGCTTCTGGAGGAGTCGCAGAGGCTCGAGGAAGGTCTTGATCGTAATTCGGCCAGGAGTATCGCTGCCAATCGGAGGGATAGTGTGAAGGAATAGGAAATCGCAGTCACGCCCAGGCGCAGCAGTCACCTCCTTGATGTTGTCCAACGCGGCGCTAGTAGTCAGGACCAAACCAAAGTGGTGACTGTAGAAATAAATGCTGCGAGTTGTCACATAAGCTCTGCCAGGGAATTCTTGTTGCTCGTTTGGACTCCATGTGGCCCTGAAAACCAAGACCAAGGGCTCCTCTTTCTTGACATCAGGGAACAGCAATCGGAATTGGGCATCCTGGATCTTTAATTGCTGTGGATAGATGCTGGGATACTTGGTTTCAGCAACGATGGCTCGTGCAGCTCGCTGAATCTTGGATGCATCCTCTCCGTCGAGACTGACGGTTTGTCGGTGACGAGGGCCAGATGGCCGCCAGGGCGTCTTGGATGTATTTTGGAGGTCTGTTTGGGCAGCAACATTCTGCTCATCAGAATCGCTCATCACAGATGCTGGGCGACCTTCAGCTGCGTTATCCGGATGATCACCATTCATATGAGGCTGTTCCCGCTCAAACTTGTTGATGAATCCCCAATTGGAGCTGCCCCACAGATTTGCCATCATACCACTCGGCATTCCGCCCGTGCTGTCGACAAGGCCAAGTCCAATTCCTCGTTCGCTACTCACCACGACTGCAGCCTTACTCATGCTTGTAGGTGCCGGCGGGTTGGCAAGAGTAGCAGGGGCGAGGCTGACGCCGGGCTCCTCCAGGCTGCTCGAGCTGCGACCTCGGCCTTCACCATCTCTGACACTAGCAGCTGCGGCGCCTCCGTAAGGTAGGAGGTTGTGGCTAGCGGAAATGAGACTAGCAATACCGCTTGCAGGGCCAGGAATCGACGGAGATGCGGGAGCAGCGTTGTTGGACTTGCGGTGAAGATCCAACTTTTGAATAATCCTAGACGTGTGCTCCCTCGCATGTTCACGAGCAGAAGATTCTCCGTCCAGGCCGGTGAGTCTTCGACCGCTCACGTCGGTACTGTTTCGCATGGCAAGCCCGTCACGGTCTGGAACTGGAAGTGTCGAGCTTCTTTCATGAGACTGCTCATCATTCGGGTGTGGAGTAAGAGATTCGCTTGGGTCGGCGGTGAACTCAGGTGCAGGTGGCTGGGATATCGAAAAAGCAGGGTCTTGAACGGTGACCTTCCCTGAAATCGACAGATCGGTGCTGGTAGGGTTTTCCAAAGCTTTCTGCTTAGCGGCCTCGAATGCGCCGATCCATTCCATTAACTCCTTTTGGGTCTCAGCCTGGAGAATGATGCTGTTGTTCTTGGTCTTCACTTGGAAACAGAACCGTCGCTCTTCCTGGAACGCGGGGCGAATGCTGCAAAGGAGCACACCAATTCGCTCGCTCTCTTCAACGCCACCAGTGCGTGAGCCTTGTACAAGACATCCAAAAATACCATGCTTGAGGAATGCCCAACGCCTCAACCAGACCGTGCGGCTGGGTCTACCTGAAAGAGTTCGCAGGTTGAGCCACCCTTGCTTCTCTGGCCTAATCTCCTTGCCCATGTTCAGCGTGGATAGAGGTCGGGAGCCGAGGTACGGAACAGTGGAGATTGAATAGTCCTCGAGTTCGCGGGGTGGACGGGCCACCACTTCTGCAGCCTCTTCAATCTGTTTCCTCGTAGCTAGAAGCTCACGCTTGGCAGATCGGTCACTCCCTTCCATCTCGTGAACCCAGCCCTTGATGCGATCCATCTCGCCCGACCACTTTGAGAAAGTCGAGCTGTTATTGTTATGGAACAGACGGAACTCCCGCCATTGATCAAATGAGACTCGAACTAAGAGTCGATCAAGCGCATTGCGCACCTGAGGAGCCTGCACGGAAAAGTCCAAGGATGCTCTCAAATATGCCTTACGAGCCTCGTGGAGCTGGAACGCTTCTTCCCTCAAAGCGGAGGCTTCTTTTGACTTTGACTGTGAGGCATATCGGGCTTGTAAATAGTCGTACTGCTTCTGGGCGTGCTCGAGAGCTCGACGGCTTTCCTTCATGGATGTTAGCCCATCACGTCATACATAGTACATCCGTAGAGAATGCGCAAAGAGGCCAGAATTTTACCTTAAAATGCCGCAAGTCTTCGCTGATAAACACACGGATAGGCTCGGCAATCAGCGACTCCATCTTCTTGGTCGCCATCACCAATCCATTCCAGAGATCCTTCGATCCTTCTCCGCTCCTCCTCATTGCCAACAGCGTATAATCATGGTCGACGACTGCCTCGGAAACGACCAGTGGGTTGGAGTAGGAGAGGAAGCTATTAACAACATTCTCTATGGCCACCACCTCGGAGGCTAGCTTTGCAGCAGCTTTGGCATACCCATCGAGCCATCTCTCAATGAATTCGATCTGTTCGCAGAAGTGGAGGGTGGTCGCGCGGAAGGTCGGTGAGTCGAGTGCAGCCTCTTTGAGACCAACGGGGCTATTGGATTGGAATATCGTTAGCATTGAGACCAAAGCAAGCATGCGTCATGACTTACACCACGCTCACGAGCTTCCCGACCTGGGGTAACGGGGTGTGCGATTGAGTCGACATCTAGTGCATGCCTCCAGCCACACACCTGACGCGAACAGAAAAGAAGCACAACAGTGCGATGCTTTCACAAGATCCTTCTCAATAGCCGAGAAACAATATCGGAGATTAACGAAGGTGCTTAAGGAGCCTGGAGAGAGCTGCCCACGTGCTGGTAAGCGTCGTGAACCTGTCGGCCTTGCCTGGCGGTGATCTAATTGGCTACGTCAGTGAGACCCCCCGGAGGTGCGGCCTGAAGATGCATATATGTTCGCCTGATAATTCAGGCGCCAAAACTGGGTGGTTTCCAGGGCGGTGTGAGAATTTTTTCTTTCTGCCGGCCGCGGGTTTGTCTGCGGTGCAGTGGTGCAAGCTCAATCAGTAGACTTGTGAAAATCAGCAATGGAGCCTCCATCGAAGAAAGCGCGGACCCTTTGGGAAGACGACAACTCCAGCGACTCTGGCGATGATGTTGGTGGTGTCTCTCTTACCAAGGCCCCCGAGGCAGGCTTCAAGATCAACGAAGACTATGCCCGCCGATTCGAGCACAATAAGAAGAGAGAAGAGGTGCAAAAGTGTATGGATCAACTACAAGCTTTGCAGCCTATTTTTCATGGTCGCTAACTTTGTTCTATCTTCCAGTGGAATCCAAGTACGGCAAAACCTCCAGCCTAGGAAGGCACCGAGCCGATGAACCCTCCGACGAGGACTCCTCCTCTGATGAAGATGAAGACGACGATGGCGAGCTAGCCACCCTAGCTGTCGATGCCGAAATTATGGCTACTCTGAAGGCTATCCGTGAGAAAGATCCCCGTGTGTACGATGCGAACGCCACTTTCTACACTGAGCTTGATGAAGACGCCGAGGCTCCCAAGGAAAAGAAGGAGAAAACTATGACGCTGCATGACTACCATCGTGAGAACCTCCTGAAGGGAGTGGATGCTGCCGAAGAAGAACAAAAAGAAACCATCAAGACCTTTGCCCAGGAGCAGGCCGAGTTGAAGGATGCCTTGGTCAAGGAGATGCACGCAGCCGACTCTGATGACGAGATGGAGGATGCGGAGGACAACTTCCTGGTCCGCAAGGCCGGTGGAGCTGACGTTGTTCCCGAGAAGGAGATCAAGCTGGATATTGAGAATGCAGACAAGGACCCCGAAACTTTCTTGTCCAACTTCCTGTCTGCCCGAGCTTGGATCCCTGAGGGTGATCGCCGTGAGCTCCATCCATTCGACTCGGACGATGATGAGGAATTGGATCGCGCCGATGCTTTCGAGGAGGCCTACAACTTCCGCTTCGAAGACCCCAGCAAGCTCAATGAAAAGATTATGACCCACGCTCGTGACACCACCAACAGTCTTTCTGTCCGACGTGAGGACAAGAGCGCACGCAAGAAGATTCGAGACGCCGAGCGTCAACGCAAGGATGAAGAGAAAAAGGAGCGCGAGACTGAGAAGAATCGTCTGCGCAAGCTCAAGACCGAGGAGCTCCAGAAGAAGGTCTCGCAGATCAAGGAGGTGGCTGGTCTACGCGCCGCTGAGTTCACGGACGAGGACTGGGCTCAGTTCCTCGATAACGCCTGGGACGACAAGGAGTGGGAGAAGGAGATGCAGAAGCGCTTCGGAGAGGGCTACTACGAGGAGCCCGAGGAGGGCAAGAAGCACCCCAAGAAGCCCACATGGGATGACGACATCGATATTAAGGACTTGATCCCAGACTACGATGATGAAGAGGACGTGAAGCCTTCTCTTGAGTCTGATGGTGAGGGTGAGGACGAGGACGAGGACGAGGAAGAGGGTGCATCTGGGTCGAACAAGAAGAGCAAGGCCGAGCTGAGGCGCGAACAAAAGCGCGATGCCCGCAAGGAGCGTCTCCGCATCGAAGAGGCCGTTGACCGCAACCTGGATCTCGACATCACCCTGCTCCCAGGTGCTACCAAGAAGAACGCCACCCGTTTCCGCTACCGCGAGACTTCCCCCCAGAGCTTCGGTCTGACTGCACGCGATATCCTCATGGCCGACGACAGCCAGCTCAACCAGTTCGCCGGTCTGAAGAAGCTTGCCTCCTTCCGTGATGCCGAGAAGAAGGCCAAGGATGAGCGGAAGCTGGGCAAGAAGGCTCGTCTGCGCCAATGGCGCAAGGACACTTTTGGCAACGAGGAAGGCCCTGCGTTCGAATTCGGCAGCGGCAAGCGCAAGGGAGATGCTGACGAGGAAAAGGATGGTGATGAGACTAAGCTTGATATTCGCGAGGGCGACGGCAGTGGGAGGAAGAAGCGCAAGCGTTCGAAGAAGCACTAAGCGCCGGCGTATAAAAGCATTTCTTTGTCCATAGCTTGTTGCTGAACGGATATCTGGAGCATGGAGTTTATTCTTAGATTTTACTGAAATTAATGACGATTCGTTATGATTCCAAGGAGTTGGGCCTGTTTGGTTGTCGTATCGTCCTGATATTTTATGTCAAAGGTAGAAGTGTATAAACAGCATGCTCTGATGGATGTATATATTTCCGGCGCGGCAGTCCTGTCCACATTGAACAACAGATACATACCCAGTGTCGTAGGTTGTACCTAATAACCTCTTCAATTCCATTAGATGATTCAAAGTTTCTCCATATCTCGAAAACCCGATTAACCTAGATCTTCAGCGATTGAAGAAGATAATTCAGTCGCTGCAAGGATGTTTCTTGATAGATCCAAAAACAAACAACCCGTTTTCGGCGATGTTAGAGATTTACCAATCAACAGCGCCAAGTTGGCTTCATGATGCCAATTAATACCCCATCACCTCCATTAGACAAACACTTTCTTCTCAAAAGACCACCTTTTATGGTTATCTCGAGTCTAGGTATCATTAATTTTCATGGCTGTCCAAAAAGCCTTGATAGCCGTTCCACAGGGCCGAGGAACCCAGTAGGAAAGTGGATCCGGACGTATTATTGGCGTGTACCTGACACTGTGTTCAGGTACTTTTCACATGCGGCTCCTCTCCACTATAAAGTTTGTACCCGCTACATAAATAGCGAGTGAAAATGTCTCATATCAAATCTGCGTATTGGCCTCGAACCAGGCATGACTGGTGCCCAGAAAGGCATACTGTCGCCTGCGGAGGAAATTTTAGTTGATTATGTACGGAGTATTGTACTAGCAAACTGTGCATGAAGATGCATCAACTTGTACATGTCTACTCCGTACCGCATATCAAGACAGAAAACCTTGCAGTCAGCACGGGAAAATTCTTCATCAGAAATTAATTTACCCGTCTATGCTCGGACCGAGCCTCTGGTTCATAGGAGAGTAGCTAATCACTATGGGGGTGTTCCTAATGAATCCATTTTAACATTTCAAGAGGCAAATCATGAATTACCTTTTTACATGAAAATTCAGGTCTCATTTTCTGGAGTCGGTGGCAAGCAGTGTAGTTGTAGGCCGGGTTTCTCCTCTTCGGATACTCGGGCCCAGGAAAAAGGAGGTTGCCCCGGTGTGGATGTGGAGGCTGGGCCGGCATTGGACGGGGAAAGATACGCCGTACCGAGTGTTACCAGTCCAAACGCATGGACATCGCCGTTGCTCCGGACTACAGTTGACCTGAACAAGTTGGATGGCTCGTGATAACACGGCAAATTCGGGGAATTCGGTTTCTTTGTAAAGGGCGATGGAGAGATCAATAGAGAATTGACAATGCTATAGCATTTAAAGAGACTTGTTATATTATAAACCATCTGTTTTCAATTCAAAGAATGGCCACTCGGCGCGATTGGCGATTGTAGAGAAAAAAAAAAAATCTGCGATCGGGAGATATCGGCAGGGCCCCGACTCAATACGGCAGAATACCAGGCCATACGGCGTCATTTCAAACGGTACGGGCCCCTGGCCTTCCTGATTGGGCGCTAGTGGCCAGCATTCGCTTCCACCCACGTACAGGTATTTTTCTGCCCCTTCCGCCCCTTCTCTCTTCTCTTCTTCTTTTTCTTCCCTCCCATCCCCCCAGTGTCTTCTCTTCTTGACACTCATCCCTCTCCTCTCTTTTTTAGTTGCATCTATCTCTTTGCAACCTTCACAATGTCTTCCCAGCAGGATAAGTCCTTCATGGGCATGCCCGTAAGTTCCTCATTGCTCACCTCACCTGCCCCCTGCCTGAGCTGGAATCGACTCTGAGCTGCAACAAATTTCATCTTGATACCATCGAAATCAGCCTCGATGCATCCATCAGGTGGATTGCAAGCTTGGAGTTGAGAACCAGCCGGACGGGATGGCTGAGATTTTCCTGATCGTGTCAACGCAGATGGCGCTAACAAATTTTTTTTTCCCACAGGGCTTCGTTGTCGACTTCTTGAGTACGTGATGATAAACATTGAAAAGCTATCTAGCCTAGTCGCTGGGTTCGCTTCACATGATCAAGATCGAAAATACTAACTGATTGCACAGTGGGTGGTGTTTCCGCCGCTGTCTCCAAGACCGCTGCCGCCCCCATCGAGCGTGTCAAGCTCCTGATCCAGAACCAGGTTAGTCTACTACGGCTCGACAAGCAGTCTTTCGATCGAACACGACCTCGAACGAGATGCGGATATTTCTATTCATGATGGGTTATTGCAATTGGTTGTCTTGGCCAATGCTTTGATCCGAGGAAAAATTTTTCCGTCTCGCTCGTGGTCCGTGTGACGGTCGGACCCTGCATTGTTATGATCTCCCTTCCGGTCAATCGATCAATGGCTAACAATTCCTTTTTCTTCACAACAGGATGAGATGCTCAAGCAGGGTCGTCTTGACCGCAAGTACAACGGTATCGTTGACTGCTTCAAGCGCACTTCCGCTCAGGAGGGTTTCGTCTCCCTCTGGCGTGGTAACACCGCCAACGTCATTCGTTACTTCCCCACCCAGGCTCTTAACTTTGCCTTCCGTGACACCTACAAGTCCATGTTCGCCTACAAGAAGGAGCGTGATGGATACGCCAAGTGGATGATGGGTAACCTTGCCTCCGGTGGTGCTGCCGGTGCCACTTCCCTCCTCTTCGTCTACTCCCTGGACTACGCCCGTACCCGTCTGGCCAACGACGCCAAGTCCGCCAAGGGTGGCGGTGACCGTCAGTTCAACGGTCTCGTCGACGTCTACCGCAAGACCCTCGCCTCCGACGGTATTGCCGGTCTCTACCGTGGTTTCGGTCCCTCCGTTCTCGGAATTGTCGTCTACCGTGGTCTGTACTTCGGCATGTACGACTCCATCAAGCCCGTTCTCCTGGTTGGTCCTCTTGAGGGCTCTTTCCTCGCTTCCTTCCTGCTCGGCTGGACCGTCACCACTGCTGCCGGTGTTGCCTCTTACCCTCTGGATACCGTCCGTCGTCGCATGATGATGACCTCTGGTGAGGCCGTCAAGTACAAGTCCTCCATGGATGCTGCCCGCCAGATCGTCGCCCAGGAGGGTGTCAAGTCCCTGTTCAAGGGTGCCGGTGCCAACATCCTCCGTGGTGTTGCCGGTGCTGGTGTCCTGTCCATCTACGACCAGGTCCAGCTCATCCTCTTCGGCAAGAAGTTCAAATAGATGATTCGCCCCTAGCGAATTTTCTGTTTTGTTTTTTCTTCCACAATTGCCAACCTGTAGTTTATACTGGAGTCGGGGATGCGAAACACAACCCCCTGGTCTGGTTATTAACTCCGGGACACGGGAAAGTTGAGGTTGTGGCATTGCAAAAGATAGATGCGTCAAGAAATGGGTTCGGGGGGATCTTGAAGCATAGAATGGTGGTTCTTCCCTTTTTCTGTACCCAAATGTACTTTACTGCCTGCAAACTTTTTCTTTCTTTTCTTTCACAAATTCGTTCTCCAACTTGCTAGCAAAAATCTTCGTAGTTTGGCGATAGCCATCTTCAGTGCTTTTCGGTTGCACCTGAGGGAAGAAGAGTCTTCGAGGGTAATTATCTTGACGCGTCTGCCTAACATACGTGTCCAACCACCCAAGTCCAACTTCTAGACTTTGCATTCTTGCTACGTGGCGTGAATATCTGACCGCTTGCGTCCGAATCGAGTACTGTATACGAGCGAACGTCCTTGAATATCGTTGACTACGAATCTTCATACGAGCTGCACGACTCCTCCTTCTCAGACGATCCTCATTCAAAAAGATCACCGACCCCCTGAAGCTCTCCGCAACAAACCCACCGCCAAAGCGGCAAGCGCCCCACTGCGGAAGACGCATGACGTCTGGGCTTGGAAGCTCCCCTTGAAGCTCCCCTGCCCTTGTTCCCTCTTAAGACAACCAACCTCCTACTCCCTCGATCACATCCCCTCTCACGCACAGTCCTCATCATGTCGACTCCGGGAAGCATAAAGACCTACACCTCTGCACCTCTGAATCCCAACAAGACAGAAGAGGAAACACAAGCAGCCAAAGTGCAACCACAACCCGCCACCGCAATCGAGGCCGAAACGACTACTGCTTCGCAATCTCAAACCACATCGGCCACTGCTACTGCGCCCTCATACTCTCCCATATATGCAGCTGCGCCGCCGGAGACACTAACAGCTCAACCAGGCGCTGCACCGAGCTTGCCTGCCCCAACAGCAGCCGTAGGAGAACCACAGGCTAATCTCATGCCAACGCCAACATCCACCTTGCCAACTACAACATCTACACAATCCCCACCTCCACCCCAACCAGGCGCTGTACCGCAAGTACCAACTACAACCGCACAATCTACAGTCCCGCCACCTCCAAAGGCAGGACAAGCCGTTTCCCCGTCCCTCGCATCTACAGCACAGACTTCCACCGCACCCCAGCCTTCGAGCCAATTTACCTCTTCCTACGCCTACCACCGCTCTCCACATACAACCTCTGACATTCCAAACTCGACTTCCACCCCATACTCTTCTGTATACCAGGCCCCGGTTGGTGGAGGTCCCGCTGGGTCCGGGGATTTACCGCTACACTACGGCAGTGGTGGGGGTGGAGGTGCCAATAGTATCTTCCCCGAGGATGACGAGCCTTCATTTTTCAGTGCTGCTAAGGGGTGGATGCAGACTGCGGGGTCGAAACTGGCAGAGGTTGAGGCGGAGGTGTGGAAGCGTATCAATAATGCGCATGATGATGATGAGTGAGTGATTGGGATGTGGGTATGAGGTTTAGCTTTGGCTTTGGGTATGAGTTTGTTTATTTTCGGCTTGGAATGCTATTGGTACTTTGTGCTTTATGGTCTAGAAATGCCTTTGGAGGGTGGCTTGGGTATACTTTCGGGCTATGGATGGGGATGAGTCTGGCTGGACTTGTGTACTTGCTGGCGTTCGGGCATTGATTAAGGATAGGATCTCTTAGTATGCCTCTTTGTATACTTCGGGACATTCCGTACCATAAAATAGTAATTCATTTTGATTTTCGGTCTTGACTGAGAGTCTACTTCAGGGCAGACCCCCTTTGACATTTCTACGTAAATCCCTCTAGACAAGCAACACAATATGCAAAAATCCTTTTCAATTGAATCAAAGCCTCATCCTCCAATGACCAGGAAGTAGTTAGTGGGTAGTAAGTAATAACTAATAGTATCTTTAGAGTCCTATCTAATAACCAATCAACACGCCCGTCCTTAGCCAAGGAACTGTACTCCCCGTCCCAGGCGTAGCAGTCTCGTGTCATCAAACTATACCGAAACTCAACTATAATCTTCCAGCTTGGCTGAACATCTCCCTGGTGATGATGGTCTCGCCATTGTGCAAGTCAAACGCACGATACCCGGCTAAATGCGCTAGCTCAAGTCCGCAACAGGTATTCACCACATTCCGACCTGTCCAATTTGACCGCGTTTCCTCTTGAAGAAGAGTCTGATATTGAATATCTCGGTTGGAGTACCGTAGTATATAATCCGGCATCGTCTAATGTCGCTCACGAATACTTGCCTTCAAACGCAACACGTAATAGGGGGGAGTAGAAGAGCTTGGGGATGATCTCCATTACCAGTGAAGGCGACGCAGACCGAATTTGACGTTTATTTCGGTCATCCTGTCGGCTATCGGTTTGCCGAGTTCCATCCAAAGACCGTCAAGCCGAAATGAGTTCGAGATTCTTGTTGTTTCAGCTAGTCAGGGGGTGAGTCCCGTGGTACACAATTTCATACACGGCTCATGACAACCGTGGCTTTTTTTTTTTCCAAGGACGTCGAGGAAATTGACTCTTCTAGGGATCGCTGCCTTTTGTACGAGGGCCCCAAGCCCCTAACGATTTTACCGTCCCAATGAACCCGCTTGTCAGGGGTTTCTATCAATCCAGGAACATATTTGTCGGCAGGGCCAATCGTATGGCGTCCATAATCGCACGATGATGCCGCCCCGCCATAGGGTGGTCCTTTCCGAACAACACCTCGAACAAAATGCACAACCAAAGAGAAGGGGGAACGATTTATGAAGCATTCTCGTCCGATTTTCCTTATAAACATTCACTTTGAACTCCCGAAGGAGCAAGCAAAGGTTTTGGTTCCCCTGGTAATATATCGGGGAATCCGAGTTTCGTCCAGAGAACGTCAAGCCGCGACTTTCTTCCCGTCCTTTGAGCTCCGGGGCTCATTCCTTCTGCCACGGATCTTGCTCCAGCTGGTCAGGTGTCGGTCATCCGTCGAGGAGAGCATAATCGTCGTTTGGACCGCCATTGAAGCACGGTCACCTAGCCATGTGCCAGGCTGCATGGAGCGTAGGTCTCCGGTTTGGTCCCCGGATCTAAGTAAATCAGCATCGTCGGGCTTGATAGCTAGCTTGGATGGAGTTTACATGGTATCAAAGTCTGGGGGATAGCATACGAACCTGTGAGCATTTATATCGTCAAAGGAAACCACCTCCCACCTGAGGAGATCGCAAAGAAATGAACTCAATTCATAACCCATCGCCAGTGTCAATCTCGCCGATCCAGACAGAAAACCAAGAGGACAATGTCGACCGCTCTCTAGTTTCAAACCGCTATGAGACTGGCTAGCCATCGCGTGCGGCTATACGCTATGCCTCGTGTGTCGGCCATTTTGAGGACTTGGAGTTACATAGGTACTTGATACCCTCTCTCCCTTCTGGTGTGAAAGGCAAATTTTGTAGCCATACCTCGATTTCTTCGTGATTGAGACAAGCACGAGAACGAAAACGGAAACAAGTAGGAGACGAACATTGTGTTTGGGTGTTTGGTGTAATGTCGTACTCATCAAGCTTTGTCACGACGCGGTTCGGTTTCACATCCAGGGTGCCATGCATAGTTCAGCATCGATTTGAACTTGTTTCCCAACATCCTGGGGCCATTTGTTAATTGTGCGGAGCTTGACGAGGATCGCGAGGGAGGAGGCTTGCTGTGCTGTACTTGGGCAGACACGGAGACTCAAGGGTGCTCTTTTGGGGTAGATGGGTGTTATATCCTTGGTAGGGCAGGAATGTCATCATCAGGAGAATTCTTGAATCTCGCCTATCGACTAGAGACTGATTGGATTGTAGTCCTAAGACTGGTTCTGGGTGATAGTCTGTTCGAGGACTCACGGGGAGGCGGAGGGAGAAATGATGGTTGTGGATGCGGAGGGGTTAGGTTAGAGGTGAGCAGCCTCTGCTGTCTTGTTGGTGTGTGAGGTGAAGGTTGATAGAGTGTAGGATCGGTCAGGGGAAGGAGGACGATCATGAGGGTTGCTTGGGAGGGAGAGTTAGTATCAGACATGATTCTCAACACAGGAAGTTCGGCTCAGTTCAGCTCATAGCTTACTCTGGAAATCCCCAATGGAAGGACCGGAGGAAAGCTATGAGGTCTATGCCTAGACCTCATCAGCCATTACATTTCGCGTGGGTTATAGACCAGGGACATGCTCATGGCGGCCCGTGAAGTGGATGCTTAAGGAAGCCAATGGTTGGTCTTGTGGTGACTAGTGATACTCACCGATGACGATTTCAGGCACGAGCGAATCATGATGAAATGTATATAGAGAGTACAGGGGATGTTGATAAATAAGAGACGTGTACAGTAAAAGGGAAAATGAGGAGAGGGCGATGGACTAGATTTAAAGAAGGACCGCACAGTCACATTGAAGGCAATAACCGGTAGCAGGATGTCCAACAAGAATCTAACAAATCAATCTACAAAGGAAATTACCAGGAAAACCCTTCCAACAAACGCGATGGATTAACCAACTACCTAAACAAAGCCATGCACAAGGGTAATTGCATCCTGGCCTATGTACTTGGCATTCTGAAATCCAACACGAAAACCCATTTGCCCATGCCGTCGAACCCGGTAGAGACAGGAACGACTCCATCACATAACCACCCCGAATCCACACTCAACACCCAGCCCGCTACAAGGGGACCATACACACAAAATCCCCCACAAGCCAGGAACTGAGCAAGACAAATCCGACACTCAACAAACCCAGTGAAATCAGTGAAGATGACCAGGAATCTCGAGACCGGAAACCAAACAATCACTAGGATATCCGCAAGCCACAAAGATATACCGAGAGAGACCAGTGCAGTACAATCAAGACGACCAGCCCTCTCAACAATTTCCCATGGTCTGCGAATACCCAAAATGACCGGGGCGACACCAGAGAGGAGAGAATAATCTCAATAAAACCCACAAACTCAAACTCAACCAAAGAAAGAATAGAGAGAACCAAGAGAATCGGTGGATATTAGAAAAATGAGTAGAACACAAGAAACAAGGCGAGTACCACAGGGTATGGTTGAAATCCCGCGTCTCGATGCCAGAAAGAGGGAAAAAAAAACAAAGAATGCCATATAAACCCACAAGACAACTGAACCATAATCCCAATATAAGAACTTGCTAGCCCGAGGAAATTGGACTGGGGGTTATTCCGACTTGACACATCACGGGCGATGGTAGAAGTAGCCAAATTGCCGCCGCGGAGATGTTGCCAGTGACAAGCCGTGTGTCATAGGGAAAAACGATAACAACCGTGTAAAAACGCCCATTCGAATCGAGTCCGAATGTAGTCATGCCCAACGCCAGACAGGAAAAAAAAAGCCCACAAGAAAACAAAAAAACAAGACAAAATGTCATGTGGCATTAGCATATGCCCTTGTCTGCAAAGAGAACAGCAGCTTGAGATTTCCATGACAATGGAATGTTGAAAAAGCGTCAAGAATGGTCCGGTCCAGCCTTGACGACCTCATTATATGGATATAGTAAAAGTGTATCCCGGAAAACAAAGAAATGAGTAGTTGCGAAGAAAACCCAAAGGAAAGACGACTGCCTGATCGGAAAACAAAAACGCCGGTCATGATGGATGAATCGTAGAACTCTTTACATCGAGCCCAGGCTGAGAAGCGCCTCTACCGCAGCGCGTTCCTGAGTATCGAAGGTGCGGGGCGCCGACCTGGCCGCAGTGGGGCCACCGAAACTGGCGTGGCCAAACGCCCCAAAGGGCAGAGGCTTCGCTCGAGCAGCAACGTTGCTGTTGCGCACGAAACCACCACTGCCGTTCATCGAGCGGGCGCGCAGGGCATCCGCACCGATCTGCGCCCAATCCTCTTCGTCTGTGACGTCGCCCTCGTTCCACTCGTCGTCCTGAAGGTCGTCCGGCGCCTCGGAGGAAGAGCAGTACTCGCGGCCGTCGTCGCCATCCAGCGACATCTTGTCAGCCTCGTGCTCGAGCATGTCCAAGTCCTCGTGGCCGCCATAGTCATCCGTGTAGGAGAACGCCGTCGACTCCGCCAGACTCACGCCATACTGATTCCGCACCGCAGACCAGGTCGAGCCACGCCGGCCTTCGATCTGCAGCCCACGCTGCTGAAAGGAGCCCGCTAGGCTGGACGGAGGCGAGGAGACGGCAAACGAACGCTCACGATCACGCGGGGAGTCCCCACGACGGCGCGCGTCCCAACGTCCCCAGCCGACCTTCTCAAAGAGCACATCGCCATCCACGCCGCCTGCTTCGCCGCCGTTCCCACGACCCTCGAGCGCGGCCACGACGAGGCGACGCGCCTTGGCCGGCGGGATGCGCGAGAACCCAGGCACCGAGGTGGTCAGGAAACCCATGACGTGACGGATCGCGAGAGGGCCCTGCTGCAGGAGAATCTCCGGCAGGTGGTGTCGAGCCAACATCGCGGGCGTGATAGCGCCAGCGCTGTCGAGATCCTCATGCGCAGCCGACTCGGGGTGATGCTGGCTGTTGGCATGGTCGACGGCATCCTGGAGATCGATATCCGAGTCCAGCTGGGGCACTGTGGACAGCGGCGATCCTGGTGACAGGGCGGGGCGATGCTTAAAGGCTTGTGGGGGGAGGGTGGGTGAGATGGAGTTGGGTGGCGTTGGGAGCATGGCCGGGTGGCCTGGTCGCGACGCAGGTTTGCGAGCACCCGCGCCGGCACGGGGAGGAGGGATATCGACAGAAGCAGTCTTGGTCTTGCCAGCAAGAGCCATCGCGATGCTGGAGTTGGTCTGAAAAGCAGCCATGTTGGGTGGTTATGGAGGAAGAAGAAAATCTGTCTGATGCGCGCAAGGCGTAGAGCGTAGATGAGTCAGACAGACCGTTCCATACAAATGCGATAACGCCGCGCCACGCGATTGGGGAGTTTTGTTGGTTGACGGGTGGCGACTGGCCAGGGCGAACAAAGAATGGGGGGAATAACTCACCTCTTTCAAAACAAAGAGACAGGGTGTAGAGACACAGATGACGGATGGGATGAGTATGTGTGTGTGTGTGTATGTGGGAAAGAAGACCAGGACCGATGCAGATGCGCGGTGCTTTGTACTTCTAGTGTAGCGGGTAAGATGCGACGCGGCAAGGGGGACAGATCAACCACGCGATCGGGCCGGGTTTAGTTGTTCGAGTCCGAATGGTCAGAGTACACAGCTTGGGAGGCCTAAGATAGGATTGATCTGGGGAGGAGAACAAGAGAATAGAGGAGAGAATGAGAGAAGGAAGTAGCAGAGACTAAGTAGATCAGGGCGGAGGGGCTTGTGTGACGAGGGGGAAGTATAAGGGCAAGTACTACTCAGCCGCTCCTGGATGTACTTCATTCACTAGTACTGTAAGGCTACTCTCACATACATAGGCCCATGTACTTACTATTACTACTACTACTCTACTATCAGCGACGTTTTCCCCTCTCCTCCTCCTCATGACTCCACTCTGATCGCCTTGGACCAGCAATGTCTGGGACTCCGCAGAGACTCTCCAGGGCCAGCGCGTGGGTGCGTTGATTGGTGCCTCGGACAGCCAACAGGCCCGGGAGGTTCCGGGGGTTTAACTGGGTCTCAAGTGATCCCAGAGGAGAGTGTCTGTGTGTGTGATCCTATGCTGTTCTGTTATAGGGTAGAGAGAGGGATAACTATCCGATCGAGGATCTACTGACTAACTGTATAGTGGATGTACATGAGGTATACATACTTGCATGATGCAAACAGTGTCAAGATGAGACCATCTTGACATCTTGATCTTTTTATTAAGAATTTCAAGTATTTTCTTATTACAGTAGTAGAGTGTGACCACTGTGTGTATCTAGGATCCACTCCTAGATGATTTACTCTATACTCATGATTGGATCTTCCTTGTTTTTTTTCGAACCATTCCATCATCCCTGAACAGTGAACCGATCCGCCGAGGGAACTGAGATCCCTCTATATTCTCACTGGCACTAGGTACCTCAGTACCTACATTTGGTACCTGCTCAAACAGACTAAAATAACCAGGATCATTATACTAGATTATACTATTGTACCCCTCTTACTACGTACTGTACATCATCTTCCCCCCTTCATAACAGGCCCCGTGCAGCCAGTGCACATGTCCGAGATCGCAGGTGTACGAGAACGTACAGAATATTAAGTACCCTTTTCTGCGTTCTGCTTATCGGGCCACTTATAACGGCTCGTGCACGCATCTCGCGGTCGGAGTAGTCGACTGCCATTCAAGATTCAAGATTCCAGTGGGCAAAAAGCAGGGCGTAACCCTACCAGAGAATAATCCAAACCCAAACCAGCGATACTTTCCACTATCCAGTGACCTGAACACAGTTGAAAGTTGAGTTTCGGGTGTGCTGATAAGCCCCATTGCCCGCACGTGGTCCAGTCAAGTATGCAGAGTTGTTGGGTCGGAAACTCTACTCCGTACGTTCTTTGCTTTTCCGCTTCACCCGATTTCTCTTAGAGGTACAAACCCTCGCTAACTTTTTTTTTTATCAACGATCCCTATCCCACAAATCCACTTCTATCAACAGTTTAAAATTCAATATTCAACGGCCCCCCTCTCTCTCTCTCTCACACAATCAAACAAAATCCACTTTGTAAGCGGGTCCCGAGGGCCCACGGGAATCCAGACTTCTCTACGGAGTAGAGGCTGGTGAGTCCAGCCGGTGCATTGACGTCACAAAGTACACCCCGATACCTTGGCATTGTGCCCGAAGCGTGTTCTCGTAGTACTGTACGGAGTACGAAGTATGAAATACCAACCGCGTCGTCCAGGAACACGCTTGTACGTGTTCCTCGGGATGACTGTCTTCCTAAAATGTGAATTATGCCCTATGCTTGGATTACTATTCCTGTCTACTCCGTATGCCCGGCTGCTCTGCATATCCATAGAGTAATTACTGTACGGAGACAGTCTACAGTCTTGCCCTATCCCTCCCCCACCACCGAACACGGTCCCCTTCTTCCCTTCGACGCGTGTCCCACTCACCTTGCGCGGGGGTTCAAGGACTCGCGCCTGCCGCGGTGCGAGATGCTTTCGGAGTACTCCCCGGTAAACTACTTCACCTGAACCGCGCCACTGCATAACAACGCATACAATAAGGAATGGAAGGTACTTGTAGGTCTTGGTTTTGGAGTCAAGCCACCCTCGGGAATGCATGACTATTTGGCTGCATTTTTGCGCCTGCTGGGTTATACGTGATTATTAAAGTACTATGGAGTGTACCTTTCAATAATGCCCTGCTTATTATTAGTAGCCATCATACTACTGGGAACATCGTCCTGTGATTGCCTTATGGACCGGACCGCATCTTCCGACCTGGCCTCATTATACGATGCGGGGGTTAGGTGCTTGCTGAATTGGACTTTGAGAGTCAATCGGGCATCTGTTCTTGAACAAAAAGTAAAGTCTCTCAAACCTATCAATTAGTGATCATTGATAACTCTAGCTCAATTCCTGGCTATCCCGGGTTGACCTCGACTTCTTGCGATCTATGTCCTGAGCCCTTTACGATGACGCGCCTTGAGCATCTCTACCCGTTGGCGTGGGGGCATTTCCTTAACTAGCATAGGGTTGAGCTCAACTACAGTCTCGAGCGGAGCAATTCCCCAAAAATAACGCATATCACTAGAAACCAAAAGAATTGAGTCCTCCCACAAAACCAAAAACCCCAATGCTCGGCTTTTCTTCCCCGAGGTTCCCATCCTAATCGTTTGCGGCCTGGTCCCAGTCCCGGTCCGCGTTGAGGATGATTTGACCAGCATGGCTGTATCCGCGATTACCATTGGCCATTAGAATTTGTATATTTGTATATCAAGGTTACTAAAAGTCATTGATTGAGTTGTGGACTGCATGAATTCCACGGTTCTAAGGTAAATCATGCGGGTGGAAAGTTTGAATTTGGTTGAGTTGCGCGCGCGCACGGGTGGCGGGTATCTCGAATATTGAATGCTACTCCGATGTAGGACGTGTATACCCCTCATTCTACGGAGTATACAGAAGAGAGATATTGTGAGACTGAATACCACCGGAATCGGCGCGGGGTGAGTATTTGCTTTGCATACAACTCATCAAGGGCTGGTTGCCTTTCAAGGGCTTCAGCTATTGCAAGGGCACTCGCTTCGTCTGTGATCCGAGACTTTCCCACAAACAGGAGGACGAGCCCCTCATCTTAGACCAGAGTCGCGGTTTACGAGTGCGGGATATTGCTAGTGATAACTTTGTAGTTGAAAGCTCATACTTGCTTATTTTTCTTTTCCATCCTACAATAATACACCACTCCCTTCATAGCACAGTTCGACTTCCCTCCCACAAAGACAAAATACAAACTGACCCCACACATTGCACTCGGAGCAGGAATCGGTTGGCCAGGCGCGCTACGCACCTTGACCAGAAGTGATGGAAGCTTGGTGCGAGCGTTAGTTGACTGGCGGAGGGGGAAGCAGTCGTCAAATCGGCAATTCACCTAAGAATTTCATCTATGAATAAATTGACCCTGGGTAAATGTGAAGCTACCTTGGTGATGTTGGCAGCAATCCAGGCTCAATCGGCTCGCTGTGGCGGGGAGCCTTTCTTCAGCGATGGGACCCTGAATATTCCACGCCCTGTCATGCAAAGGCTGAAGAAGTCGTAAAATGAAACATCCCTGTCTCTCGTCATGCGACACCCCATTCTGCCGCTGATATCCTTGACGACAGCGACGAGCCTGGTCAATTACCCGAATTAGAAGCTTGTTTCTATCCTAGCTGCGTTCTAAGAGCGATGGTTACTTGAGCAGAAAATATCCTCTTCATGAAGAATAGGCAAAACCCGTTTTTTTCCTACTCTAAATGCTTCTTCCATGTCGCCGGACGAATGGCATCGTCTGCGGCTCTTTTGGTGGAAGCTATTTTGCCGGCGCGGGGTTATTAGTGGATGGCTAAAAGGGACACGGGGAAAAGAAGGGAGGAGGATTCAACCAAGGGCACAAATTCCCCAGATAAATAAAAGGCTGCATGATGATAATTCTCGGTAGGGGTTGAGTTTATTGAATCTGGGGTATACTATGTGCCAAAATGTCGCGTGCTTTTCCCTATGCTGTCCTGTTTCTGGCTGTGGCGGCTAGAGCAGCCGTGAGCCCGGCCACATTGAATTCCGACATAGCGATTCTTATTCACAATGACTTGTTGGGTAATTATTCTTTTGCCATTGAATTGAGATGAGTCAATGCTAAACATATCGAATAGAAAGTTCTAGTCCCCATGCTGGGTCCGGTGTGCTCTTACTGGATGCGATGCCGTTGCAGCAAGCCATGAACAGTTGCAACAGCCTTGGAGAGTCACTGTGGGATTTAAGTTCGGGATTCGAAACTATCCAAAGTGATTTGGACTATATTGTCTTGCAAGAGAGATACAAACATGACCAGAGATACTGGATTGCCCCTGTTCAAGGTCCACCGTCCAGCGTGGATGTTAGCGGCCATGTGAAGAAAGCTTCTGCAAATGAGCATCTGCCAGTGTTATGTACGCAGACTGCTCCTTACTCTACGCCCGATTTCAAGGATACAAACACCACTTGGCAGATCACGGTCAACTCAAACAATCAGCACCTTACCGGGTAAGATTCCTCATACGACATGCAGATTTATCCACTAACCAAGAATGGAGCCAGCTTTCGTGATCGGTCTACCTTTCGCTTCTTTGGTATTCGGTATGCCGAACAGCCAAAGCGATGGACCTACTCCAAATCATATGAAGGAAGAGGCGATCGTGCTTCTGCTCTCGACTTCGGTCCCGAATGTGTGCAAGGCTCGGATGGTTCAGAAGATTGCTTCTTTCTTAACGTCTGGACCCCATATCTTCCCAACCCAAAGGCCAACCCCCGCGATAAACTGAAACCAGTGATGTTTTGGATTTATGGGGGTGCATTCACTGGTGGTACAGGTAGTGATCCCACTTTCGACGGGGGCAATCTTGGGTCTCGAGGCGACGTGGTCGTTGTCACTATCAATTACCGACTGGGTACCCTGGGTTTCTTAGCTTTGGATGATGGTATCACCAAGGGAAACTACGGATTAGCAGACCAGATTACCGCGCTGGAGTGGGTTCGTCGCAATATCCAGGATTTCGGTGGTGATCCAGATCGAATTACCATTTTTGGGCAGTCGGCTGGAGCGGGATCAGTCCGGGCATTGCTGGCATCGCCCAAAGCTCGAGGGAAGTTTGCAGGTGCTATCATGCAGAGCAATCTCGGAGGACTGGCATATGGAACGACATACTCAAAGTACTACACCATTGAGCAGGAGGTGGAAGTTGTCGGAAATGCCATTCTGAAGGAAGCAAATTGCACACATGCTAGTTCACAGCTTGACTGTCTACGAGCCCTTCCCGCAACAACTATCTCCACGCTCAGTGATGCAGCACGCTACCTTGTCGTGGATGGAGAATACCTCAAAAGCTCTGAACTCGATCTGACAAACGGAGAGGCTACTGCGAGGGTACCTCTGATGCTAGGCACCACGAGAGATGACGGAGCTGCCATTATTGGTTATCCCAAAGCAGGGGAAACAATCCATCAGTTCCTGAACGAATCCGGCCTGCCATCAACAATTGCCCCGAGTCAATTATACCCGGTACCGTCCGGCTCTAACCAGACACTGAACATCTTCAACACAACGGCACGAGTAGCTACTGACGGAATTTTCCGCTGCGTCGATCAAGCAACCGCATACGCCGGATTCAAAAACCACATCTTCCCAGAAGTCTTCTTCTATGAGTTCAATCGTACCTACCAGATGCCTGGCTGGTCACCAAATCCTCCTTTGTGCGAAGCACCAAAGACAGCAGACCATCCCAACGGCGATCCAAACAAGGAATACTTCAAGTGTCACTCTGGTGAACTCTATTACGTGTTTGGAAATGTGGTACGCCAGGGTCTTGCATTGAGGGATGAATATGACCTACCGTTCCAGCAGTTTGTGCTGGACTCTTGGGCTAGTTTTGCTCGAACGTTCAATCCGACGCCGGACGCGAAGTATACGAAAGCAAGGGGATATGTGAATACAACTCGGCAGGTTGAAGTGGCTGGATCGTGGACTCCTTTCAAGAACGGTAGCTATAAGCTCCGGCGCTTGCAGTGGCCCTCTTCGATGGTGGATTTGGATGAAACTGAGCAGTGTCGCGCGTTGAATTTGCCTCTGACTTATTACGATTAAGGTACCAGTGTGGCCTCTGATCTCTTGCCTCAAGGTCTAGAAGTATTCAAAAATGAATTGTTCCAAGTGTGCAAGGGTGAACTCGCCAGGAGACCGGTTGAAATGGGTCCTCATCATAAACTCGACGGCCCTATCGTAGACAATGCGCGGTGGAAGGTTGTGGGCCATCGCGTATTTATGCATGTTCCTAGCAGATGATCATTTGACAAAAGCTAAATAGCAGGGAGAGACCCCTGTAACCGACATCTTTTGTTTTAAACCTACCACCCAAATACTTTTCTTTTCTCTTCCCAGTCCACGAAGACGACAAATGGCATGTTCACTTCTTTCGAGTCCCCCGGAGATTCTTAGTATCATCTTTGCATACCTGGAGGTCGACGATCATCTCGCATTGGGTCTCACACATCGGAGCTTGCGCCCTCTTGTCGATCCAATCCTTTACTCTCGCATCGAATGGGAAAGGTACGGCTCATGGGGCCCTCCGATTCTTTCGTTTCTGCGGACCATTATATACAGGCCGCAACTAGCACAATTGGTCAAAGTTGTCATCCTCAAGGGCAGTTATTTTGAGTACGATATCCGGGGTGACAGAAGTCAAAGCCCCAAGATTGCAGTGACGGAGGATGACTTAGAGCCGCTGATTGAATGCATCAGAAGGACGAACGTGTCATATCGTGATGAATGGATCCAAGAGTTGCGCAGTGGCACGATTGATGCATTTGTCGCTCTTCTCATCTCGCAACTTCCCAGTCTGAACACCCTTCACCTCGGAGAGAATTTTACTCGCCAAAGCCGCTTCGTGGGCCGTGTATTACGATCATCGCTTTGCGAGAAAGGCGATTACTTCCAGTCCTTTCAGAATCTCCGTAAGATTTCAATGTTGTGTTCTTCTTTTGGTTTTGACCAACGGCACTTCAGAACGACGCGGAATACGACAGTTGTCCTCCCTCTTTTCTACCTTCCGACCGTGGACCGGATTAGAGCCTTTATTGACAACCCTGTATCTTTTGAATGGTCTGGGACATGTTTTCCGACATCCCAGTCACTCCGGTTACTCGAATTGACCATGGTGAGAGAAGGGAATCTTGGGAAAATACGTTCGGCCACGCCGAGACTCGAGTCCCTCACATGGGAGTGGTACTACCGTCCAGCTCTTCGCGATGACTTCCATAGGGACATCATTGACCTGGACCGGCTCGCCGCAGATTTGACTTCTGTTCGTGAGACTCTGACATTCTTGAGAATCTCCGCTGCAACAGATGTTGTAGAAACAGCAGCCGCCACCCCGGGAGTTCAAATCAAGGGACCCTTTACCGTTTTCTCTGGACTCAATAAATTGAAAACACTCGAAGTTCCTATTCCATTTCTTTTTGGATTCTCCAGATCTGACCCGAACATCTTGGGACTGGAGAAACTGTTACCCACCAATCCTGAATGGCTTCTTCTAACCGACAATTTATGTTGCCAGTCAGACTGGCAATGGGAACAGGATATCGGCTATCTTTTGAGAATCATTTCATCGTGGTTCGTTGATGGGAAACAATTTCCTCCTCATCTGCGAGGAGTTCGCTTCGTGTTGGAGATGACGTGGGTGAGTTATTGGTTGCAAAAAACCAATCCGAATTTAAAGATGTTGGCACTCAAGCAACTTAAGCGGGTCTGCAATTTGAAGTAATCGAGATGGCATATCGCAAGAGATCAGATTTTTGCAACTAGACTTTGATATAATATTCATGGTTATACAATGTCCAAGTCCTTCAAAGAGAAAGTTTCTCCCCCGGGCTAATTCTCGTACAAAAACGTCGCATATCCATACAATTTTAGAGTACTTCAATTCTTCCAACCTGGGTCAAGTCGAGCCATTAGATCAAGGATCTATGCGCCGAATTTCCCTTGATAGAGTGATCACTTCAGCTCCGTCTGTTCCAGTTTTGTCCATCGCAGAATCCAGGCATCCAAAGTTTCAATCGGCGCATCATTCGGGGCTGAAGACTGATCGTTTGTGGCTGCTGATGGTAAATCCTGTGTTTCGGTCCCAGCACTCACGGGAGGTGGCAATGAGACTGTAGAGGATGAGTTATCCCCAGAACTGCTTGGATCCAACTGTACTCTCTTCGATTGTCCCTCTTCTGGCGTAGTATCAGGGTTTGTTTGAGGCTTCAAGTTATCATCCGCAGAAAAAGTGGCATTAATTTTCCGCTTCCTGCTATTTCTCTTCGGGATTGAATCGCCAGTGTCACGAGGGGTGGGTTGATCAGGTTGAATATCCTTCTTCTCATGCTGTGATGGAGCTGTTTCACTGCTGACTAGGTCCGACTTTGCTTGCTCTGTGCGGTCTTTTTCTTCTTTCAAGAATGTGTCAAAGTCAAAGGTCTCCAAATGATCCGGTTCATCCGACCCGTAGCTGACGTAGAAATCGTCCTGTGTGAAGAAAGTTAGCATCAATTTTATCAATCCCGATTTAGCGAAGTAGAAACACATACAACACGTGTAACAGGAACACTGAGGCCAGGGGAAGACTGTCTAACATTGCTTCCAGTGGATTGAGTCAGTGGAAATGACGGCTTTGGCGGAGATGACTGTACTTGTGGAGCCATATTATACGCGGGTAGTTGAGACTGAGGCCGCATTGGAGGTGTATATTGTGGCGGAGAATCTGATTGGCCAGTATTGAAGGAATCCGGTGGCACTGGCCTGTATGATTCATGTGACTGATTGGATAGCTGATTGATGTTGTTGAGACTAGCCGAAGTCTGCTGTATCTGCTGCATGGCTGATGCCTGCATCGCCAGCCGACTCTGCATTTGACTCTGCATCTGCTGTTGCTGTATTTGCGCTTGCATCTGCGCCATCTGTGCCATAGGTGGTGCTGACCTATTCTGCATCTGCTGTTGTTGCACTTGCATTCCTGGATGCATTTGCATATTTGGCATGGGTGGTGCCTGAAATGCTTGCGACAACGGCCGACTCTGCATTTGACTCTGCATTTGCTCTCGTTGCAACTGCATCGCACGTGCTTGTAGAATTCGCAAAGTTTGGATTTGACTTTGCTGATGCGATGGGTCATGCTGTCCCGACGCTTGCTGGGCCTGTCGAGAACTCTGAAATTCCCTAGCTACCTGCATCACTCGTTCCCGTATCTGCTGGAGGCTTAACTCAGCTATTTCGGGCGGTACTGAGGAGGAACTAATCGCATTTGCCTGGTTAAGTGCCGGGCTCAAGTTAATAGAGGGTTGTTGACTGTGGTTTATCTGCGTTATCACCTGCGCCGGGCTGCAGGCTGATTCGATTCTGACTGCTTATGGGTTAGATACTGGACATTGGGGGGTATAATGTGACAAATTCGGATCTCGGATCTGTCGACACGCCGTCAATCAACTTACAGCTATCAGGTATTTGAGTACGGAAGATATCAAGAGCCCTCAGACCGTGAGTTTGTCTGAACATCAATACCTCTGATCTGTGCAAGGAGACGAACCCATTTCTGACCCTGCGATAACGATCACGGTCCAAAACACTTTGCACGGTTTGGATATCATGCAGAACGGACTTGACCATTTGGCAGTAATGGTAGAGCTCGTCTTTGATCTCATCTGGTTGGTCGACGCCGACAGGATTCTCCATATTGCCAGTTGTCTCGGTAAGGCTAGTGAATTGGAGGGTTCTGGTGAGCCTCTCATAATTTCTCTCGCTCTCAATCTTTTCACTAGTCAGAATGAGGAGTATATTGCGCTGCTCTTGGAGCTCATGTGTCTCTCGTCGACTATTCCGTGATTAGCCTGGCCAAAGAGGTATACAGTAGGTCAAAAATACCTTCTTATTTGCCCAGCATATATCACCACATTTAGCATCAGCAGCATGGTTGACTTCAGCCTCTCCAAGTTCCCAGCCACAGTATCGAGATGAGACTCGTTCATCAAAAACTTAATCTTGCGAGCCATTTTATCAATGCGAGATTGAGAATTCGGATCTGGATAGTGCTGCTCGATCGCACTCTCAAGGTCCTGAAAGACCTTCTCGCATTCTTTCAGGACATCCTGGGCTGTTTCAAAGGCATCAGGGGAACATAAGCTAGCCAGGTCATCCTGCCCCAAGCTTTCGCCCAATTGACGTAGTACATTGCAAGTGAGTGCAACATCTTTGGAGAGATATCGTAGTGCTTTGTTGGCATTCTTGAATTTATGACAGAATGTGCACAGCTTGACGGACAGACGGCCCCCCAAGTCGGCTATCTGCACGATGCTGGCGACCACCCCGATGATTTCAATTCCAGACATGACGGTCCCGTATTGGGTAGGACATGTGCATAATGATGGCTGGCAATAGGCTACTATCTCCAGGCCCCTGGAGAATTGGGTATGTTCTCAGGAGATTGAGGGTATTTGTTTGAAGGCTGGGCCAGCCACTCTGGGAGCTTTGGCCCCCACTTCGTATAAACATAGCGAACATCCCACAGGGCGGCCCGCTGCCAGACTCACACTGTCATCGGCCCATGTTGTATAAGAAAGGAGCGATTAGTGGGAAAATTGAAATGTATCTTATTTTTTTCGGTTGAAAGATTGATGACAGGGATTGGGGAAGGCGAAACGTAGTAGATACAGAGCTAGCGGTGAGAAGCCATGATAAATGGCCTTCGGTCCCTTAATGAGAGCTGCTTATAGTACAGGTCAACACTTCGCACCCACAGAGAAAGAAAGAAGATATCGTCTGTTTTCTAAAGTATATATCACATAGAACAGACATATTTTGGAGATATGTATTCTAATTGTTGCATCTAGACATCCACCTGGCAGTACTCACGTGACCATCACATCCGATCTTATCGCATCCGAACGGCTTTTGTCCGAACCGCAACTGGTTTCTTTTTTCGGATCTGCATTGCGGGGGCCTTTCTGGTTTGCTGCTCCAAAAACGGTGTCAAGCCAGTTGCATTTTCGCAGTCAGTCCCATATCCGCCGTAGACTCGATATACACGAGCCGACGGCCGATATGCGGCAAAAGTCTCCCGACGGAGAAACTCCCGGTCTGTTCGACCCGACTCTAGTGCCGTCATACTTGTACACCTATATAGACTTTGCTCCTTCGTTCTTGTCGCGCGACTTGACATTTTGACTCTTTGGTTTGCTCGGCTTTTCAAGATCGCCAATCAAGTGCCTTTCCTACGAACCATTCCTGCAACTCTATAGATAGCCAACTGCGCGCTGTCACCTACGCAACTTTCTCACTACCAAACAACTCGTACAAGGCGAATACAGAAAGGATACTTCCAATATGGCTGCCAACAGTCACGCCAACGGCGCATCATATTCGCCCCTACTCGAGACGAACCGAATCTTCTCAAACCTTTGCGCACAGTCCGAGCGCCTGAACCTACCACCACAGGTGCAGGCGAACAAAGACAACGTTTCGTTCTCTTCGAGCCATAATGAAATCTACTTCCCAATTCCTTTCAAAGAGACCGAGACGTTGGCGGCGTTGAAGGGTATTGAGGGTTCCGTGGCGGGTGCGATTGCGGATCTGCGGTTCGGACAGGCTGCCCAGCCGCGTGGTGTTCAAGTGAGCCTCGAAGGCGCAACGGCATTCGGATGTCAGGCATACATGGCGAAAATTGATGGATTGTCCAAATTGGATCCTAATGTCAAGTCCAAATTGAAGGGTTCGTACTATGGAAAGATGGATATGCCCTTGAAATATGAGACTAACGTATATTACTAGACACTGATCTTTTAGCGGCTCAGTCGAACGGGTACCGTCGCATGTCGGCTAACCTATACAAAACTAAGACTCCTGGCGAATATTACCATATCCACGGTTCTCTAGAGGCTACTACGACCCTTAACATGATTGGTCTCGAGGGCCACCGTCCAGACTTGACTGATTATGAGGACATTATCAAGGTCATCGAGGAAAAGGTACAGAAGTATACCGTTTCCGAGCTGGAGGCAATGAACAAGGAGAGGCGGCAAGCTGGTGTTCCAGCGCTCAAGTATGATGACTTTATCAAGACTCCTCACGTACGCATCTTTGCTGCAATTCCGATGATATCACATCGCTGACACAATAAACAGGGCAAATTGAACGTCCAAGAGCCCGCCTGGAAGGTGGACAAGCTCCCTGGAGACCTTCCCCCTACTCCCTTCCCTGCTAGCCAGCCTGGAAGTAAGAAGATTCTCCAGGGCATCAAAGTCCTCGAAATGTGCCGCATCATTGCAGGCCCGACAGTTACCCGCATTCTTGCTGAGTATGGCGCAGACGTCCTGAAGATCACCAGCCCCAATCTTTCTGATGTGCCTTTTTTCCAAGTGGACGGCAACATGGGCAAGCATGCAGCCGATCTTGATTTGAAGACCGACGCCGGGCGCCAGGAGTTTGAGAAGCTCGTTGCTGATGCCGATGTCATTGTCGACGGATACCGGCCCGGTGCCCTTGAGAAGCTGGGATATGGTCCCAAGGCTATGGCCGCGTTGGCTGAGAAGCGTGGAAAGGGTATTGTCTACGTGAACGAGAACTGCTTCGGTTACGAAGGCGAGTGGGCCGGACGAGCGGGCTGGCAGCAGATTGCCGATTGCGTAAGTCGGTCTTTATAAGATCCTGTCAAATGATCCGTTCACTCATAAAGAATCTAGGTGACTGGCGTTGCCTGGGCTCAAGGTCAATTCATGGGCCTCGATAATCCCGTTGTTCCTCCCTTCCCCATCTCCGACTATGGCACGGGCTGCATGGGCGCCATCGCTGCTCTCTCTGGTCTCTACCACCGCGCCAAAACCGGCGGTTCTTATCACGGAAAGGCCTCACTGATGCACTATGATCTCCTCCTCTTCGCAGTTGGCCAGTACCCAGCCGAGGTACAGGAGAAGTTGCGGGCTGCCCAGCCAGCCGATTTCTTCAAGCTGCGTCACTGTGATAGCGTTGATCGCATTTCGTCAACTGTGCTCAAGGGCATGCAGACCCGCTTCCCACACTTGTATATGTCTCCCAGTGAAAGCTCGAAGGAGGGCCAGCAGGCGTTGACTGAGAGCTGGTTCTCGAAGGCGTATAACACGGATGTCGAGGTTGTGCGTCCCGTTGCTGTTGTTGAGGGCGTGGATAATCAATTTGTGAGGGCGAGTCGTCCTAATGGAGTGGATCGGGCTACTTGGGAGGACTTTAAGCAGGATGGGGAGGGGGATGTTAAGAAGTGTTGATTTTTGGGACTTCATTAGGTCTTTTTTACTTTTCAGTCTACGGAACCTGGATCTATTGCATTGTACATACATACCTAGCCTTCATGAGAAATTCAGACAGATATTTTATTGATCAATCTCACTATGAAAATACTCTATTAGCATTACATATTTCAAATTAGGTGTCCCCGTCCTACCCAGATATGCGATTGCCGAGGCACTCTCGGCTCCATCCAACCTGACCGTCATAGCGGGCGTCAAGTGGGGGACACGCAGCCGTCGGAAGACACGGAAAACACAGATATATCCTCAATTACAAAGCCACACTGATTGGTGGAATCTTAAAGAATACAAGTGAAATAGCCTCGGACTAGATGATGACCAGAATATACAGGCTTACGGGATAGAGTCTAAGTCAGGCTAATTCGGTAGCTAATATTCCCCAAGAACTCACCACCGATAAGATCGGATGCGGCACCTCGCCATCGGACCGACGGTTCCCCTCATGATGAACTCAACGTTTTGATCGCAAATCAACAGGCGCGAGCCAGACATTGACATTTCTTCTATTTACTTATCATCAATCGTTTCAAATTCAATTCTTTCACCCTCCTAGTCTTGTTCAAATAGCCAACACACAGCATCATGTCCTATACCATCGCCTATGACGCTGCCCTTGCGCCGGCACGCGGGCCAGCCATTGTTGCTTTCATGGAGGACTTCTATCGCACTAGTGATACCGAGTCTTTGCATGAGAAATATGTGCAAAGCTTTACGGAAGATGCGACTTTGATTATGGGGCCGAAGGAAGCTAAGGGTGCTGCTGGTATGTTCACTTTGTATAATCTCGCCAGATGGATTTCCAGTGAGACCTGCATATGGACCTTACATATCCACATATTGCGCTCCTGCAGATACATATGACCTCTAGTACTGTTTGAATACAGAATACTAACTCTATAACCTACAGAGATCCTCCCCCTGCGCCAGGGTCTCTGGACGCACGTGGCTTCGCGCCAACACACTCCTACACGAATCTTCTTCAGCGGCGAGAACGAGATCATGCTCTACGGTGGTGTAAACTACCGACTAAAGGCTGATCCTGAGAGGGATGTCTATGTGCCCTGGGCTGGGCGGGTGGTATTTGCGCCGCGGAAGGAGGGAGAGCCTGTGAAGATGCAGTTCTATCAGGTTTATCTGGTAGGTCATTCCTGTTGTTGTTTCCAATCGAGGGTTGCTCTTTACTAACTGTGAAGATAGGATCCCTCTGCGCAGTCGGGTAAGAAGTAAATGGAAAGCCCAGGGCTTGCAAGATTGTTAAATAGATTTTCAAATGCATACTCCGTATACAAGGTCCACATGGACGAGCCACGATATCCAGTTAGACAATCCGTATATACTAGTAGACATGTCTCACTGGAGCTCTACATATCAAAACTACGTCTTCAACTCTTACACCTCTACAGTCCCAAGAAAAACGGTTTTAACGTGTTTGGTCAGACATGCTCTTTATTTCCAGGAGACCGCGAGAGAAAACAGGAACAAAGACGCCGTAGGGTGTAGGTCGGGGTCAAAGAGGTGTGAGGGAGATGAAAAATATGTGAAGGAAAAAGAAAACTCGTTTTCTCCAAGCCGAGTCATTGCAACTCGGACACGAAGATATAAAATAACGAGCCGGATGCCTGTGTCTCGTCCTCTCGCTCATGCTCTCGGGAATCTTCGCACTCTTCATGCAGATAAAAAACCTTTCCGCTTCTCTCCGCTAGCCCCGTCTGGTCATCAAGGTAAAAAAGGAAAAAAGTTGGAGAACAAACGTGATAAATCGCCGGGACCTAGCTCCGAAAAAGTTTTTATTTTTTTGTGATCATTCCGGACTAAGCCAAAACGAGCCCCCCGAAAGCAAATTAAGCCCTTTTGAGACACGTTTACTCCTCGTCAGACTCCTCATCCTCGTCAACGGTGGTCTTGGCGATACGGTCAAGATCACGCTGGCCGGACTGGGTGATACGGCGGCCACCCTTCTCCTCATCAACCTCGAGGACACCGATCTTCTCGAGAGCCTGAAGGGCCTTGCGGTCAACGGAGCCGGAGGCATCGACGTGGTGAGCGGGACGGGCACCACGGTTCTTGGTGGAACCGTGAACCTTGCGGAGACGGCCAACACCGACGGTCTTGCGCATGTAGATGTGGCGGGCGACGGCGGCAGCACGGACGTAGAACCTGTAACAGACAGGACATGTTAATACAGTTGCGGGAGTTGGTGGGTTTGGTGTACTCGGATAGTCGTACCAGTCAGCATCCTGGGGAGGGAGCTCGTTGGAGGCAGAGGTCTTGACAGTGTCAACCCAGCCGGGGATGGGAAGCTTTCCCTGGCGCTTCAGGAAAGCCGAGTAGGCGGCAATGAACTTCTGAGCCTGTAAGAGAGAAAAAGGGGATTCGTTAGCAACCTGGATCGTTGATACAAATGCAGATCGCGCATGATCGGGCCCGATGTGTAGATTTGCAGGTGTGTCGGGTTCGTCTTGAAGGCATTTCCATCTCCTGTCGCAACGCAGAATTCTTAGGATTCGGTTGGCGCTATGTCGCTTGCACCGCATGGTTCAATATCGGACGTTGATCGACAGAGCTCGACGCTCCGTATATCAAGTCCTTGAATCATCACGAATGTCGATACGGCGCTGTTGCGGCCAGCAGACTCTGCGATTGGCGAAACCAGTATTCTCTGATCACTGAGTGATCCCAGTATGCCCGTATACCCGTTGCCTTTGTCGATTTTGACTCCTCCAAGACGAACCCATCCATCATCCTCAACCATGCACACCGGCCGACGACCAGACGATCTGAAGCCATCAATTTTGTCAAGGACACTTACGTCCACATCGCGAACGGAAACACCACCCATTTTTGCGGTCTCGAGGGGTCCGAAGAGGGCGTAGGGGAAAGAGTCGGTTGGCGGAAGTCGAGGTGGGCAGGGTCGAAGTCACAAAATTCAAGAGACACACAAACTCGCCCCGTTTGGTCTGCGTCGTGGTCACGTCTGTGTGCCGTGGGTTCGCTTAGCCTTTTTGGGTTAGCCGTACCCTAAGCCTGGTCATGTGATGGGATGGGCTGACGGCCGTAAATCTAAGGCAACAAGAACATGAGAGATCCACCTTTGACACCTGAGGCGCCAAGGCATTCATAATATGTGGGTCAGATTGAGCTTCACCCCGAACCATCATTGTACCAACTATCACACAGCCTAGGACTTTTGATCTAAAGGTGACAAACGGAAAATATGGGAAGCTCCTCTTGTTCAAGCTGGCGCGAGTCATAATTGCTGAGGGCGCAAGCCACTATATACTATCTTAATTCAAGAACAGCCGATGCAATCACGAATCCTGTATAAGCTAGGCCAGAAACTGTCAATGTCCCATGGGGTAGATTAGATATACTCGCTTGCGGCTAGCCATGAGTCCCTGCAAGTGGAAATTTAACCAGAGGCCATGTCGCTATAAGGAGTACGTATGCCTACGGCCCCCACTTAACGTCAATCCAACATTCCACCACAATGATAATGACCACGGCTTTTTCAAATCTCCGAAAGCGGCTCCAAGAAAGACGTAAGTCAACTTTCAACAGTGCCTTCCACTATCTAATCTAATTGCTTATTATCAGAAGCCGAAAAAACACAGGCTATCAGATAAAGGCCCACCCCTGAAACACCTCCTGAACAAGAACCTCTACCCATCTCTATCCTCAACCAACCCACAAACCCAAAGCATCTTTTCAGCCGACTCCCGCTAGAAATCCGCTTGATCATTTACAAACTTCTCTTTGGAAACCGACCTTTACATTATGAATGCGACTGGTTAGAAGACGAGAAAAGATGGCTGATCAAGTCGTTCGAGTGTTTTGCAAGATGGGAAAGGCTTGATTGGGATGACTGTGCCGGATTTCGGGAGCATGTACGCATCTCTAAAAGATGGGGGCTATGGATGGATGTGGGGGTTATGTTTACTTGTTGGAGGGCGTGAGTATCTATTTTCTATGACGGTCACTGGATGAAGAGATGGTAACCGTAAGTACTAACTATTTTCAAAATAGATATATCGAAAGTCTCGATATTCTCTACCGAACCAACGAGTTCAAATTCTCAAGCTACGAGACCATGAACCAGACTTTTCCCAGACAAATACCTGCCCAGGGACTGGCCAGTATCCAGCGTCTTGTATTCTCGTGGTCCCTCAAAAGAGATTGCCAGCCACAACTCTCCCGCAAGAACAGAAACCAATACGACAAGTTTTGGGTCACGTTGCAGACGAAGTTCGTCGGTTTAACTCAGATCCGCATCTTTCTGGACACACACAGTCTGGGCGGCATGAAAACATTGCCCAAGGACATGGTAGCAAAGACAGAGGAAGAGAAAAGACGATACATTCAATCGGTATGGCTGGAGGGTATGGAATCGATGATCGAGTCAAAGGAAAGACTAGAAGTTTTTGAGATACATATCGATCATTGGACGTATCCGTACTTTAAGGAAAGAATCAAGCCGTGGCTGAAGCAGAAGGAGGAAGAGAGGAAAATAACGAGGAAGATGGATGGGATTATATATGAGGCGTATAAGTGCAGAAATAGTACTATCATCTGCGGAGGGGGACTAATGGATTGTGAGATCATCTCGAATGGAAGCTCGTACATTGGAATCGAGGACTCAAGATCGGTATGCAATGATTTTTGGAGGACGAAGGTGAAGGAGTATTATAAAAAGTGAAGTTTATTTCTCGGGCTCGATGTCCGTGAAAGCCCGAAAGATTCCCAAAATGATATTATGTTCCATGATTCAATTCCTAATAACACACGCATCTATCACTGCTCTGAAGTAATGTAATCGTTTCTCGTGACCTTTAGAAATGCAGCAGAAAAATTCCAAGCAAGAATGAGAACCCTTCGCCAAATGCCCTTGTCTTCCAAACCTGACCAACCCCTTCCGAATCTAGCCCAAAAACGCCGATGAAAGTCCAAAAGAGAAGTAATAATAAACAAGAGAATATGCCAAATTACAGGGTTGGCGCCCTCTTCAGTCCGACGCAGTATCGAACAAAGAGGGTGTCAATGAAATGCCCGTGCCGAATTCCGGGTGGACGGCACCGATTGAACTCATCAATGGCATCTTGGACGCCAAAGCCAAGACGCTCGATGAGGTAGCACACAATCAAGAAACCAGTGCGGTTATACCCGTAATGGCAGTGGACGCCGACCAGTGGCCGGGGCAAGGTGGTATCCTCACACTTCTCCATCTGATCGTCGATCTCCCTCTGAAGCCGATCAACCAGCGCGATGAAGTCGCGGACCTCATCGGGGGTTGGAGGGATCTTGGACACGGTCGGGTGCTTGTTATAGTGAATGCCACCCTTTTCCATGGTTGCCGGATTGTATACCGGGCTCTCATGGCTAATGTCAATGACAGCGTGAATACGGCCGCGATATTTCTGGGAGAAGAGCACTGGATTGTGCTCTTCGTCGACCTCGCGAAGCATCTTCATGGCGGCAAATGTGTTCGCAATCGGGTGAGAGACAGGTGCAACCTTCTGCCACTTGGCGAGGTTCTTTACGTCCCATTTTCCCGATGTATTCATGTACTGGAGTTGCCACCCCAGACCCAAGCGCTTATCAATATGCTGAGACAAGAAGTCCTGGATAATGCCAGAGAGAGTGCGATATGTTGCTCGATCGTAGAGAAGAGCATGAGAGGCAGGTGCAGGCAAAATAGCCGACTTGACGAGTCGCTTGCGGCCAATGCCATTGCTGTTCGATTGTCCGATCACCCTCTCGTTGTTGGCCGGCTGGAGACCAAACTTATCCTCGTGTGCAAGACTTGTGGAGGAGGCTGGTTCTTGGTCCTGGACGCGCGAAGCATCGGGGATTATGCTGCTTCGGCGGGTGTCAATGGAGGTATGGGCAGAGACGTCGCCAAAGAACTCGAGGAGCTTCTGAATCTCGACCGGCTTGGTCACCGAGTCTGCCTCGCCGGCAACCAACAGGATTGGCAGGTGAATGGCAGCCCAGACTTTATCACCGGGAATACCTCCGATGGGTTCACCATCTTTGTGATCAGGAAGGGTACCCCAGGCCATGCGACGCCAGACTGCGGTCCGACTCTGCTTGTTATAACGAACCTGAAGACCTCGAGTCTCCTCGTCCGCATGGTTACCAACCATCCGCATCACGCTTGTGCTCTGGATACCACCGCGACGGTCCCAAAGACGCCACAAGTCAAAGATAGGCTCGGGGATAGTGAGCAGGCGGCGGAAGGTTGCAGTTTCATTTGCAGATGGAGGCGATGCACGAGGGCAGACCGCAATCACGCCAAGAATATGTTCCTTCAGACTCTTTCCAATGGGAGAGGCGGATGAAGCGAGCAGAGCAGACAGGGAACATCCCAAGCTGTGGCCCACAAGGATCACACCCTGACCACTATCCCGATCACGGTGCGTCTCGATAGCGACGGCGATCAGATCGGCCAATGCCTCAACCGTGTACGCGTTCCAATCAGTGGGTGCGAACTTGGAAAGGCCGCATCCAGGCAGATCGATGCCGAAGCATGATCCAACATTGGAAAGACTTGTAAGAAGATGGTGGAATTGGGCCAGCGACCCACCCAGTCCGTGAATGAACACAAGAAGAGGAACAGGAGACGGTTTATCAGGAAGGCGATTGATGTTTGGGTGTGGGCTATAAAACGTCCGAACGGCTGGGTAACTTGCGATAGAGGTGGTATAAGGGTTGTAGGTTGTGAACTTTCTCAAAATACCGGGATCTGTCTTGAAAGCTGCGGAAGGATTAGCGACGCACTCGTTGACAAGCGAAGAAGAGAAGCAAAGCCGTCGCGGTAATCTCACTCACCATCAGAAGTCTGCTGCTGAGGCTCCGACGACCATTCAGTTGCCTGACGATGGGGTTCAGTGCCGTGACGCAACGAGCCATTGCTATCATAGTCATCATCCTCATAATCATCGTCTGAGGATGTCAAAGTCCTAGTAGAAGTCTTCGTCGAGCCCTTGCGCAGCCCAAAGCGCGGTCGGGAAGACTTCCTCTTCTCCGGCGACCGCATGCGCCAGACGAGCGACGAGAACAAGCCACAGCCGACCATGGTGATCGCGCAGGTAGTCAAAAACGCTACTTGCCCCCAATTCACAGAATCATTGTGGTACACGGAGCGAAAGTAAGCTGCGAGGGAAGACAGAGAGGCCTGTTGGGCAGCGATGCGCGCAGAGTGATACAGGTGCCGAACGGCAGCGATGCCTGATGTGTTCAATAATTGAAGTGAGAATGACTCGTAAAGAGCAGAGATCGAACTGCCGACGCCATCGTCGCCCATGGCTGTGGCGGTTTAAGTATCTCTTAGCTCTTGCACTTGCCAACAAGCGCAAGATAGAGCCCCCAGGGTTCTGGACCCCGGGAAAGCCAGAGAAATGAGGCCACGCGAGGCGATAACGGATGCTGCTTGGATGTAGTGGATAGATCGCGGTGATGTGGAAAAAGCAAAAACGCCAATGGGAGGCGCTGGATCGACAACGTTGAGAGGTGCGGAGTGAGAAATTGAGTGAGCGGGCTCCCAGTAACTCCGGCTTATCGATAGTCGGCGATCGCCCCACCGGCTAATGCGCCATTTGGTCGGGATGCCAAAGAAAGGATGCTGGGGCGATGAACTCCGAGTTTTCACTCTGAAATTAGTCTTGATCGGAGACCTAGGTCGAACGCCTGAGGCACTCGCCTTCGGTCCTCTCGCCAAGCTCGTCTTGTCCACATCCGACGCTGGACGGGGGTTCGGCGGCTCCAGCGGCTCCAAGCCCTCAGGCTTGGTATAACCAGCTTTCCCCTTCTCTTCCTCGCTCAGTCTATGCGCACTCTTCCCAGAAGACCCCGACCCAACGGACACCATCCTCTTCTTGGGTTTTCTCCCAAACCCAGGAGCGGGTTTGAACCAGAACCAACGCCAAACACGGTCCCAACGATCCCAGATAACCCAAAGAAGTATGAAAACTGGCCAGGAAAGCACAGAAACCAAGCGCCAGCCCCAAAGCAGCCAGGTCCCCTTGCCAACTTGTTCCTCAAGCCAGGGCAACCATTCCTTCCGCCAAACCGATGGAGCACTCCAACGGTCCTCATCATGTTCCAGATAAGGAGGAACTCTCTGACCGGTGTTGTATTCATGTCTATATATGTTAGTTAGAAAGATGCACAGCAGAAAGGACTTAGACGGAGGTTCGGTAGTTTGTCTTCTTTACTTCTCCCGAAACTCCAAGATGCCAGGTTGGGATGATAATGATAGAGTGAGGAGCGATCAATCACCCTTCGAACCCTTTCATAATCATCCCAACAAGGCCCCTCGAGCTTCGAGAGCAGTAAGGAAGACTTTGAATAGCCAGGGAAGGGTGGGAAAGGAGCAGAAATCTACTATACCGAGTACGAACGGCAAGCTGAAGCTGATACCAAAGAAGCCGCAGCAGACAAACCGCCGCTGCCGCCCCTAAAGCGGGCCAAAACTTCTCCCGGAGGGTTGACACTGGAACCGTGAAGCCCGAAAGGTTCACGTTCAAGCTCAAACTTTCCGTGCTCTTCGTGCTGGCCGGGGCCAGAGTGCTCGGGGTGCTCATGGTGCTCATGGTGTATATACCGCGTATAACGTAGCAAGGATGTGTGATGGATGAGATTTGTTTTGGGGATGTTTACGTTCTTGGGGTGTTCTTCCTTCTACACTCGTTCTTTCCTGTCTCTCTATACTCGTGCCTTCCTGCTCTTACCTTCCCACCTTGTAGAGGCAGGCACATCGGGAATGAAAAGCCCGGGACGGCAAGTACAAGCACCCTCAAAACTGGCATCTTACTGAAACTGTTTTTTTCTTGATTATTGAGCAGCTCTTTTCAATCTCTAGATTTTGCCATCTATACCCTAGAAAAATGTTCAGGTTTTGGTTACCTGACTTTATATACTATCTGCCTTGAATTATTACATACGACTGATTTGTTATACAATAAACTCTCACCATACATTTTATTTGACCTTACTGAGTGGGGAAATCATTCACTTCCTCGTCCTAAGGCATTCATCATAAGTAAAATAAATCGAAAGATATTGAAAGTCGCCGAGTAAGGTAAGCCTCTAGGGCCACAGTGATGTAACTATGTATGAGGCGTAACGGTCAGGACGGAGCGCGGAAGGCAACTGTATAAACAATATTGATTCGGGTTTAGCAAGAAATCAGGCGTACGACGCCACGACCCTTTAAAAAAAAAGCGGCCCTTATAGAATGTGAACGATAGAATAAGGAAGGGTTTGGATCACCGAGCTTAGACACTACTAAGCTCTATTTAGGAAAGGACTAGACTATTTAAAGAGAGTATTGACTCCCGGGTGACGCAAGCGGCAAAATCTTGGCTCTATAGCGGTCAGTTAGTTTTCTTTGGAGTGTTTAGGCTCGACGCTTTCTCTTACGCGCCCCTATTCTAAGCCCCATCACACGAAATTTTGGAATCCCTCAATATGCCTTGTGGCCATATCCTACAATCTTCGAAAATGTTTGTCGAAGGTCTACCATATATAGCATATGGTCTTTCACTTTGGGCTTTGGCAACACTAGTAGTCGTTTATTTCATCGGATTGGTGACCTGCAACGACCGGCCTGGATCGGATAGCGTCCCTATAGCGTTTGGCATATCAATGCTTGACTTGCTTCGGTTTGCTGTTTTGGGGTTTTTTCTGGCTGTTTACCTTCTTCCAGTCTCATTCAGCCTGAAGCTGGTTCTTGTGGGTATAGAAACCAGTGGCGTGATGAACTCTTGTTGAGCGATTGGATGGAAAGCCCGGCGAGAAGTGGAAATTTCCAATTTGCACACGAGATTACGTTGTTTATAATGTCACGGACAGAACGGTTGTGGCTTTCTAAAACTGGGGATAACTTCATTCTACGGGACGGTGCTGAGGTCTTATTTGACCTCAGTTACATGTACAGAATTTAGAATTGAAGATCATCATGCGCTTCCTTCTTGTGTGTATCGTACATTTAGGATTATGAGATTGACGTTGAAGCTATATGACTCCCCAATGGATTCGGAAAGAAGAGTTTTCAGGCGAGCGACACAAACCTTTTTGGGTTGCTCAAGCGATAGATGTGTAGGTGCCATCTGCTGTTGAGTATCAGCTTGTGTGTATCCCATTGCTCAGATCCAAAGATCGATTGTTTCCAGTCACATCCGACACACCCTCGAAATGGACGGTGAGATTGGCTAATGAGTGATAGGAGCCATAGCCACTCTCATCCCTATGTAGTCCCTGAAACGGAGGAACGGAATGGTAGGGGCAACTAGCCCCACGGATACGCGACGCCGACGTTAAAATAGCCAGAACCACGGCGAGAAACCCACCCTCCTCTAGAAAATTTTGGATCGTCCACGTTCGCTGTAGCAGCCTGTGAGACCGGGAAATGCATCACGAGACGTTAAGGAAACAAACACACCGAAAAACCCCAGTAGCGCTGCCTATCCCCTGCTCTTTTCCCTCTTAAGATTGTTGTAAACAGCATATTATTAGCCTGATTAGATTGAATCATGTTTTGCTTCAGCCCTTCAAAACGGAAGATAATTCCACTCAGAAACGGGTTAGATTAAGCTGTAGCTATCCATCCACAGATATATCACCACGGAAGTTATAATAATAGACCAATCATATTGACTGGAAAAGCCTCTTCTCAGAAAGCTAATCATAAGTTGTAACTTGTAACTAAGCCATACAGACGCAGGAATGAGGCAGAGGAGAGACATTAGGCTCGGCCACTCATAATCTCCGGCGGCGCAGCGTGGGGGAAACAACGTGACTCACGGGGTCCACTTGGTGCCTTCACATGACGGAATCGACCGCCTCGCTGGCTTGAGGCTTGGGGACTTTCTTCAACTCCCTTCGAGTGCTTCTAGAAGTTGAGGTGTTCGATACCAAGTGGAGATTCGCCCCCCAATACAACAAACTGGAAAGCCATGTTCTTATTTTTGACCTATCATCTTCTGCTAGAGACACCCCTATACACAGCCACTATTAACCACTCCCCTCCCTTTTCTTACGTCTCTCAACCTCTAGAAAAGATCCGTCATTGCACCATGCGACGCATCACCCACTAAGCGTGCATACTTGGCCAACACACCGCGAGTGATTTGCGGTTCGGGTGGCGTCCATTGGCGGCGACGCTCCTGAAGTTCCTCATCCGATACGTCCATGTTCAACTCGTTAGTTTCGGCATTGATAGTGATGACGTCCCCGTCGCGAACCAGGCCAATCGGTCCTCCCACAGCCGCCTCGGGGGTAATATGGCCGACAATGAAACCGTGGCTGGCGCCAGAGTACCGGCCATCCGTGATGAGGGCAACGTTGTTCAACCCTGCACCCATCAGCGCGGCACTGGCCTTGAGCTGTTCCGGCATGCCGGGCCCACCCTTAGGGCCTTCGTAGCGGACGATCAGAACCAGATTTTCCCCACGTGGGATACGGCCTTCATCCAAGGCGTCGTTGAGTTGTTTCTCTTTGTCGAAGACTCGGGCTTTGCCCGTGAACCGGAGTCCCTCCTTGCCTGTAATCTTGGCTACAGCGCCGCCAGGGGCGAGGTTACCGCGCAGAATCTGGATGTGACCTGTAGCCTTGATAGGGTTGTCCAGTGGGCGAATCAGGGTCTGGTCCTGTGGCAGCGAGGGGAAGGATTCCACGTTCTCCGCCAGGGTCTTGCCAGTAACGGTGGGGATGTCACCGTCGAGGAGGCCTCCGGCAATCAGTAGCTTCTGGACCGATGGGATGCCGCCAATCTCGTAGAGATCAGCCATGTAATATTTGCCGCTAGGGGACAGATTGGCAATAAAGGGGATCTTATTGCTGACTCGTTGGAAATCATCCAATGTCAGGTCAACGCCAGCAGTGCGTGCCATAGCGAGGAAGTGCAGAACACCGTTAGTGGAACCACCCAGTGCCATCGTCATCACCAGCGCATTCTCAAAGGATCGCTTGGTTAATAGATCGCGGGGGCGGATATTCTTTTCCAGGCAGATCTTAATAGCATCCGCCACGCGCACACACTCGCGCATCTTTGAAGGCGACGAGGCGGGAGTAGATGAGGAACCAGGCAAAGACAGACCCATTGATTCGATCGCAGTAGCCATCGTGTTAGCGGTGAACATGCCACCGCAAGCACCAGCGCTGGGGCAGGCATGCTGCTCGAGATCATCCATAATCTCATCCTTCGTCTTGCTAGTATCACCGCCATCGTCGGGCTGGCGGAGGGTGTCGTATGCGTAAGCACCCGCCGCCTCGAAACATGTCGAGATGTTAATAGGCTTCCGCAGATGCTCTGAGTAACCGATATTGATTGTACCGCCGTAGATCATGATCGACGGGCGGTTGTGCCGGGCCATACCCATCACCACACCGGGCATGTTCTTGTCACAGCCGGGGATAGCGATACAGGCATCGTGATACTGAGCGCAAGTGACAGTCTCGACACTATCGGCAATGATTTCACGGGTTTGCAGAGAGAATCGCATGCCTTGATTCAACAGTCAGCTTGTGCATTGAATCCACGGCGTTTTTGTCTCTTCTCCTCTCCCACTCGACATACCGTCGCTGCCCATCGTGATAGCATCCGAAACACCAATTGTGTTATACTGCCAACCAATCATTCCCTTCTCAACCACTGCCTTCTTGGCCGTCTTGCCCAGGTCCATCAAATGCATATTGCAAGGGTTGCCCTCCCACCAGACAGAGGCAATACCCACGTGTGGGCTCTTGGCCATTGCTTCCTTGTCCGGGACGCCAGCAGCGAAGAGCATTGCCTAGTGCAGTCAGCATTGAGAATCGCCATTGGAATATTACAATCCAACATACTCGTGCACCTGGGAATTCATGGCCGCGGGTGATCGTTGACGAGTGCCGGTTGAGTGCGGGGGTACCGTCTGGGTGTTTGGCGTCGGTGGGCAGACTGGGGAAGTTGATGTAGCGTGGCTCGGCCAGCTTGGTGGGCTCGGTTGACTGAGCGGGATCCATGATGGGTTGAATGAATTGGTGTAGCAGGGAATTGGATCACTGTGTGGGAATTCAGCAGAGCTTAAGAAAGCATCATCCCACTTTTGGATCTCGCAGTTAAGTCCGATCTGGCCGACCCCAGTGGACCCCGCGTTCGTCAGGCGGGCAGCCAGTCAATGCGATCGCATTAGAGCTCCCATCGGAGTTGCGCCTATTGTCCGGCTTGGCCTCGGTAAGTTTTCCGTAGTGGAGCTGTTCATATAGACATGGGAGTATCAATTTACATGTTTATATCGTCTATATCCAGTATTAATAGATTATATCTAGCTACAGTCTCTTTTGTGATCTGCATATGGAGCCCAGGAGAAGCACAATGTACCGAGAAATTGGGAAGAGAACCTTGGTGAAAGTGCTCTAGACTTGAAGTCATCGAAAAAAAGAGCTTGGCGAGACTGGAGTATAGACAGCTGAGGATCAGAATAATCCAACACGATCAGCCAGTAACGCATAACAACAATAAAACATCCTCCTCGTATAATCATCCCACCCCCTCCACATTCCTACCGCCTCACTAAACTCAATTAGGTGTAACGTCACACACACTCCCCAAGGGGGCCAATTTCTTTGTTCTCCCCGGAGTCCCAAGCCAAAACATCCTCACCTCACTTCCATCCGAAACATCTACACTCCCCCAACATCTCGGCGATTATATTCTTGTCTTACCTATCTCGGCTCTTGTATTGAGACAAATTCCCCGATTGGCACCATCATCTCCACATAGTCACACCACTACCTAGCCTCTTACCGACATAATGACTGATATTATGATTGCCCAAGCAATTGGGACGCTGGGGTGTAGTTTTACAGCTGGTACCGAATACCTTGTCCCTTATTCCGCTAACCACCCATAGGGTCTATGGGAGATTTGAATTAATGAAATTACATATGTCTAATACTGGCTTAGGCGGCGTCATGTCCCTCTCTATAATGGACATCCCCAACCTTGCCCTCCCTGCACGCCGGCCACCAGGCGCGATAATTCCCGCGCACGAAGTACCCGGTACACCCATCGCCCATTTAACACACCAGTGGCTGGATGTCTACGAGCGCGGGAAGAGAATCTTTCCTCCCATTGCGATCGCAGCTTCTCTGGCTAACGGGTATCTCGCCTGGACACTGCGTGGTACACCTGTTCCAGCCACAAGCAGTCAATCTTGGACAAGCTTTTATGTCACCGCTATCATGGTCACGCTGGGCATGGTACCCTGGACGCTGACGGCGATGAAGAGTACGAATGACCGACTGCGGGCACATGCGACGCGCGATGATAAGGCGTTAGCGGAGGGGACAGAGGGAATGGTGCTGAGCGCGGCGGAAAAGTCTCGTCGTGCAAAGGAGGATGACGAGGTCCCTGGGTTAATGTGGAAATGGGCAGAGTTGAATTTCTGCCGGTCTTTGTTTCCGTTGACTGGGGCTGTTATTGGATTTTGTGGGATTGTGTGGATGAAGTAGATATGGATGGATGTAAATGGGGATAATGATTGATATGATTGGTTATGTACATGGCGTTATAATATCCCAGGTTGGGTGGGTATCGTGAGGGGATTTCTAATGACAAGCGTCATGGCACTTTGAGCTCGCATAACAGCTGGACTGGATAAGTGTATACACAAGAGGTAGAAGGTAGAAGCAGAGATCATTAAACACTGGGAGATGCTTATGAATTCTCATGGTTGTCGGCAAACCGATTTGCTTCGGTCGTAGGTTTATCCTCTTCGGGTTCCTTTTCGTCCGTGGACCATTGGTTGTGCTGCAAGGCCTCATCAGCAGTGATTTTCTCCAAGGGACTGGACTTGCCAGTTTGTTCCTCGGCATTTCCCTCATCCTGGTCGTCATTATGTGGCTCCTCATCTATGGCAAACCCGACGATCTTGCCAGTGCCGGGCTGCGAACGCGCCTCTTCGAGAACGTCGCCGTTCCATGGCTGGCACTTCTTGACGACCTCACCACACCGAAGACAGACCCAGCCCTGGCCTTCTTCCCCCTCGAGCTTCTGGACAATACAGACGAAACAGTAGACACAGCCACAGGGGATGGTCTCATATGGGTTGGTGATGTCTGTCTGAGCAGATCCCGAGATTCCACCCGCTCCCGCAGATGCCGCAAGGACATCGCTTTCCGTCGTCGCAGCCGGATTCTGATCCTGATAGCAGATTGCACATGTCCGCTCCGGGAGGAACGCCATCTCTCCCTGCTTCTCGGTCACCTCGTCGTCGTCCCCGCTCGACTTAAGCGCTTTGACGGTCTTCCGCCATGCTCGTGAGATCCATCGCTTCCAACGGCTAATACCAACCAGAGGAAGAAGGAACAGGAGGAACTCGGTGAAAGCATGCCAGACCAGCTGTCGGTTCAGGTATTCAAAGGAGACTTCTCGGCTGGCCTGAGCAGATGGTGGTGTGAGGCGGATGCGGAGGATTCGATCGACGAGAGTACGATAGCGACCGTTGACCAGGAATACGAGGAAAGAAACAAAGGCTGCAACCGAGTGTGTCGTGGAAACGAGGTCTGTGATACGGGAGAACATCCGAACTTCCTGCGATGGCTGTATCTGATCGTTAGCAAGACACTTAACCTGTTAAAATGGAGTCCATAACTAGCCTCTTCATAGCCACCCTCTTGTCCAACAAGCCAGCTCTCCCACTTGTCCCACGCATATCGCCCACCGACCGTCAGCAGGCCATACATTGTCTTTTGCAATTTGGTGGGGGCAGAGTGAACAGGGCCCTTGCTCCGGCTGTCGGTATATCGGAGGCCCTGCAAGGCCGCTCCATATGACGCATTGTGGTCCCAGATCGAGAGTTTGAATAGGATCGCTCGTAGTGCGAATAGGATTTCATGTGACCAGTCCTCCCTCATTTGAGGCTGTTATAAATTAGCATCCCCCCACAGACCACAAGCAATGCTTTGGACGGGACCTGCATACCCCGAAGTATTTAAGAGCATCCCCAACCTGGTTCTTCATGAGGCCCAGCAGCTCCTCGTCTAGTAACTCGGCATCAACTTGACCAACACGAAACGCCGGGCGAGTCCCATCTCGGCCCTTTATCGAGTTCCATAGCGACCATCCCGCTCCTGGGACACTATTCAATGGATATGGAAGGCGCTGGACAGTGGCTGGGTTGATCGGGGACGCCCGCTGCTGTTCCGCACGTCGAGCACGCGCTTCCGCCTCACGGAGGCGCCTGCGCTCAAGAACCCGCTCCTGTGCAGCGGCAAAATTTGTTGAGCTCATCGTATTATCATGATGCGGCGGTCGCGACGAAAGAAAAGGAGACTGTGGAGGAGATGGGGAAGGGTCGGCCCACGGAGATGGCCTATGGGTACTCGGCTTCCCCAGACGCGGAGCCGAGGTTAGTTTCACGTGACCTACCCTTCCGGAGAAAGATCGGTGGCCTGCAACCTTGGAAGAGAGAATGAGGATGAAAGATTGAGAGTGTAGATAAATTTTGTATCCTTATTGAATGGTCAGTAGTTTGGACTGTCAGCTTGGTGTGAAGGCTCATCAAACGACCTTAGAAGCATTCTGTGGATCTTGAATCCGATGGATATATTCAAGGTGCCCCCTCAATCGCATCGTGGACAAGAATATGGAACAAATACAATCGGTGATGACCCGTCATAGCTCTCAACTATTGATATATACCTAGACCCTGCCCGTGAGTAGCGTAACCTCTGCCAGCCCCAATAGAGATGCACGCCTCAGCTTAACATTCCATGCCTTTTCCAAATTACTCATCTACTCAGTTTGTAGTCGAGCTGGGTATAGTGCCATATAACTATATCTCGATCAGACTACTTGATCTTGAAGATACTTGTCGGAAATCCGGAGTTCCATTGTCCATAAATCTGCCTGGTGAGAGCCACAGTACCTACCGTATGGGTAGATCAATGGAGCCATAGGCATTCTCTTGGACATTGAAGCTTGTTTTACTGAGAAAGATCAGTGGCCATTACACGCTGAAAGCTGCAGGTACTTGAAGGAAGATAAACTCGCTACTTCCAGGAACTAGCATGAATACGACAGCTCGCTTTTTCTGGAATAGAGGTGAATTAGAATTTAGGGTTCTATTATATTCACTATATGCACTAGAAGCTAGTCTACTCGACTTCTTTCATTGTTTGACAGGGACCTCAACTTCCAATCGCATGCCGGCCAAATGGCATACAGACAATAACACTTCTTCCATAACACTTCTGCCCGAATGTTGTATATCCAACTGATTAGGCATGCTTCAAAAGGATTTCCAATTACACTTGGCCTCTGTCCCACCCACTGTAAGCACGGAGCTATAGAAAACCCGACATTTTGCAAGTTATCGCCATTTCGACTCCATGGGGCTTCTGGAGTAATTCTATGAGCTCGTTATATATCGGGTGAATATTCGACGCAATCCAATTGCTGGACGGTGATTGGAGCTCACGGGACATGTTCGCTACACCCAAGTATGCCAGGGTTCGCTTAAGACTACAAGTTAATTTAGTGGTCGGATTATGCCGCCGCCTCCCCACCTCGGCAACATGGCCCGAAAGTGATGGAACTTAGAAGGCTTCGGGATGAAGGAACCGGCAATAATCGGGTATTGCTTCTTCTTTGGTTATGGCGACGTCTTGCCGAGCCCTACAGGGATCCGATGGAGCAGAGTAAGATGATTGAGTGTCAGTCACAATTTACACATGCAGGAGACATCTGAGACATCATTTGGGGGCGGCCATACACCTTGTAGCCCGTAGATATACCATATCGAAGTAGACTACTGTGGCACTACAGTATGTCCTTAGGCTAGGTGTATCAACAGCGCGTTGATGGCGATGCCAAGCATCCACCCAAGCAAGGCACGTGCCTCACACCATCAGGGGCCCACCAAGTTACAGCCAATCAGAGAGCTCCAATTAGCATCGTGGGGGTAACTCCGACGATCATTCAGCAATTCCTCACCATCAAATCGGGACCCTTTCCCACATTGTCTATCAACAATACATCACTTGGCCTCATCGATCCTCGTTAAGCTTACAATAAGAACGGGGTTTCAAGCTGACTGGACTGGGAAAGCCTTGGCCCATAATAAGCACTTAACATGCACTAAGCCGGACGCCGTGGATACTCAGCCACTGTAACCCTGTAAACCCTGTGTCCTCCTTACCATTGAGTACCTTATGGTCTCACCAGCATTGACCGGTTCAAACCAGGGATTCTGATGGTTACAGACTAGCAAATCAACCCGAAGTTCAGAACAGTCTATACAGCTAACGTGTCTCCATGCAAGATTGTGCAACCACGTGCACGCCGGAGCTCCTTCTCGTATAAATCAAGCAAGCTTCTGTGCATTCCTTCCCTTTTCTTCTCCTCGTGGTTTTCTTTCCTCTTCTACCATCACCCTCTCTCTTCCTTGGCTCTCCTGTCTTCTTTGACAATACTCGCTCACGTGTGACGAGAACTCAATCGCTACAATGAAGGCTTTCATTGCCACTCTTCTGGCTGCGGCCTCCCTGGCTCATGCCCAGGTTGCAACCGTCTCTGAGCCTTCGCTCGCGGATATCAACAAGGCTGCCGCCACCACCCTCCCCGAGTCCCCCACCTCGGACGTCAAGGGTGTTGCTTTCAACCGCTTCTACCAGGTCTGGCTGGAGAACATTGACTACGAGGATGCGGCTGCCGATGCCAACATGCAGTGGTTGGCCACCCAGGGTATCCTGCTGTGAGTGATCGACATCCCGTCCTCCACAGTGAAACTCCCCACTAAACTCTAAATTATAGGACCAACTTCTACGCGGTCACCCACCCGTCTGAGCCCAACTACTGCGCGGCTGCTGGTGGTGACACCTTTGGCATGGACAACGACGCGTTCGTCCAGATCCCCAGCAACGTCTCCACTGTCGCTGATCTCCTCGACACCAAGAGCATCTCCTGGGGCGAGTACCAGGAGCATTCTCCCTTCCCCGGTTTCCAGGGTTTCAACTTCTCGAACCAGAAGACCTTCAAGAACGACTATGTCCGCAAACACAACCCTCTGGTCCTCTTCGACTCTGTTGCTCAGAACGAGACTCGTACTCGCCAGATCAAGAACTTCACCGAATTCGAGAATGATCTGACCGACAAGAAGCTTCCGCAGTGGGCTTTCATCACCCCCAACATGACCAACGATGCTCACGATACCAACATCACCTTTGGTGCCAAGTGGGAGCGTAGCTGGATGTCTAACCTGCTGACCAACGACTACTTCATGAAGGACTCCCTCATCCTTTTGACCTTCGATGAGGATGATACCTACAACAAGACCAACCGTGTTTTCAGGTATGTTGAGGACAGCGCTGGCGTCTATCACCTTGCTGCTTATTGCTTATCGACAATATACTGACTTTGACATAGCGTGCTCGTTGGCGGTGCTATCCCTGACAACCTCAAGGGTACCAAGGATGACACCTTCTACACCCACTACTCGTCCATTGCCTCCATCAGTGCTAACTGGGGTCTGCCTTCCCTCGGCCGCGTAAGTAAAGTACAGACCCCCTTGAAAACGAAGCATTGGACTAACAGAAAGCCTAGTGGGACTGCGGTGCCAACATCTTCGAGATTGTCGCCAACAAGACTGGCTATGTCAACTACTATGTCGACATTACCAACCTGCGCCTCAACGAGACCTACCCCGGCCCTGAATCGGCTGGCAAGTACTCCAAGTACTCTCCCGCCTGGCCCGTCCCCCTGACCGACGGCAAGTGCTCCGCTGGCAACGGTGTCTTGGACATTGTCAAGAAGACCTATGCCGGTCATGCTGCCACTTACAACTACTCAAGCCCCTATCCCTGGGACACCAAGTCCGACTACAACACCAAGGTGACCATTACCCGCAAGACTGCAAGCAACACCACCAGCACCACTCCGTCGGCTTCCAGCACTGCGACCAAGGGCGCTGCTGCGGCTATCACAATCCCCGGCTCCACCGCTGTGACCGGTGCTTTGGTGGCTATGTTTGCCTACCTGCTCTAAGCAGATGATGGGCTCTCTCCTGCTCCTTTCAAGTGGGTGGTTCTCCGGCTGGTGAATATCTCATCTCACCAGTCACAATTATGTATGTAGAATTATGATCGCGCCAGCATGGATAGCTCGAGTGAATTTCTTTCGAGACAGGAGGAGGAAATGGCTGCTCTGTTTTCCAATTCGGCAACTCGCCTTAATGTCTTAGCTATGATTCGCAATGCAATAACCAAATATTTTCATGTTAAATGAGCCATTCAGATTTCTAAGAGTATTGTAAAATTTGCTTCGATTCACTCAAAACGTCAAATCAGCCTCTTAACTTGCGTGAAGCATGACATGCTAGTACAGTGGCGGTCCAAAAGTCTGAGTCTAGAAACCAGAGAAACCAACCAACCAGACATGCTTCAATCGCTGTCATTTGAAAGCTCTTTCTCAATGTCTTTTGAATCATCTTTCTCGATAGCCTGTGGTCTATAATTCAACTCCTTCACTGCTTAAATGATTCTGAAAATTTGTCGGGCCTTCAAAATTATAGAACCCCACTGCACGAGCGAGATTGATGGGGTAACTGTATTGATTGTTCAAACTATTTTGGGGGACCATCTCAAACGTCATTATGCCTGGTAACGCTCAGCTCGGTGTGACAGGTGTTCTATTATTCGCGAGGAGGCCTCCACCCTATCCCGACTTGATCAAGATAGACTTGATCTGTACAAAGTTCTGCATGCTGTACAGCAGACCCTCCCTAGTATTTCCACTCATCTTATAACCACCAAATGCGGCATCCTTCGCATTTGTCGGGCTGGTACAATTCACACCCACCAGACCCGCCTGAAGTGCCCTGGACATGCGCACCGCACGATCCAAATCCTTGGTGAAGACCGAAGCGTACAGTCCAAACTCAGTGTCATTTGCCTTCTGCACCGCCTCCTCCTCCGTCTTGAACGTGTTGATCGCCACAACGGGACCAAACACCTCCTCCCGCATCAGCCGCGAGTCCTCTGGCACTTTCTCGAAGATAGTCGGCTTCACGAAGAAGCCATCATTGGCATCACCACCCTGCGTCAGCGATGCATCCTTCTGCCCAACACCTAGATACTCCTGCACGCGCTTGTACTGCAGAGCATCGATCTGCGGACCGTGCGAAGTAGTCGGGTCCAGCGGGTCACCCAGTTGGACGGCAGCGAACTTCTCACGGAAGATCGCGACGAATTTGTCATACACGCTTTCTTGCACGTATACGCGGCTGTTTGCGACGCAAACTTGGCCGCTGTTGAACTGGATGCTGAACTGTGTTTGGGTTGCAGCGGTTTCGAGGTCTGCGTCCTCGAAGACGACGGCGGGCGATTTCCCGCCGAGTTCCATGTGGCAGTGTTTCATGTTAGACTTTGCGGCGGCGACTTGGATCTTTTGACCTGTTAGACTGGAGCCGGTGAAACTGATGCAGCGGATGTCCATGTGCTCGGCCAGGGCAGCGCCGGTTGGGTTGCCGTAGCCGGCGACGATGTTGATGACGCCTGGAGGGAAGCCGGCTTTTTGGACGAGCTTTGCGGCGAGGATGGACTAGAAATAGGTTAGTTTTGAGCTAGATCAATATCGTATTACCTATTGAAGGGGATATACTCACAGTCAAGGGTGCCTTCTCACTGCTCTTCAACACAACGGTGTTACCCGCCGCTATCGCTGGAGCGATCTTGTGACTCCACATCACCAGTGGAAAGTTCCATGGAATGATAAGTCCCACGACACCATATGGTTCCTTGACTGTCATGCTCAGTATCCCGGGGGTGTGGGTGCTCGCGGTACCTTGCGAGTTCCACGCGGCATCGGCGTAATACCGGAATAGCTCGGACGACATGTAGGCGTCGACGAATTGCGAGATGGGTCGGCCAGTGCTCAGCGTCTCGAGTCGGGCGAGCTCATTGTTGGCCTCGAGGAAGAGGTCGGACAGCTTGCGCAGGTACGGGGCACGTCCGTCCACGCCGAGGTCGCGCCATGCTGGGAATGCTGATTTGGCGGCGGCGACGGCGTCGTTTACGTCGTCGACGGAGGCTTCGTGAACTAGAGGTTTTTGTTAGAAGGAGGGCCCGGATTCTTGTAGTGGGGGTGGGATATATATACCATTTGCGACCACTTCCTTGGTGTAGGGGAAGACGACCTCGAAGGTCGTTTTGTCGGAGGATTCGCGGAACTATGATAGAGTCATTAGTATGGCTTGTCTCGTGTTGAGAGATTTTCATACCTCGTTGTTAATGAACAAACGAGTTTCAATCGGTTGGGATGCCTCGGCAGCCATGATGCTTAATGTATGATGAATAAGAACTTATTTATTGATTTAATACGAGAACAGACCAAGAGACCCTGGCACCTGGCGTGGGACCAGCTACATATAGGTGAAGGGCTCAAACAAAGCACCACCTATCCGAACGCAGCAAACCATGCATATACCCATGTTGGCCCATGTCCAGACACCTTCACCCCACCTGCAACCCCTCATTTACATTGTTCCAGAACGAGCCTCGGGTCCCCATAGTGGCCTTATACGAACCAATGCTTACACCGTTCTTTCTTGTGCCTAAGATGATCCTGCCGAAAGCAGATATTGCTATGTTCAGGCATCCAGCCACCGTTACTTCTGATTGGATGTATCGTGGATGGGGTTGTCAGCTTGATGATTTGATCGACAACAGGGCTTGGTGGGCCGGGGGAGATAGATGTGGGGTTGGATTCGCAACATGGATTTTGATTATGGAGTTAGGCAAGACAGCTTCAGCCAAGCTTGATGAGTAAACGAAAAATGCTCGATTGTACAGTAAGACACGATTTAACAAATTGGAGGCGTGAGCTTGAGTACATGTGGTGGCTGATGGCCTCTGATCCGCCACTGAAAGTCTACCTGCACTGGGGTAGTTTCCATCAAGTAAACTTACGGCCGTAGCCCGGATTTAAACGTGCTCTGCAGCCATGAAGCTTACTGTGCAGGATACCCCCGGTCCAAACATATACTACACTATGAAATGTGGAGGGTATTATTCTCACCGGGTGTATGAATGAATTGATAATGTATCATTTGTCGTCAAAGGCCATCCTGCCCATCTAGTATAAAATACAATGTTCCCAAAAATGTGTCCAATCTAGTCCGCAATACCCCGACGCTTCATAATCTGCACATTAATAGTATCCTGATCTCCAGGTCGGTACTCAGATTCCTTTTTGATCTTATCCTCGGGGCCTCCAGGGCCTAGGTACTGCTCTCCCGTAGCTAGTCTATTAACAAGCGCCAAAAAGGTTAGCATCAACTCGACTAGGATGGGGCTTGGCTGATAGTCAATTGCTTACCTGCCACGGTCGTCTCGAGTACCGCCCTCATCCTCCGGGATCTTGCGGTGGTCGCTGCCAGAGGCCGTTGATCCAGTGCCATACTTGACGCCACCTGATTCAGGGAATCGCTGGTCGGCCATCTCATCAACGCCGGACTCGAGGGCTGTACATTTATCAGCATTGGAAGGTTCTAGTCCTCGAAAAGAGAGGTCGGTGAGTACTCGAATCACTCTTGCGGCCAAGACCTTGTTTAGCCTGATAAGAGTTCAGGTCTTTCTCGGCCTTGTAGGCCGTTTGGCGCAGGTCTTCGAACTGAACCATTTTGTGTAAATGAAGAGATGTAGAGGATGCAACAAAGATTATGTATGTGAGAATGCCAGTAAATTTGTAGATGATTGCAATGGAAATATTTGATGAATCCTTGAGTGAAGGTCTTGGACTAAATACCCACCCATTACCAGCCAAGCTATATCTTGCATTACCATCATTATACATCATAGGTATGTCACCTAGCCTTCTAAGTAGACTAAGACACCGGATAAAGTAGGTACAAGTGTGTCTAGACTGCATTCCTCTGCTCCAGATCTGTCATAAAACAAGGATGGCAGCTATGATCAAATTGACCTGGGCCCTGAACAAGATCGAATTAGATCATCACGAGCCAGTGACTTCATACCTCTCCACAGCCTTATCATGCCCTAACTGGCCCTCCTAATCTAGAAGAACTGAGGGTCCAGCCCTAGGGCTGGGCTCGGGCCGGCTGAACTATATTCCGTGATAGATCCATGAGGGGATCAAGGCGGTGAAGCTCCAAGATCAGGTGGGATGCCATTGTTGACGATCAAGTTGCAAGTCTCGATTCGATCCGTGCTCAACCTTATGGACATCCTGTAACACGCGATCGCACTGCCTATTGCTTGTTCTATCAGGTCCAGCTCGGACAGAGCTTCCATCACCTTCACCTTCTCGGCGACTAACCGTCTAACCGTTCACCATGGTCCCGACGATCGAGTTGCCCGGTGAGGCAAGCCCATTGACACATCGTCATGTGGTGGATGCTTTGGTTCTAGCTGCAAGTTCTACGCAGCAGCAAGTTCAAACCGGAACCAAGCAGTTGGAGAACTGGGAGCGACAGCGTCTGTACCATGCCATGCTTCAGGTATGTTTTGGTGATTCTTCACGACCAAGACGAGATGCATTCAAGCTAACTTGTGGAATCGTCAGGATGTCTTCCTTGACCGATCCCTCCCGACCGAAGTCCGATACCTTGCCATTATCCGATTGAAGCATGGTATCGACCGATACTGGCGCAAGACAGCTACCAAGTGTGTCCCGAGCCCAGACCTCCCCGCAATTTTTCCAGGATATATGCTAATGTTAGATGACAGCGCAATTTCCAAGGAAGAGAAAGCCCAGATCAAGACCAGAGCTCTGGAGGCTGGTATCGAAGAACCCGCCCGTCCGCTTGCCCTCCAGAATGCATTGATGGTGGCTAAGATCTTGCGCTACGAATTCCCTCATGATTGGTAAGGCCAATCTGACCCATACTAGCTTTGTTAATGCTGACCCAGTAAAGGCCCGATGCGATTACCTCTGTTATTGCTTTCCTCCGATCGTCGAACCAACCTCACGCCAACCCGATCCAGCTCCCTCGAACCCTCCTCATCCTCCTACAAATCATCAAAGAGCTGTCGACTGCCCGAATTCAGAGAACCCGTGTACACCTGCAATCAGTTTCGCCGGAGATCTTCCAGGTGCTAGGTGGTATCTATGTGGACAAGGTCGGCCAATGGACTGGAATCCTGGAGCATGGCGGCTCGGATGAAGCAGCTTTGCTAGAGATTCTTGAACAGAGCCTGGTGTCTCTCAAGGTTCTCCGACGCCTCATTATCTCTGGATTCGAACACCCGGGCCGTGACCAGGATGTACAGAAGTTTTGGGAGTTGACTAGTACGCATTTCAGCCGATTCCTTTCGTTCCTGGATGGGTCTATTCAGTTGCCGCAGTCGGTCCACACGGCTATCGAGAAACATATCCTTCAATTGTCGAAACTGCATGTTGAGATGGCGAAAACACACCCCGCATCCTTCGCACTGTTCGACAATAGCATTACCTTGGTCAACTCTTACTGGTCATTGGTCGTCAAGTTGAGCGAGAACTACGTGAGTCTCGGCGCGGACATCGAGACGGAAGGAAAGTCTCTTTTCGAAAAGGCTGGCCTCCGGGCTTTGCTTCTTATCAGAGCCTGCGCCCGGATGGCTTTCAACCCGGTCCAGACATTCAAATATCAGACTCCCGAGGACAAGACAGAGCGCAAGAAGGCCGTCGAACGAGTCAAGACACAGCTGTTCACCGAGGACTTTGTGGTGAATGTCATGGAGCTGCTTGTCACACAATTTTTCAGATTCCGGAACATCGATTTCCAGGAGTGGGAGGAAGACCCCGAGTCATGGGAAAAGAAAGAAGAGCAAAGCACCGAGGCTTGGGAGTTCTCAATTCGCTCGTGCTCTGAGAAGCTTTTTCTTGATCTGGTCATCCATTTCAAGGATCTGCTTATTCCACGGCTGTTGCACGTGTTCTATTCCTTCGCAAGTAAGTACTGGGTTGAATATGTGAGGCCGAGTTGTTGGCACTAACAAAATACGTAGCTACGGAAAACCGCAATGTGGTTCTCAAGGACTCCTTGTACTCGGCTATTGGTCTGGCAGCAGCCAGTCTTGAGCAGCATTTGGACTTCAACAGCTTCCTTGAGAAGACTATGGTCCCCGAAGTTCAGATTCATGATCCGGAGTACAGGTTGCTGAGGAGACGAATTGCCGTCGTTCTTGGCCAATGGGTGCCTGTCAAGCCTGGTGAACTGAACCGAGATGCTGTGTACCAAATATTCCAGCACTTGTTGAACAAAGATGACCCACTGAACGACCTGGTCGTCCGTATTACCGCAGGCCGCCAACTGAGCAAAGTTCTAGACCCGTGGGAGTTCACTCCCGAGGGTTTCATGCCCTATGCACAGTCCATCCTTGGAAGCCTAATGGCTCTTGTACAGGAGGTTGACGCAGCGGAAACGAAGATGGGCTTGCTGGACACAGTGCGGACGGCCGTGGTCAAGATGGAAAACCATGTAAGCTTTATTCGCCTGCACATGACCCAAACTCCATCTAACGAATATCAGATCGGTGTCTTCTCGGACCAAATTCTCTCGCTGCTTCCACCGTTGTGGGAGGAGTCTGGTGATGAACATCTCATGAAGCAGGCGATTCTCACCCTGCTGTCGTCGTTGATACACTCCTTGAAACAGGACTCTGCACGATACCATGCGCTTATCCTTCCTCTGATCCAGAGCTCGGTTCATCCTGAATCTGTAAGTTATGCCCAGAAATTGATTGTTGAAAACCTAGATAGCCTGTCTCTAACGTTGCTAGGATACCATCGTCTACCTTTTGGACGAGGCATTGGAGCTTTGGACGGCTATTATCATGCAAACACCCAGCCCTGCCTCGCCCGAAATCCTTTCCCTCCTCCCAGCCGTACTTCCCATTCTTGAACAAGGAACGGATGCTGCGCCTCAAGGTCTCCAAATCATCGAGTCCTACATTCTGCTTGCACCGCAGGCAGTACTTAGCGACGAGTTCCGACTTCCACTCCTTGTCGCTCTGGAGGCTCTTCTCCAGTTCACGACAAAACAGCGCACTGGTGTTGTGGCTCGCCTTGTCGACATGATGATTCGTGGGGCAGAAGCCGTTGATGGTGGAAGCGAGGCTACCTACAGCGCGATCTCACAATCCCTTCTCGACAGCTCCTTCCTCCAGTCTCTCCTCAAGGGTCTGTTCACCGCTCACGAAGCTAGCCAAACTACTGGCCCCAACCGCAAGACTTCATATGTAGTCGGCGTCGTTGAGACGGACTATTACTCCGTTCTCGCACGACTCGCCTTCGCAAACCCGACTATCTTTGCCTCGGCTGTCGCCGCTGCAACAAACTCTACCCAGGAACAGACATTCCCCTGGCTACTCACTGAGTGGTTTTCGCACTACGACAATATCGGCAGCGTTAACCACAAGAAACTGCATGCCCTCGCCCTTACACAACTCCTTGCCCTCCAGAGCCCCTCATCCGACCCGTCACAACCCGCACCACCTCCCGCTTACATCCTCAGCCACCTGCAGTCGTACCTTAATGTCTGGACAGATATCATTATCGAGCTGGCGGAGGGTGGATCAGACGAGAATGCTGACTATCTGGTCTGTTGGAACGCTCCCGCCGGCTCCGCTACTGCTCAGCCCGAGGCAGACGAGAACGAGGATCCCGAGACTCGTCGCCGGCGCGAGTGGGACAATGCGGATGCGATCCACCGCTTCCCGATCCGCGACTTTGTCCGACACCGGCTGCAGGAGCTGATTATGGCCTGCGGCGGTGCGCAGCGGTTCCAAGAGGAGTGGCTGGTGAATGTCGACAGTGAGATTGTGTCGGCATTCGGTGCTCTGGGTCTGATCTGATGTGGGAATGACTGATGAGGGGTTCTTATTGCATGCTCAGATTCACCTCTTCTCTACCACACATGTGCATCACATTAGACGTGTGTTTCTAGTTAGATCGCAAGACTGGGAGAGTTTGCATATTATGCTAGACATTGTTAGTTTCATACCCCAATCTACATGAATTACGGACTAGCTGCTAGCTACAAAGACTAAATCTGTAGACATCACACTAATGACAGTCATACTCGTGGGGAGTGGGGGCAATGGATCAACTAGTTCAAGGATAGGCGGCAGAAGCTGTATTGCAATTACCAGAGCTCGCGCTACCGACTCGATGATGATAATCCAAGCGTTTCCAGTGACTTGGAAAGTCAATCCCAACAACAACAACAACAACAACAACAACAATGAAAAGAAGTAGCAAGATTGGATCGCTCGTGGTAACTGTGATTCTTATATTATCTCCGAACAAAAACCAACCAGTAGGACTACTAACGAGATACAATCATGATCTAGACTATGGTTTACAAGGTGGAGCCATGGTTTTCCGACCATCCATCAGGTTTCTCCAAGCGTCCTGCTCTGTAGCCTTCTGAGACCAAGCATTTAGTTTCTCAGGCACCAAATCGGTTCGACCAATATCACGCATCCGCTCAACGAATACAATCGTATGCGCGTCCAGTGCAGTCGGCTCCTGTAGACCAAACATCCAGGGACCATCACCAGCCCCATCAGAGTTCTCAGGTAAAGTACCCGCCAAGCGATCGGAGATGACTTTAGCACGATGTTCCATCTTGATTATCTCTGGCTCCATTCCTGTGACCTTGTTGTTTTTCACACTTTGCACTGAATTAGCAAAGGACGGGTGCCATTGAAAAGGGTCTTTGTAAATCGGACTTACACCTCCCGCTTAAACTCCAATGCACTGCGATACCGATCTGAGATGCTAGGATCTTGGACGATTTTCTCAACTGCAGCCGCAAGTCCAGCTGCGACATGCGCACCACCAAACTTCGCAAACGAAAGCGAGAAGTAGTTCACTTCATGCAACTCCTTGAGTAAAGTAGTGATCTCCTCTTGATGGCTTTCGGGAATAAGGTTTGGATATCGCTCTGCAATGAAATGTGTGATTTGGAGACTATCCTGAATCGGGGTTCCATTCTTAACATCCAGGACGGGTATCTTGAGTGGGTTTTCGGGTCAGCATGGATAGCAGAAATGCTGTGACGGAAATCAGTACAAGCCTGGCCATATTTTTTGATATCGCAAAGAAATCCCTCAGTCAAGTTTTCGCCTTTGAATATATCAACAGACACTTCGCTCACATCCAAGGCAGAGCGCTCATCTTTTGGAGATCCTCTTATGGCTAGAGTATAGCGCACCATGAGGGCGCAGATGGAGTAGTCATTGTGGTATAGAATAGATTGATTTTCGTCCATTATTTGAGAGAGCAAGTAAGTTGGGGGATTGACGAGTCTGAATGTTCCCTGGAGGGTTCTCGGTCCAGGGAAACAGAGATCGAAAGTCCCGCTCTCCGAAGCGAAATGTGTCGTCAAATATGTCGCTTCGGACTCAAATTTGGGATGTAGCACAGGCCCCGAAAAAAGGGGTATGCCGCTGGGATCTACTAAACCTTCTAGCCAGACCCTGGTGATGAGGTTAAGGAACCCTCCAATGGGCAGCGAAGAGCCATTGCTTCACGGATAGGATAGATATCGGTACAAATCTCAACCTATGCTACATTGCTGGGCTGAGTGAGGATAACTACGTATACCTCACGATGAGGTCAGTACTATGAGGTTAAAATCGTTGTGTTGGAGATAAAAATGTACTGCTCACAACCGCGATAATCCCCACATCCGAGCCTTTGTCCGAGCCGTCACCGCCAGTCTTGAGTCATGGCCCTGGGCGTATATTCTATCCAGTAATCAGATTCAGTATACTCGAACTTTATAGATTCTACAAGGTTGCTTGGCTGTAATTTAGCCTTTTAAGACAGGAGTAAAACGGCAATTCAAGCATGCCCATTTTGGCTGGAATGGCAATGGCGTATGGTTATGACGCCTGAAACCCAGTAATGGCAACTATCTAGCTAGCACAAAGGATTAAGCCCTGCTCAGACCTATGACAGTCATTCTGAAAGGATATATCGCGCAGCACTAAAAATGGAGAGTCCCCTTCGGCGATACTATGGACTGTTCGGCGCCGTGAAAATGCGAAATTCCGTGCTGAATCTCCGAGTCCGAACGACAATCTTGAAACACGTTCAAAAGGAAGGTCAGTTGATGAAAAGTAAGCATTGGATTCCTGCAAGCTAATAAAAATGTGTTGACCTTGTCAAACCAAAATCTCATCGTCTGCAGCAGCTAGGTGACGATAACCGGCCTGCCTGAAGTAGGACCCGAGCTTCCCACAGCGATGATCATGAAAGAAACAAACTCCAAGCACCAACTACCCATAATAGAATATAGCGTAAACCCAATCAATAGTATAAAAACCAAACAACAGCATCATCTCCCTCTTTAACACTGGCCAGGGAAATGGCGGCTAGTTACTGGGTTGGGGAAGACGCCGCCGGCAATCTGCATCTGCATGTCCCATTCAGGGGCGCCCTCGGTCTTCCAGGTCCAGTAGAGCCAGCCATTGCCCTTCTCATAAGCATCCAGTTGACCCTCAATAAATTGGCGAATGTTGGTACGCTCATCAGGGGTAAGAGTATCTATGTTGCCGACAGCCTTGCCATCACAGCTACCAAGCGCGGTGCTGCCCTGGTAGGTTCCGTCGTAACGAGCCCCAACGCCCTTTCCATTGAGGTACTTGGCGCAATCAGTCATGGCCCCAGTCCACTCCCCAACAACCGTCCACTTATCAGTGTGGAGAACGTGATCATTGACGAAGCTGCAGGTATTGCCGACGTGTGCAGCGGTGTTCATGGCAAGCAGTCCGTTGTCAAAGACTTCGTAGTGGTGAGTATCCATCATAACGTAGTAGAAGCCGGTGAACTCGCTCATAAATCCGTTCCAGGACTCAGTGGGCACGAAGCCATCATGGAGGACAACGGTGGTGTTCTGAGTCGCCTCGCGAGCCACACCCCAGGAATCATAGTAGTACTGCTTGAGACCATCCTCGTTCACGCCACCAGGAATGCTGGGCTCGTTCAGAGCTTCAATAGCAGTGACTACATCAGCATCACCACCGTATCGCGCCGCAAGAGTCCGAAGGGCGTTTTTGGTGCTGTCAACAGTGTCACCCTGCTGCCAGGCGATGGCACCACGCTTGCCGCTGTTGTCAAAGCCGTTCTGAGATCCAGGGGCTGTAGTATCCAGGTCAGTCAATGTTTAGCAAACGCAATGGGACTCGTATTGACTCACCGCCGTGCAGATCGATCATCACCTTGAGACCGGCAGCACGGGCCCAGCCCACTGCGGCATCGAGGTACTGTAGCTGGCCGTCGACGTACGGGTCACCCTCGAGATGCTCCACAGCCCAGTAGCCGATAGGGATTCGAACGTGGTTCATGCCAGCAGCAGCAATCTGGTTGAAGTCATCCTGAGTGATGAAGGAATTCCAATGCGCCGAGAGAACTCCTCGGCACTGGTCGGGTCCAAGAGTGGCACAGAGTGACCATTCGTCAACCGCTGCATCGCCCACATTGTCGAAGACTGAGGGTGTGATCCATGGCTCCAATACCAGCCAGCCACCAATATTGACACCACGAACCTTTTGGGATCCGTAGTCAAAGGCGATGCCACTATGAGGAAGAATTTGAGGTCAGTGTGTACTCAGGTGGCCATAGAAGTATCAAACAATTGGCTAACGCCACTCACACTGCCGGAGACGCTAGGGCAGCCACCAAGCTTAGCCCAAGCAGGCTCTTCTTCGAGAACAGGGACGACATGCTGATCTTCCTAGGCTAAAGTCAAAACTCAAAATCCCGGAGGCTGGGCTTTGGAATGAGTGCAAAGGATAATTGTGTCAAATGGAATGGAGATTGACGGCTATAAGTAAACTCGCGTCGATGCTTTGGCTTCGAGTCGGCCGGATGCAGGTGAAGGGTAGCTGGGGTGCTCGAGAACGGAAATCTCCAGAGCTCATGAGGAAAAAAGACCACTCACATATTGCGATCAACTTGTTGATCTTTGCTCCGGTTGATTTGGCCAACCTATCACAGCTTCCGAAAGAGGAAGGCGACCTGGCCGAAAACAGAGGACAGTGGGTCGAGGCCCCCCTGGGGTTTCTGGGGTTGATAAATCGGACAATGGCTTTCTTGGTCAAGGGTCGTATTTGATCTCCTTTCTCTGGGGCCTTTTGACAGCTGGCTGAGGCCTCGATCGAAACAATGGGCTGGATGGATTAGAACTTGGGGTCACAATGGGCCCAGACAGTCCGCACCGAAATGTGAGCTGGCAATGCAGGAGCAGAAGGGAGAAGGAAGTTGCTGAACAAGTAGTTGCTGGGTCGATAGAAATTTTCACTTCAGTACCTTCTTTAGAAAGAAATCGAGACGAGAAAGAGCGATGCCATGCGACCGTCCCGGTACCTGTAGTGGTTTCCTCGGTGATATCCCAACTTGAAGTATAGTGCGTATGCTCGGTATTCAAAAACTCCATATCTTAAACCACTCAATATTACCTGAACAGATTTTTGATATCAAGTTTTTATCCTAACTAAAAATGGTCCCAGCTGCGATTCCTGTACGCCATGATGACCTGGGATGTCCGATGCCCTGCTGAGCGGCGGACTGCCGCTTGCGGCCAAGCAGGATGTCAGATCCACCACGTGTTGGAGATGCGCCCTTGCGCATGGGAATTCGAGGCAATCATGGCCTGACTCTTTGACTTGGACTTTTTCTTGATCAATTTTTGGGTAGTCCATAAAGACCTTTGTCGTCAGGTCGAGGGGCATGGGAGTTCGCCACAACCGATGTTGTACAAAACAATGTACTCTCAATGTAACTCCGATCGGGGTAATTCGGCCCTGGAGCTTTTTCACTTCTACATCAAGCTAGGATATCCCAATCATCCTTCTTTACTGCATACTCTACGCTAGTCTCATGTGTCTAGACCCAAAGTATAGATAATTCGGGTGCTTCCGATGTGGGGTAATTGGAAGATCTACTTGTTCATCCGTTTCCGGTAATATTTGCATCTTCCCCTAATACAAACCCATCACTCGTCAGTTGTGACCTGCTAACCTACCGACAATATAGACTCGAAAGCACAGGCTTTTAATGGACGGACCAGACATTGATGGATCAAAAATTGTGACAGTGACCTGGCGAAACCCCACAAATGTCCTAGTCAGGTCAAGGCAGCGTAGGAGTCGCCGACTGTTTGTAACGCTAAGATCGCAAAGAATGCAGCCCAGGAATGCACGTGTCCTATGCCAATCCACTTGCTCGGGCGATTGAGTTTGATCTCGGAAATGACCTACATAGATCAGGTGGCTGTGGGCCTATGCGATCAATTGGCCTAGTAGCAGACCTGCTCTTAGGGCAAAGGCCTTCCAGATATTTGAGGCCACATGGTAGAAAAAAAAATTCCTTGAGATGATCTAATGCTCTAATCTGGAGAGATGGACTCGCAATCTCGCTGGTTCATTGACAGAGAGCTCAATAGTCCATTCATGGGCTATGTTAGGGAAGCCTCTAACAATGACAATCAATAGTGACAGTAAAACAGGCTAAATTGATGGTGAATATTCTCTCAATCTCTGACATACCCAGTGTCATTAATGCCCTCATGTCCCCAGAAAGGCTTGGGAGGTGTTGCGCTGGTCATTGTACATTGCCATAACAGCCGTCTTTTATCATCATCGGCCTTGTGCCCGGAAAGTTGACCAGTGATGCTATGCGTAACTCCTCGATTATGGAAGATGACCAAGTCTCCTTCCTCCCAGCGATGTGCGTGGATGTTTTCTGCCGCGTAGATCCTTGATCTCTTCAGTTTGGAGGCTACGTGTTGTGAGTTTGTACACACAGCAACCATGAACCTGAAGGAAGGGTCTCTCAGGACTGAGAGGGTTTTACCAAACCATCTAGATGGCTCTATTTGTTAGCCGCAGAACGGATTTCACGTGCCATGTTCCGGTCCAAACTCACGGGGTGTTCTGCAACCTTGTTCCATTCCCATTCAGATAATTTCTCGATTGGAACTTCGCGTCCGAAATTGGGGATGGTCAACCATCTTCAGAAGCTTTGCACTGTCTGATATACTCGTAGGTCTTGGGTGCATATGTGACAGTAGTGTTTAGAGCAAACTCCTGCTCCTCTGGAGACAGAAGCTCAAACGCACGAGCCCCGGAGAAGACTAGGAATGACTTGAATTAGAACATGACTTCTCCATATAGAATAGTTGGGTGCAACTCACATGCTGTAGCCCCAGCAGCAATTTCCTTCGCCTTACCATCGGGAAACTTGATCTTTTGGTCGGGTATTTTGGGGATTCGAATTGAGTGGAAAATGGTCACTTCACCGGGTAGTCTCTCATAGAAAGGAGTATCCACGTGCCATCTGTATGGACGAGTATATCCCTGTTCTAGGCTATCCTGGCTGAGAGGCTTCTCGTGAAATAAAGTGTGGTCCTGTTTGTTGAGTAAGCTAGGCTGAAGAATGTCTTCACAGGGGACTGACACACTCACCAAGTGCACAACCTCAAGCTCTTTGCTGCCCTCATAATCCTGGAATTTCCCAGAGCAAATAATTCCCACTTGTGGGGCTCTTGGTATTCTGCCAGCTTTATATGCAGACAAAATATTCCTTGGGTTGCTCACAGCTTTCTCCCCAGCAGAGTGAATATCAGTCACGTTTGGATCGAAAATCTTCGCAAGCTTAGGAAGGGCCATAGGTTCGATTCCCTTCTGCTTTTGGATAACAACAACTTGATTCTCAAAGAGTGCCTGTCTCAACTTTTCCTTGTCTTTCTCAATGACCACGGTGTGATGCATTCCATTGTCGGCTCTTTCAAGGATGGCGTTGAAGTGAAGTTGTTCAGGCAGTGTAATATGGCTGCAAGCGGTCCACCATTGAGTCCTGAGGGTAGTTTGCAATAGCGATTGATACAACGCAGAAAATTTAAAAGGTCATCCAATGTTCAATAACTACTTTTCTGGGCCAGCCCACACCGATTTCAAGACCGAAATCTATTTAGGGCTCTTTTTACCGAGATGAATGGCCAGTATACAAGGGAGCTTACGAATACGCTGCCTGTCGGGTATAGTCTGGTCAACTACATAGCCGATAAGCTGGTTCGGCTCAATCCGACGGTGAATTTGCTCCAATACTGCCTAGTTTTTGGTGTCTTCAATCTAGAACATTCTTGGGCCATGCTTGATGTCTTGCATACACATCGGTGTGAAGTCCGCTAGTTTTTCATTCTTGCTCAACTACTGCACAATTATTGCCCAGTTCTATACTCTGATTGTCGCACGCTAGCAGGGCGGGAGCTACCTCTTCGCTTACAGCAACAGAAGGTGTTTACTGGCTGGCTGCCACAATGGCGTCTCCACTCGGCGCCGCGATAAGATTGCTTTTGTCCCACGTGTTGAGCTTAAGGGTGGTGATTGCAGCTTATATGATATCTTCATATCCGGGTCTTCATCATCCCGATCATCCGGCGAACACCGTTATGCCACCAGGACTGCCGACGCATATGCGATCCAATCGGATGTTTCAACGATATACGAAGCAATACGATGACAATGATCAATGATGTATAAAACCCCAGGGGGTGCGGCGGGCAACGAGATGTTGAGCTCAAGCACAGCTGAAAGTAGCAATAGAGATGACCATGGATAAGCTCAAGTCAGTGATTTTCTCTGTGGCAATGGCCACTGCCGTCGAGGCAGGTGCTATTAACCAGAGAGCTACTCCAACTCAGCCTGATTGGTTCAAAACTTCGCCCGATCTCTATACTGGTTAGTGCCGATGATGTGTATCCAAACAATTAAGTGCCCTAACATAGGTTCTCTAGGAACTGTCGCGACCGGTGCTGCTCCCTTCCTTGCTGAGATCAACCCGGCGCCTTTCGGCGATGCTACCTATGTTCCTAATGCTCCATTGGAGACGTCGGAGCCAATTGAGGGTGCTAAGGGACGGAACATCTTTCACCTCATGGGTGATCTGAGGTAGGAAAAATCACACCAGTAGTCTTGTGGGTATATCGCTTACATTTTTGTTCAATAGCCCTTATTTCTCGCCATCTGAGGGCTTCGGTGTCGATGAGTACCCACTGCCAAAGGGTGCTAATATCACGCAGATGCACATGCTTCAACGCCACGGTGCACGATATCCCTCATCGTCAGAGGGCTTGGACTCTTGGGGCGCTGGTATTGTTAATGCCACCGCCAAGGGAACTGTTTTCCAAGGCAAACTTGATTTCTTGAACGACTGGTCATACAAGCTGGGCAAGGAGATTCTTGTTCCCCAAGGTCGCCAAGAGCTTTTTGACGCCGGTGTCTTGAACTACTACAACTACGGCCAACTGTATGAGAACACTACCTCCAAGTTGGTGGTTCGTACCACTTTGCAGTCTCGGATGCTTGAGAGCTGCGAGAATTTCTTGGCTGGCTTCTTCGGTCTGAACTGGAGGGACCATGCCAATATCCTGGCCACCATCGACCCAGCTACCACTGGAGAGTTCACTTGCACCAAGGAAGCGACAACCATGCTGCAATCAATCCAAATTCCCGTCGGTACCTGGATGGCCACCTATCTCAAAGAGCGCACTGCTGAGCTGAAGCGTCTGACGGGCAACTACAACTGGACTGTTACCGATACCTACCACGCACAGGCTCTCTGCCCTTACGAGACTATCAGTCTTGGTTATAGTGAATTCTGCCAGCTGTTCGACTACAATGATTGGGTAAACTTTGCGTATCTCATGGACATTGAGTTTGCCGGTCTTTCCGGCTTCCATAGCCCTACTGGTCGCGCCCAGGGTATTGCCTGGGTTGAAGAGTTCCTGGCTCGGGTCGAGGGTCATTTGCTTGACGTTCCCGCAAACACCACTGGTGCTAACATGACTCTCGACACGAATCCGGTCACCTTCCCCCTTGACCAGAAGCTTTACCTGGAGTTTACTCATGATGCCAACATAATCTCGGTCTTGACTGCTTTCGGTTTGACTCAGTTTGCCGATGCCCTCCCTCTCACCGGTCCCACCAAGAAACAGCAGTTCCATACCAGCCGAATTGTCCCATTCGCCGGACGTCTGAACATTGAGATTATCTCGGCGCCGCACAAGGTCTCAACCAAGCGCTCATTTAAGGCCACCAAAAAGGGCGACTACGTTGCCGGCACTGCCCCGACCAAGTACGTTCATTTCATTCAGAACCAGCGCACTATTCCGCTACACTCTAGCTTCGACGAGTGTGAGTACCGCGAGGATGGCTGGTGTGAACTGTCGACCTTCTTGAAGGTACAGAAGCAGAGCTTGGAAAACGCTCAGTATAGGTATGCCTGCTTTGGCAACTGGACTATGAAGAGCTGGGGTGCCGTTAAGGATGGCGTACCTGTGTAAAGCATGCATAATACAGCCCAATCAAAGTCTGCCTCGCTGCAAATCGAAGATCATTCCATAGATATCGCACTCGCTACTATTATTTACCAGTATCTACCATCACCTGAGATAGAAAAATATAACTCGTTTATTACGAGGTTACTACGGGTATGCTATACTGTACTAAGTAAATAAAGCTAAATAAAGGGGAAAATGGAAAGCTCTCCCTAAGTACTATCAGCAGAACCCAACCGAGATCCATGTTATCTACCGGCTTTCTCTTTCATACCCTCGATCTAGTGCAGCTTTACTTCAAGCATCGTATCGCTCTACGGGGTGCCCATCTGTTTAAGTAGGTAGACTTGGGTTCTTATATGTCTTCATAACGTATATTCTAAATACCAAAAATGTCTAAATTGATAAACTTAAAGATTCATGACCCATGGGAGCTACATGGGACGGTAACGTTTGCGACTAACACTCTCAGTTCCTACGGCTAATAGGCTAATAGGCTAATCAAAAGTCGGAGCTATATGTGTGAGGTAGAGCTACAGTGCACATTAGAGACTAACGACGGGTGTAAGAGGCTGAATTTATCCAGAGGGCGAGGAGATCGCAGTTTGGTTCCGCCCAGGCTGGGCGATCTTGAATGACCCATTACTAATCTAATCACGAATCACTATACTCTGCCAGCGCCTGCGCAAATGCGCTTGCCACGGTATTTCTGGTTGCTATGAAAGCAGACACCTGAGTAATCGGGGCATCTTCGACGAGCACATCGGTGTATCCCTGTAAGATTGTACGGCAGTTAAATCTCTGTACGATTGGTTTAGCTTTTGAAGGTCCAATAGGATCAACGAATCCGTTGGCAATACTAGTGCGTTGAAATCGTCTTTTTTTGCTGAGAGACCTTCGAGTACAACCTTCAGTCTGTTAGCCGGCAAGGACCAATAAGATTTCGAGAAGCTTGATTACAGGATCAAGATCCGCAAGAAGTGCTAGGCCGTCACTGCGACTGAAGGACCCTTCGTTATTAGCATTTCCAGTAGCAGAATCAAAAATAATCACAAGATCCTTCGAATCGGAGTCGATAGCCTAAGGGTCGTTAGAAATTTGACAAGAGAGAACCATAAGATACCTTACCAATGCACCGTCAAGACCGCTTTTGGGAAACCCCTCGACGTCGTTCGCCAACTTAGTTACCTGTGGCGAAACCCTTTGGGTAATATCATCATCGATAACAGCTTGTGCAGCCACACCAACAAGCAAAGCGAGAAAGGGGAGTTGGAGTTTCATTGTATGAGGGGAAAGAGATTGGTATTGAGCAGGCCACGCACTATGAGAAACTTTGCCCGCGGGAGTCGCATCGTGATCCTTATATAGGTGACTCTGACCACTCTGGTGGTATGGCGGCCAGAGAGGCATACCTATTGCACGATTGGTTTTTTATTTTTCATTTTCCATTCGCTGATCTACAGACTATTAAACTCTGTTATCTCAAAAGCGCCTCGACGAAAAAAAAGTACATCGAGAATTTCTTCTCTGGTCCTATTAGGCCTTGGCGCGAATTATTCATTGAGTAATCTACATTTAGTTAGTTGAGAACTATTGTAAGATATATCTTGTATGGTGCTGTATCTGGTGTTGTAAGATTGTAGAGTCTATGGAGTACATTTTGATTCTTAGGTTATTAGCCTTGATGGTCAGTGTACTGTATAAGTCGTAATTTACGGCGGCCCTTTACTTGGTGCCTGCTTAACGGATGATTTGCGCTGAGGTCTTGGCAAAGAGTCTAGAGTGTTCTGGTTAAGGCGAAACCCTGGATACACTTTAGTGTTTACTAGATAAAATTATTGACTCGTACAGTAAGACCGTGATTCGAAGATTCACCTCCTAAAAGTCATTGAAAATGGTAACGTAGGATCAATGACTTACGGCTTATGAAGTACTTGCTTTCTACACTGTGTGGCTAAAAGATTTCTGATAGCCCTATAGTGCACGAGCATTGCATTATTGAAATTTTTGAAAATTTACGTTAAGTAACAGGGACTTTACTATGTATCACAGAGAGGTAAGATTGATCCGGTAACGAAGATACACGTGGCACTGTTAGACGCTAGAGTGGAGATGTTAATTCAGTTGTACAGAGCCAGGGAGTGTAGATCTATACTTCAATCATGGTATATGTATTGTTAGTTTACGAGAAGATAAGCAAACTCAATAAATACTATATAAGCCTGAATGCAGTTTACTACTCGAAAATTACTGGTACTTGTTCTAGAAGACAAGTTTGCGTTTCTATTTTCACCCTTCTTTGCTCTGTTGGACATTTGTTCCATAGTTCAGAGAAGCTACGGTGAGAAACTGTACCATGATTGATAGCCCATATGCTATACTAAATGGAGTAGCTACTTAAAGGAGGACATATCGACTAAGGTTTGCGCCCTATCGTAGTACATCTGTAAGGTTATAACAATAAGCATTAGATCGCCCGAGGGCTCGGATCTATCATTAAAGTAATCAGAAAAATCGAGAGTGTTTTTTTGATGGATACGACCAAGCGTCTTCTCATTAATGGCTTTGTTGACGCGAATAACGAAAAACAGCAGAACAGTAGATCCGTTTGCATTTATTATTGTGGAATTTCATAAATTGCACCCAATCCAGTATGCTTGGATGTTCGTTCAATTCGTCGTTGTCAAAAAGGAAGGCTCGTGTTCGATAAAGTTCGGGTAGATCCAAGGAATGGTGATAAAAGGCAAGGCGAGGAAGCGGCACGTGAAGTGAGGCTCGTACCAGCTCGCTAGCGGCTCAAATTGTCCTCGATGTTTGAACAATCGCTTCAGATATAACAGGATCGGCTCTTATTATTACAGATTGTCACAATCATAGTCCCACAGGAATCGCGTCAACCCTAAGACCAATTCGATTCATCACAGAGTTTAAGAAGGTCAAGGAGCATATGGGATATAAAATTTCTAGATATTCCTGCGAGATTATAATATAAACCGACCACTTCTGAAGCACATCAAATGGCCTGCTCTCTATTGTTCCTGAATTAGCTTACCTGCGTGTATGATACATCTTCAAAAACGGCTAACTTCTAGTACTGGGTATTGGTAGGGCAACAAAATATGTGTAGTTAGTTCATCATATCCCTCTCAATGTCAAGACGGACCATCACTGCTACCTTTTTTCGTCCGATAGATTTATGCCGACTGCTGCAGCCGTCGAGACGTTCCTTAAAGAACAGTTCTGAGAGTGCACTGAGTATGTTTGCTTCGGTTAAATTTCCCCTCATCTTCTCAAAACATACCTCGCAAAAATCGTCAGGCACGACTTCTACACCGCTACCCCACGGATCAGATATGCCGCGCGGAAAGGGCCCAAACGATAAAGAGACTTAAAACTCCGGCCCAGAAAAGGAATCTGGTCATGCTAGCGGCGCGACGGATATGACTCGCCAAGCCCCACTCAATGAGATGCGAGCGATCGGCGGGCCAAGCAGCCAAGTCACTGCCGAAGATCAGGGAACCTCGGGGCATTGTTATATTTCTTCCTTGAGCCGTGGGGTAGTTATATCTTCATTCACGATGGAACGTCAAAGTACCACTTCAGTGGTTAATAGTCGAACTTTGGGCCCGGATGGCTTGAGATTGGGGCTTGGTGGCTGCTTGGAAACCCGCGGGGGCTTTTGAGCCTGAAGGGAGGGGGCCTGATCCGTGCGCGATGCAAGGGAATCGACATGCATAGGAATGCTTGGAATTGAGTTGGATGGGATAATCTTCGGAGATGGAGTTCACAGCTCAGTCATAGGCTTATAGCATTGCTACATAGATTATAATGCAGATGTCCTGACATGGATTAATCTAGAAAGAGCGACTACTCGATGCCCATGATAGGAAGGATAATAATGCAGATTGTGATGTTGCCTTTTTAAGCGATCGCCAATGATTCTCCACTAGTATGCGACCAAGAAATCAGAGCCTTGTTGATCTCAATAACATTCCATTCAGCGCGCTGATTCATGGGAGAAGTTCCTCTGCATGCCCAAGAAGTGGGCCGTCTCCCCCTTCTTATTGATTCGAAAGCTGGCCATCAAGGTCAGTCATTGTTATCGGGTCAATAACCATATCTCTGAGTCAGTTGTTTAACAACCCCTTCTAATTAACATTATACTCTCTTGATTCTCATATATTGAACCTAGAAATCTATGAATTCCCCGCATCTCACACATCAAACATTACAGTACATTCTGACGTGTCTCTGGCCGACATGCTAGGCTAGCGAGGGATAGTCTGGGCATACACTCCACTATTGACTAGCCAAGCACCAGCGACGGCCTCGTCGGTACTCACACATGCACTGGTCCACTCACTAACAACGGAGTAATCGGCATATACAACGTTATTTTTACTAGATCGGAATCTCCCATGCATTCTCCGTGCGGGGATGAATGATTTCCAGCGGAGCCATGTCTGTGTATAGTCTGGGCATTGCTTGTCCAAAATGCCAGTCTAGCTTCTCACTCGCAACCCGCAGGGGGTCTAAGAGTCGTTGAACCCGTCCCTCTGTGTTTTCATTTGGGTCTAGCAAGAATGGTGCAATGGCTCAGCGATTTCGACTGTGCCCGACTCCGCACTCCTGTCAGAGATGCGTGGTACATAAACGAGGAGACGCGCTCGATGGGATAGAATCTGTGTTCTCCAGCAGTCAGTCATTTCTCTTGGCAACCTCCTTCCTAGAAAGTGAGTTGAAATATTTCCGTACTGGTTGAATCATGCAGCTGCTTCGGAGCATTGTGTTCTCCATGCTGGCAGCCACAAGTGTGGCTATTCCCAGGGGTGATGCTAGTAGACACCAGACTATCCAGCCTCGTGCTGCAAAGTATGCCCTGAAGAAACCACCTCTCACGACTCCATGGACGGACAAAGTGGGAACGGATCCCTGGCCTGAGTATCCACGGCCACAGATGCAGCGGTCCCAATGGCAAAACCTCAACGGAATCTGGCAGTATCGAAGCGGTTCAAGTCTTGCCGATGCCCAAAATCCTCCGTTTGGGCAAAGCTTAGAACAAGAAGTATTGATTCCATCTTGCTTGGAGAGTGGCTTGTCTGGTAAGCTTTTGAGCCTGCAGTAACCAGTGTTGGGAGGACCCATCACTCACCGAAAACATAGGCATTCAGGGAAGTTCCACTTTGTACTCGTGGTTTTCAAACTCTTTCAAGGTTCCATCGGACTGGAAGGGTCAGCAGATACTGCTCAATTTCGGAGCCGTCGACTATGAGGCCACCGTCTTCGTCAATGGAAAGCAGGCTGGCTTCAACCGTGGAGGATATTCCCACTTTACTGTTGATGTGACTCAATTTGTGAAGCCAGGCCAGCAGAACGAGCTGTGAGTAATCTGAGAAGTATCAGAGAGATTCAATGTTAACTTTTGCCAGGCTCGTGTTTGTGCACGACCCTACAGACTCGGGTGACTATGTCATCCCTATTGGCAAACAGACACTCCGCCCCAGCCATATCTTTTATACGCCATGCAGCGGAATCTGGCAGAGTGTCTGGATCGAAGCTGCACCCGCAAACTATATCACCCAGCTGGATCTCGATGCTAACATGAACGGTCAAGGTGAGCCACTTTTCACTTCAATGGATAATCAACCAAACTCACCATAGTTCTTAGTCAATGTAACCGTGCACACTTCAGCGGCCAATACCACCTCCAATGTCCTGGTCACTGTGCATGACAATGGTGATGTCGTTGCGACTCACTGAGGGCCAACTAATCAGCCATTCCAGTTCAACGTTAAGTCGCCAAAGCTTTGGTCACCCAACTCTCCCAAGTTATATAATGTCACGGTCAAACTTGGCAAGGACCAAGTCCAGAGCTATACTGGATTCCGGACCATTTCCAAAGGCACTGTCAATGGTGTCGTTCGACCCCTGTTGAACGGCGAATTCATCTTCATGTTTGGAACTTTGGACCAAGGCTTCTGGCCCGATGGCATTTATGTGCCCCCAACCAAGGAGGCGATGGTATATGATCTGAAGATGTTGAAGAACCTTGGATTCAACACTGTCCGAAAGCACGTCAGTATTTTCAAGCGACATATTCTTGAGAAGTTCATACTGATGCCGTCCGTGTACAGATTAAAGTTGAGCCCCAGCTGTTCTATCAGGCATGCGACGAACTCGGTCTTCTGGTGATTCAGGACATGCCGTCGTTGCGACCACTGCAAGGAATTCTGCCAAATACTGATCAACAGGTCGAATTTGGGCGTCAACTCGAATTATTGGTCAACCAGCACAAGAGCTTCCCGAGCATCGCGACCTGGGTAAGATAGCCTGCACCACGTGTAATCATCGAAAGAGTCGTACTGATGAGAATTCACAGGTTGTTTATAACGAAGGCTGGGGCCAAATCACCAGCTACTACCCCGAGTTCGAGCTGACAGCGCGAGTCAAGCAGTTGGATCCTACTCGATTGGTGGATTCCACAACTGGATGGTTTGACCACGGAGCTGGCGACTTTAGTGTAAGTACACCTGTTGCCAACTTGGGAGAATTTATCGCTCATGCAAACCAGGATAACCACCACTATGCCAACCCTCAATGTGGCAGTCCCTTCTACTCCATCGACTCGAGCCCTTACGACGCCACGAGAATCGGTCTTCAGGGCGAATTCGGTGGTCTCGGAAACAACGTCTCTATTGAACAGTGAATTTGAACCATCAATCTTGAGAAGGAAGTCCCGTACTGATAGTTAATCTAGTCTTTGGAACGTTCAAGCTGCTATTGACACCATCGATCAAACCTATGAGCTTGATCAGACCATCGAAATTTGGAACTACCGCAGCCATATCATGCTGGTTGAGTTGCAGGACCAAGTGAAACGGTTTGCGTGCAGTGGAGGTATCTGGACCCAAACGACTGATGTTGAGGGAGAGGTCAACGGTCTGATGACCTATGACCGCCGGTTGGCTCGTGTGGATGAAGCGCAATGGAAGGCCGATATCCAGGGCCTGTATGATGCTGCTGCGGCACGTGGTAACGCTAGTTAACGCCACCACGTCCCTGGTGTAAGCAGAATGAGGGGAAAGTGTACAGATCAGATTTTTTATCTGTATAAGGTTTCTCGAGTATATTAACTACTCAGTATATGGTTTCGCATTCATCTAACGCTCTTTTTGAATTTCCACATTCCATGGCCCCCCGCTCTTGCAATTTTCTCAAGGAGTCTGGTCTAGATCATTTCGTAAGTGTGAACTGGGACTCGTCACATCCCAATCCTTGGACCAGACACCTTGCAGTCCTTGGATAGCTCACATTCCCTCCTCCAATTCCGCAATCGATCTGTTTCAGATTGTGATAAGACCTCCCGCAACGGCTATGGACGCCCCAAAGCGGGCAACCGCAGGTGTCACTTTCTTCATCAAACTCAATTAGATTAGCTTGGCACGTCAATCCATGGGAGCCAGTGACGTGACCAAAGCGTGGCAGAACGCGGGGCAGACGCAAGCTTTGAAGTAACACAACGCCTCCGAGAGGCAGGACAACCTGCACAAAGACCAGCTAGACCGTCTTTCTGGTAATGATCAACAACACAAGCATCGCTGATCGTCTAGCGCGGCTGTTTAGAAGTTGTCCTAGGCCGTCTCGGGGAGAAAGCGGAGTCGTTGGAATGAGGATAATGGACGGGAAACCAGCAATGTCATTTTTGGATCTATCAGTATTAAGAAAAATTGACGTTTTGGCCTCTTCTTGTATTCCCCTTTTCCATGAAGGATTTGCAATTCTCTTTTCTTTTCGCGTAGAATCCTTGTCCAACCGGAAGCCTCCCTTATAATCAGCCCATTTGACCGAGTCCACCCGAATGGCTGCTAACATCAGGCCACGCCATCACGCGACACCGATTACTGTCTGGTATTTGTCAATTGGGCAGTAGTATATGGGTGTTCGCCCCAGTTGTCGGGAGCTGGGAGGGTCGAGTTCTCTAACTGGGGCCGTTTTTTCTCTAGTCCACCCGCCGTCGTCTGCATGTCGTTTCTCGGGATCCACCCACAGCCGAGCGGTTCGGATGTTTTTTTTTGCTGCTTCTTTTTCGGCTTCTTTTTATAATTTTAGGTTTGGCATCTTCCCCTTTTCTGTCGGAACTATCTGCTAGACCAAGCCACAGTCCTTTGATTTATAAGGACTTAATAAGTGAATAAGGATAGGGATGCACAATCATAGAAACCTTGCGTTGATATTGCTTAGACCAGCATTGATGTAGGAATCGTTCCACCCTTTCTCTTTCGGGCTATTGGCCGCTTCAGAACATGCAGATGAATAGCATAGGTAGCACAAAAAAGTAAACAAATCCTACGAGCCGAGCCGTCGGCTCCGAGTTTGAAGTGGAACTGATCTTCGTATTAAGCGAAACCGACCGCGGCGGAGTCTGCAGGTCTCCGTTATGGTGCGTCAACGTTGAACGCTGTGAAGCTCAATCTGGTTTGTCCCTATGGTAGAAATTCGAAGCGAGTGATGTATCCATTCTTCGTTATCTCCGTTTCCCTGGTTGCCGTTTCAGGATTACGTCCAAATTCGAGGCTTCTAGAGCCATGATAGATGGGACCAAAGCGCGCCACGACACGGCATGCCGTGCTGTGTGATACGAGCGCTTCTCCATCTCCGCAATTCCACGTGGTCGCTTATTTCATGGTATTGTTGTTCTCGTTAGGTATTTCTCCTTTCTGCAAGTGGGCTGTTCCACGGGCTCTTTATGGCTGTCAAATAGTTTGGCGTTTTACGATAGAACATGCCGGTGGAGGAGATTGCAGGGATCAGCCCACACTTGCCGGGACTTTTGATATCCGCCCGGAGTCACAATTCCTGACTTTGTTTTGTGGTCTGATTCGACAGGTAAGCTTTAGGGATGTGTTGTATCTCCATCATCAGGCGGGAGAAGTGTCGTCAGAAATCGGGATATCTCCCCCTTCTTGGAAAGAGTTCCACTCCACCGCTACTTCTAGTGACTCCCAGTTTGGGATGTGATGAGCATTATTCTCCGATATTCGATCGTGTAAGATGACCGCATTGGGTGGGGGCTACGATTCCGATCGTACTGGTGAATATAAAATGGGGTGTTTGTCCTCCCCATTTAGGAATTCCACGATATGCCCCAGTTTTGATCTCTTCACTTTACCCTGAACCGCGGCTCTGATCTCATTTTTGCCACTTCTTTGATCCTTCTAGAAGACTTCAAGTCATTCGTCGAAGTCTGGACCACCTCATACTACGCAGCTCTTGACAATAGTGCTATTCACCGTTGAAAAACATGGCATGCGATTACGGATTGGATCCAGCCGGCTTTGAGCCTAAGCACATCGACCGAAAGGCACTCTATGTCTCTCTTGAAGAGAGAATCAAGTACTTGCATGATTTCCTCGATTTCACCTCTGGTAAGCATTCTACCTTCTTTGACTACACCATCCCCTATGGGGAAAAAAATGCTGATTAGTGTTGCCTGATTAGCCGACGTCGAAGCCCTGCAGAGTGGGGGCAAGTACCTCAAGCAACTCATTCCCGCCGTTGTCAACCTTGTATACAAGAAGATCCTTCAATATGATATTACCTCACGTGCTTTCCACACCCGATCAACCGCCGACGAGACTGAGCCCGACCAAGAGTGGTTGGGTGAGGAGGCACCCAAGATTCAGCGGCGCAAGATGTTCCTTCGCTGGTACCTCACCAAGCTGTGCCAGGATCCTACGAGTATGGACTTTTGGCGGTATCTGAGCAAAGTTGGGTATGTTGGAACGATGGCACGGTGTCCAAGCACCCTTGCTAACTGGTGAATTAATAGTATGATGCATGCCGGTCAAGAGCGGTTACACCCCCTCAACATTGAATTCGTCCACATCAACGTCTGCATGGGCTTTATCCAAGATATCTTCACTGAAGCACTCCTCTCTCACCCCCAACTCTCACTCCGACGCAAGATCGCGCTCGTCCGTGCCGTCAACAAGATTCTGTGGATCCAAAATGATCTATTCGCCAAATGGCGAGTCCGCGACGGCGAGGAGTACGCAGACGAAATGTCCGTGTATAGCTTTGGATCTGGAAAAGAAGGATATATCGGCGATAAAAAGATTCTGGGTAGTGATTCCAGCAGCTCGACCGATGATGATTCGGCCAGCATTATAAGCAGCATTGCGCCGTCGACACATACTACACAAACCATTCAGACGAGTCACACCAATGCCTCGAGAACTTCAGTGTGTCCCTTTGCGGATCTTGCCAAGAGTTCAGCTTCTGAAACAAAAATCTGGGCCAATTGAGGGGGTTTGACGTGGGCAATGGAACTGGCATATAGAGGCGTGTAGGAATGGGTTAGCATATACAAATATCCATGGAAATGTTTTCAGTTGGGCGTTGGGCAAGTTAGAAAAAAGCGAGGGTCGTTTTATTCAACAACTGGATTCATTTTGTTTTTCCACCTTTATTTGCGTTATAGAAACACCCACGTACTTAGATATCCATGATTATTATTGCCCAGTACATACATAGTAATGCTCACGGTGCTTATACCTGTAAGGCGCGGAATTCCCCCCGAATCCCCGACGCCAGCCGCTGAGTCATCCAACCCTGAATCCGGCCCATCCAATAGAGAAAAGCGCTCATCTTCGTGGATGTGAATCTCGGGACTTCTCCCCCACTCGGTTCGCAATCGTGGCAATTGACTTCTCCAAAGTTGACCAACTGCGGATCCTGGGTTTATAGCTTTGCGGACATATCAGCTATCCCTCTCTTAATCCGGGGTCAACCCCGGAGATACAGTCGATGGCCGAGTGAATTTTGCGACCACATCCACACTCACCACCAGTGCGTCCCCACATCCCCTCTCTTCGGTAGGATCGTCTACCCGACTATTATTGATCTGGTTAAATTCAACCCCTCATCCTGCAACCTCTGTCCCTGATTGCATATTTCGTACCTTTCATCTCGAAATAAAAGTATCACAATGGCTCAAAACGTGATCCCGCTCATCATCAACAATGAGTCCGTCGTGACCGACATCAAATTCGAGGTCCACGCCCCCACCACCGGCGAACTGTCCAGTTATTGCGCTGGTGCCACGGTCGACGATGCAGTGCGCGCGGTTGACAGCGCAAAGGCGGCCTTCCCAGCCTGGAGTAAGACCAAGGCTTATGATCGTCGTGATATTCTGCTCAAGGCCGCCGAGATCATGATTTCGCGCAAGGAGGAGCTGATCGCATACCAGCGTGAGGAGACCGGTGCGGGGCGGCCCTTTTCCGAGCACACCTTCAACATGGGTGTCAACTTCATTAAGGACTTTGCGGCGCGCATTTCCACTATTGAGGGCGTTGTGCCCAGCGTGACCTTGGATGGAGAGGGTGCGATGGTTTATAAAGAGCCGTACGGTGTGATCTTGTCAATTGCGCCCTGGTAAGTCTCGCATGCCATTGAATGCGCACCCCCACCACGAGTAATCTTTATGTTGGGGATTGTGTCACTAACCACGGATATTTTGCGGTTTTTTGTAGGAATGCTCCTTTCATCTTGGGTACGCGCGCAGTCGCTCTCCCTCTCGCCGCCGGTAACACTGTCGTCCTTAAGGGCTCTGAGCTCTCTCCCAAGTGCTTCTGGGCTCTCGGTGATATTTTCCGCCAGGCTGGTCTTCCTGCTGGATGCTTGAACGTTGTTTTCCACCAGGTTTCTGATGCCGCGGCTGTTACTACCGCTCTTATTGCCCACCCTGCTGTTCGCAAGGTCAACTTCACTGGCAGCACTAATGTTGGTTCTATTATTGCCTCGACGGCTGGCAAGCACATCAAGCCCGTTCTTTTGGAGCTGGGTGGTAAGGCTTCTGCGGTTGTTTTGGATGATGCCGATCTTGACAAGGCTGCCATGAGCTGCGCGCTTGGATCATTCATGCACGTAAGTATAAGGTGTCACCTTTTGCTTGATCATCACATTAACACTTCTTACCAGTCGGGTCAAATTTGCATGTCCACCGAGCGCATCGTTGTGCAACGCAGTATTGCGGACCAATTCCGTCAGAAGGTTGCCGAGAATGCCGAGAAGCTCTTCGGCAAGGACGCTCCAGCTCTGTGCCTTGTCAACGCCGCCGCGGTCACTAAGAATAAGAAGCTTATCTCGGATGCCGTCTCGCGCGGCGCGAAGATTCTCTTCGGAGATGCCAATGCCAACGAGTCTGTCAACACCTGCATGCGCCCCATCATTGTTGACGGTGTTACCAAGGAGATGGATATGTTTGCGACCGAGTCTTTCGGCCCGACCGTATCCTTGATCGTTGTCGATACCGAGGATGAGGCTATCGCTGTGGCCAATGACACCGAGTACGGCCTGACTGCCGCCGTGTACACTCAAAACTTGTTCCGCGGTCTTCGCGTCGCCAAACAGATTGAGTCTGGGTAAGCAACCGGATCTTCCCGGCTTTATCGACCCATTTTTTCTAACCCGGGGTTTCACTCTAGTGCCGTTCACATTAATGCCCTGACTGTTCACGATGAGCCTACTCTGCCCCACGGTGGCTGGAAGAGCAGCGGTTTCGGCCGCTTCGGCGGTGTTGCCGGCTATGATGAGTTCCTGCAGACCAAGACCGTCACTTGGATGGAGTAAAGTTAAAAAGCCATTATTGTTGCATTTGCGAGCTCAGATTTTGGGGCTGAGCTGGCTTAGCTTGGCTTATTAATAGGGACAACTTATGACTATATTGAGTTAGTCGTATCATCCCCTAGTGGTGGCCTGATCGATCTTGATGACCTAGATTCGAACAGGCAGAGACACCCCCACTGTACATAGCGTCAAACAGTCACGAAGCAAATATTGTCTTCGGGCCATGAATTTCTTCAAGTTAAATTTCCATTTTTGAGAAACAGTGATGAAATTTATGATATCTCTCGTGTTCTTGTGCATTCTAACATGTTCTCCTCACTAATTGTCCGTTCCAACAACCTCATTGATAGCCCTCGCGACATAATCAACATTACCCTCATTCAATCCACAGATACTCACTCTACCCGACGGCAAAGAGTATATGTGGAACTCATTCCGTAGACGCTCCACATGTTCGCGACTTAGCCCGGAATAGCCAAATATGCCAATTTGACCCTCAATATGCGACCAGTCACCAAGAGTCCCAAGCTCTTCCAACCTCCGCCGAAGCTCCCATCTCATCATCTTGATCCTAGCACTCATCATGTTCAAGTCCTCTTGCCACTGATTCCTCAGACCGTCATCACCAAGCACAGTTTGAACAATACTAGCCCCGAAACGCGGAGGGTTCGAGTACTCCGATCTCGCGATGGACATCAACTCGGATTGTGCACCTTGGGGCGATAAGTGCCGGGGTACAACCAAGTGTGTAGCTCCGACATGCTCACCATAAAGGCCAAAATTCTTGGAGAAAGATTGCGCAATGCAGAGGCCCCGGTGACTCGACTCGGAATCTGTGTTTAGAATGAGTTGTTCGACAAAGTATCGGACAGCCCATGCGTCGCCGTCAACGTCTCCAGTCGCAAAGCCCTGGTATGCACTATCGAAGACGACGAAAAGATTCTTCCGCTTGATAACGCTTGCTACGTCTGCCCATTGGGACTTGGATAGATCCCACGCCTGTTGGGTTATTGGCACATGCTTGGAGGAGGACCACGTCGTTGGGTTTGGCTTTTTCTTCCAGTGTGGCAAGCATTGCTTTCGTGTCCACGGTATGCGTTTCCGAGGAATAGTATGTTTATTCGTCGTGAGTCACACCGGCCATAGTCCAAATAGATTTGTGATTCACCCATGTTGGAGATGGAATGAAGACGCGTTGTGGACGGAGATGCTTGGCTAGGAAGAAAGCTGCCATGTGGTTTGCGCCGGTGCCATCAAGCCAAATGCAAGATCTGCCGGGGCAACTGGGATATCAAGGTATTGTCTCGTCATACTTGCGGTTGATAGTATTTGATTCTTTTCAACAGTAGTTAGCTGGTAGTATCGACTTTGAATTCTGCAAGAGGGGAATGATTGACGGCTCGGATTCGGCAGAAGGGAGCGCGTTCTTGTTGAGAACTTCACAAAGCAACCTTGACAATATCTTTTATCAATGTTCAGTACATAGCATTCTTGTTATACTTCAACTGGAAATATGACATCTACCCGATTCATCTGGTCGGTGATGCAAGACTTTGCCAAGTGGCAAACTATCTTCGTCTTGCATGGCCTATCAGCTAGGTTAATCTGCATGAATATTCAGGTTACTCATATATGATCTAAGATCGCTGTCGTAAATTCACAACTGGGAATTCTCATGGGTCGTGGCTGGTTTGCTGCATCGGGCTGAATGCTCCCATCTCATAGATCAACCGGATCAACCATCCGATGTCTTTTCCAACTACCTGCGCAAGAATGGCAAAGGTGAGACCTTGAACAAATTAAATCCAGCAGACATATCATGATAATATAGTTGAACAAAACCCTAGAGACTCCTTGGCTTCATGAGTGCATCCATACCGCTCCACTATAGGCGTATCGATTGACATCAGATAAGAACAACTTCCTCCGAAAACTCTCGATTGCTTGAGAATTTTCGAAATCTTTTCAATCTGAAATTGAGATTTCTCCACTCTTCAATTGTCGGCGGTTTAGGTCAGAGTCATGTCAATTGGATGACTTATGAGCCTCTTCGTGCTGCATTCGAATACGGAGAGAAAGATCAAACCTCAGCTGGGAGCCATATTCGTTTCAAGCAATCTCTTGGATGAATGATGATTCAATCAACCAAATACTTCACGTGCTAATTGGAGTTACTTTTCGCTTAATTCATCGGACTTCGTTAGTTCCGATTTTTCCACAGTCCTCAAGTCCATGACTGCGCAAGTCAAACTTCCCCCTACAAGTCATACCTTACAACACTGTAGCCCCTTAAAAAGAAGCAACTTTGCCAGAGTAATAGTTTTCTGTTTTATGGAGTGAATAAGCTATAGGCCAAATTTGTAAAAAGTGGTAAACTTGGTGTAAGTAGTTGGTAGGTTCCACTTCGGCGAAGCACTACAACGCCGATCCCCACTATTTCAACAACTTCTTCAGGTCTATCTCCAATTCCCCTCCAAGCCCCGCGTTATCCTAGGCCTAATGACCTTGGAGGTTGGGTTTGAGTAATTATGGTTCGTTGGGGGTTGCAGATTATGGTGCACTGTGCGGAGAGAGGATGGGTGACCGGGGTGATGTATAACGCGATCAATAAGTCATAAGAAAGGTGCTACATCACTATATCAGGCAATGTGTCTAACATTCGAGTTCGAAAAGTTCGCAACACCGAAATAGAACTCTTCTCCTGCTGTCGTTGCTACGGTCTCGAAATTCGTCGTCTACAACCTCCCTCGCCAGCAGAATCCTATCAGGCAAATACAAGCCCGTCACAGCAATTCCGAATGAAGGACACCGGCGATAAAGACACCACGGTGTCTTCGACCGACAACGCTACCTAAGGGATTCAGTCCTCAACGCACTCGACATCATCAAGTCAGCCGCTGACAAGCATAAGCTGAGTCTGCCGGAGATCGCGTTCCCCTGGATGGTACATCACTCGCAGCTGCGGCATATCGAGCAAGGCGGTAAGGATGGCATCTTACTTGGCGTCAGCAGCTTTGCGCAGTTGTAGGAGAGTTTCGACATGGTTCAGGCGGGTCCATTGCCGGGGGATGTGGTTGAGGCGCTGGATCGGGCGTGGATGGGCGTTAAGGGTATTTCGGCCAACTACTGGCAATTGGATCTGGAATATACGTATGATACGGTGGCTTCATTGTTTAGAGAGGATGGGAGAAGATGACTACATAAGTAGTGCATCTCCGTACGGTGTACACAGTACAGCGCAATGTACTCCGTACTCCCAGCCGTGAAGTACGGAGTGACTGTGGGCTGTCCTGGACGAGAGGTCTAGGCTGATTACATAGCTGGGGCTTGGTGAGTCTCATTTCCACCAGGCACTGAAAATAGCATGGAGGCTGGCCATGGGTAAGCGAGACCATCCGCCAAGCACCGTACTGTCAGCCGCTTGGGGTGTTGTTTCTAAGTGCCCAAGACACCAGGTGGATGGGTAACATCAGCTGGCGATCAGACGGTCAGACCTGTTCCACTCTCATCTTCCTCGCCAAGAAAGTGGGAACAGGGCAGGGTAAGACAGGCCTGGATTGGAGGGAAGCGAAAAACGACGAGGGTATTATTTTCTCTGCCCTGTGTGTATGTATCGTATCGAGGATCGGATCACGGCGCCTAGAGAAAGGAACCTGAGGGGGGGTGCTCGGAGAGATTATGATGTATGCATGCATAAACAACACGGTTACCTCAACGATCAGAACCGGATTTGATACATACAGAGATTGGAATCGCCCCCATTCATGCAGGTCCCATTGCAACTAGATCAACTAGATTGTGATTAGCACCGTGCTGTGTAAGCGGTGTTCAGACCGAATAGGCCTAGCGACCGTGCTATCCTATCCTGGCTGAACTCGAAAGGCCATCATGCATATTCCACAAATGGGAACTGAACAAGTATAATTGCTCAGACACGACAAAGCTCACAACGAGAGCCCAGCCTGGAGGAGGAAGGTGTGAACACTGGACTGCTATTTTGAGCGCCAGGAGCCATGGACGGAGTCTCAATAGTGTCAGTGCCGGTTCGAAAAAACGGGGAGTGGAATAATGCGGCGAAAAGGCGAGTTGGGCAGTGCCCACTGTGCCCAGCGCCTTAGCCCGAGAAAGAAATTGCGGCGAAGTGCGAGAGAGGGGCACAGCGGCCGACTTGATCCAACTTGATCCAATGAAATCGGGAGATGCGCTGTGCTGGAGGGAGTCTAACTTTTGACTTATCCCCAAGGAAGCTTAGCGGGCTCTCCACTGGCGCTGGATCTTTCAGGAACAGAAAATTCGCAGCCGCGGCGAATCACCGTGCGCGCTCGCTACTGAGACAATTCAAATTTCCCATTTCCCGCGAAGGCGCCATCAGCCATGCTGACTTGGACCTGTGTCCTGTACGGCTGAATGCTGGACTGTATGGGCTTTGGTCTGTGGTGGTATTCATCGTTGCAAGCGATGAGTGGCCGGAAGCCAAGCACGCAACCACAGCATGGTGGTGGCCCCGGATGATGGTGTCGGGATGTCCCCGCCGATGTTATCGTGCCCCTGATCAACGGTTGATCGTTTACGGTGCGTCTCAAATGCACCCGATGAACCGGTGGGATGGACCCTATGCTGTCTGTGGCTTGGGTAAGAGGAGGGGATGGGCGGGTGTGGAGGTGGTGGTGTCCACGATCATCGTGATGTTTGTTGGAACTTGGTACTCCGTACTCCGTAGAGCGAGTATCATCAAGATCGCAAGTTGGGGGAACGATACTGTAATGTTTCCAGGGTCTGGCCCGTACTGGACACATTGGACAGTGTTGACCAGGCATGGGTCAGGGACACAGGATTGTAGGGTGGTAACTTGTAAGGGGAGAATCCGAGAATGACACGAGGTGGTGGCGTCCAGTGACAGTCTTCGTCTACTCCGTAGCTTGGCCCGGAAATTTGGAGGAAAAGGAATCGCTTTTTACGAAAGTATTTTAACTCTCTTACCTTTTCCTTTTTCTTACTCCTTTATTTTTACATCTGCAATAATTCGGCGTGTCCATTATTCTCCAAGTACGGAGTACGGAGTATGACAAGTTGACATCAATCATCATTCCAGATCCCCTACCATCATTAGTTCAGGGTCACCGTCATTCTAAAAGGCTCCATCGCATCCCTGCGAGTCAACGGTTTGACCGATTTTCCGGGAGGACCACCCTGTATGACTTATGTCCCACTTCGATCGGCTTCTTTTTTTTGGTTTTTGCTTTTCTTGGTTGTTTTGATCTTCTTTTTTTTTCCCAGGAAACAGAACAGATCCTTCATCAAAGTAGTAATTAACCCGATCGCATAGCATCCATCATGATCGTGATCATAGCTTAAGACACCATTCCTGGCCCCTGGACAAGGAAGAGTATTTATTTTTAAACTTCTCCCCCCATTCCATTTCTACTACGTACTTTCCAGTAGTATTGATGTTGTATACGGAATTATTATTCCACTCATTTCCCGTCAGGCACACTGGCCCAATCCATCCTAGCAAGGCTCGGCACTAGCATTTTCATCTTCCAGCGAGCATTCTCAAGCAAATCAGGACCCGTAAACCCTGCGTGATTACATAGCCTGGAAATTAGCCCTGTAATTAGCTCGTAATTCATGCCCCCGTAATCAAATTGCCCTCTCCCTCTCCAATAATAACTTCCCAAGAGCCTCCAACAATGCGACCATATATTATTATGGAGTCTACTCCGTACAGATGTCGGCCTGAACTCGAATGAGACTGTTTGCCAGCCTTGTGTCATTAAACAATTACCTAAATAGCACTTCATATCCTTAGATGCTGTACCCAAAAAAGTACCCAAAAACCAGCCTAAGTCTCGTAGCCCCCCCCCTTAGTACTAGCACTCTTAGCATCTCCACGAGCCACAATCGGCCCGCATGCCCCACGAGGGCAAAATGGAAGCATGGCACCGTCGCATTTCATGATTTCAGGCCCTGCAGGGTGTGTGAGTGCCTGGTATTGAGAATACAAAAGTGTATTTAATCATCGCATACTCCCGTCGTCTGTCTCGCTCCAAATGTCCACAGACACATAACAAACCAACACATCTCGTGTTCAGCCCTGGCGGCATATTCATGCAGAGTGATAGAGCTGAGGTCAATTGTTGTTCAACTTGTATGGAGTATGCTCAACTAGTATATACTTCTCTTTGCGCTTCGTTGTCTTCCCCTCGTAAGCCAACCAAACAAAAACATCCAGGAACCGACGGTCGCTTGGACAAGTAGGCGTTCTATGAGACCCCACTATGACCACAGAACTGGAGCTTGGTTGGCCCGCACATTACTTGGCTGGGGGCCCTGATGGGGCTCTGGAAATGCAGCCTGTCTCTGATTCTGACTCTTCACGGAGGATCGTAAAAGAATTTCAGTCATCTCCGTACTGATCTAACCCAAAAGATGAGTAGTGTACGGGGGAGGAGTACACTAAACGAGCGTGTCTCCGTGCTATTCCGTCGAATATCAAAGGTCCAAGTTGAGTTTAGTCGAGGTACAGTAAAGTATACGATAGGAGTACTGTAGTATTACTCCGTACAGTAGTATGCAAATTGAAAACATCCTGGGCCCTTTTTGGCCCATCGGCCGTGGTGACCAAAGTGGACTCGCTGACACTCCTCCGCCTCCTCCTCCTCCTTTTATCATTTCCTATTTCATTCCTCCATCTTCCCTTTCTTCTTCCTTCTCCTCTCTTTCTCATCCAACCCACGGTCATTCTTTTCACCGCAGTCGCTCTTTGCTGCCTTCGTGCACCTCTTCCATCCCAACTCTAGTCACTCTTTGCAGTCTATCTCTGCCCAAATCCAACCATCACAATGCGCTTCTCCGCTGCTGCTCTCGTCTCTACCTTCGCGGCCCTCGCTGCTGCCTACACCCAGCCCGACTACAACAAGGCTCCCGAAGGTAACGCTATCCGCTCCCCCGGCCTGAACGACCAGGTCCAGGAGGGCAAGCCCTACACCATCAAGTGGGACCACAACCTCGGCAACACCGTGTCCATCGTTCTCCTGCGCGGTCCTTCCACCAACGTCGTCCCCATCGAGACCCTCGCCGAGAGCATCCCCAACTCTGGCGAGTTCGTCTGGACCCCCAGCACCAGCCTGACCCCCGATATCACCCACTACGGTCTCCTGATCGTCGTCGAGGATGCCGGTGCCAACCACGGTGCTTACCAGTGGTCCACCCAGTTCGGTCTCTCCAAGGCTGAGGGCTCCACCATCACCGCTGTCACCACTTCCCAGGCTTCCCAGACCACCCCTGCTTCTTCCTCCAAGGTGACCATCGTCACTGTCATCAACGACGTTACCACCACCTACTGCCCCGAGGATGAGGCCAGCTCCTCCGCCGCCGCTGCTGCTGCTTCCTCCACCGTCATCAGCTCCTGGGAGGTTACCACCACCATCTGCCCCGAGACCACCGCCGCTGCTCCTGCCCCCACTGCCTCTTCCTCGCGTGTGCCCGTTGGCCCCGTTGTCTCCAGCACCCTGAAGAGCACCCCCTACGTCTACCCCACCGGCACTGCCACCGCCACCTCTGCTGTTAAGCCTACCTCCACCCCCGCTTTCAACGCTGCTGGCCGCAACGTCATCTCCTTCGGTGCCGTTGTCGCCGGTGTCATTGCCTTCATGGCCCTGTAAATTGAGAAATAGCATTTCGCAATTTAAAAAGGGACTGCATGGTGGGGGGAGTGTGGGCACGTGGGGATTTGTGATGTGATGTAATATGTGATTTTGTGTCGTGACGCGACTTACATATCTACCGATCGATCTTTATTTTTCTTCGGACTTCGCGTCCCCCCATCTTGCATTTTATCTTCCTTTTTTTTACCTTTCTTATGACCTCGCCCAAGAAATCTGGTTTGTGTGTGTGTATGAGTTCTTACTATTCCCCCGCGCCAGTACCATTAATGAGGAGGTTGTCGACCCTTTTTTCTGAACATCTTGCAAAACTCTTTATCATCTTGTTTTTACCTGAGCTGGGCTTGTACGCGTTTCAATACCATGTTTTTCTTTCGGATGTATGTTCAAGGGAATCCAAGCCTTCACTCGGGCTTGTAATGTCACGTTCCATGCCTTTAATGCTCTGGTCTTATGCTTTGGTGTGCTTGTAGATGTAAATCTCGATGTCAATGTGAATGTGTAGATAAACATGTAGCCGTTGACACAGTTTCATTTTTAGTAGGACCCACCGCAGCCTTGTAGGGATTTCAAACTCTTAACCTGGTGATGATCGCCACTTAAGTACAAGCTTCTTCGATTGAGTTTTTCTTTTGCTGCTATATGACATATGATATATCAACATTCTCTCCCCAATTTGGCGTAAAGACAACAATATTTATAGGCTGTCTACTGACAGATCTTTCGTTTGCGTCACGAGCCACCTCTATTTGACTTATACAACGCACTGTGCTTCTTTTGTTTCTCTTATCTAGATACCAACGGCTGGATGGAGATAGCACGTTAGACAAACCGAGTAAATGGGATGGATGTTGACTGGACGATATTCGGCTATAGTAGCTCGCACCTTTCGGTCGCTCTTTGTGGAAGACTGTATTTATGTATATCATTCATTAAAAATTGAAGCAAGTGAGCAACGCCGTAAGTCCAGGCTGAGTGTAAGGAATCGGTCTGTAAATCTTCCGAACTCGAGCTTCTGTTGTTATCTACGTAAACTCTTTCTTCCCCAATACACCTAGGCAGTCTTTACCAAAGTAGTTCGCATTCATCCCCACTGTTAAATACGAGATTTATCGTACCTAATACCATGATAGACCAATATCCAGATTCCGTGGTATCCCATCGAAAACACAGTGCCAGCGTCGACTTGTTTATCCCATCCAATTTCGAACGCTGATTGGTCCATTCCCCAAGTATATTTTCCACCACCCTTCCTCATCACGTGACTCTCGATAAGTCCACCCGATAAGGAATTTTCCCCGACAACCACCACCACCCTCACAATTCTCATCATTCATTCACTTCACTTCCGGTCCATACAGCACATTACTACCCCCTTTAACACCGTGCTGCAGGCAGGACTCGACTCTTCTTTTCCAACCAGATTATCCACAGCCATCACCATGGCTCAGGGTCTTCTCAAGAAAAGCAAGCCTGCTACGGCAACCGCTAAGCGGTAAGATCTTCCTATCCATCCCACCAGAACAAAATAAAGAGGGATCCAGCGAGGCTAATTGTTTTGCTTGTATGTTTAGACCCTCGCAGGCTGCGCCGAAGATGAAGCGCGGTCCTCGACAGATCGCGCCTAAGAAGCAGGCTCTTATTAGGCAGGCTAAGATGACCAAGGTACGGACTACCGCCCACAATTCCTTTCACACCTTCCCATGTGCTGGATTATCTCCTTTTTTCTACTACTCTTCTTGTGGACGATTATACTAACGCCACGCTCTTTTAGAAACTCACATCCGGCCTAGTCACAAAGACGGAGCGCAGTCTTGCGACTAAAGCGGGTCATTTGGAGTTGTTGGGTGGTGGTAAGAAGGATAAGGGTGACAAGGCTGGCAAGAAGAAGTAAGTAGGGCAAGGAACGTAATGGAATTCATGAGTCCTTTCTGCTTGGTTATTGTGCTGTTTTGGGCTCGGTGTTCGTCTAGATCGTGCTAGCGATATGATCTTATAAATGTGATACCCCGTTTTTTCTACAATAGTTTCTGCTGGGTGGACCCTGCATACCTATGGAGTACTGGGAAGCCCAAGTGACTACAGTACAGTTCGCTAGGTTTCTATGCAGACTGCCATATAATGGTTCCATTACAGGCATACGAAACAAATGCAGGGTTTGGTTTAGTCTAATCGAATTCTTAAATCAACTCTCGCGAGAAGAAATCAAGTATGTAACAGGAAACTCAAATCCATATACAAAAGAATCCAAAGAGAAATTCAACCGCAGAGCAGGGCAAATCCATGTTGAAGATGAGCCCACCAGATTCTATCGATTGAAAAACCAGAAAGCACAGATCATAAAATCATCAGATGGATGGGGAAAGCGGTGGGGCAAGTATAACTCCAGGAAGGAATGAGTAATATCAGTAGTCGTGATCCATCCAAAAGCACGCACGATAGAAAAATGAAAAAAAAAGATCAAACCAAATATAAACCAGGAAAGGAAAATGAGAAAAAATGAGAAATAAGGGTATCTATAAGTCCAACTCCAGTGCCGCCCACACCTTGCCTGTCCTGTCCTGTCCTTTGCCATATGCGTATTGCTCTTTCGAGCGGTACAGCGCTCCATTCCATGCTCGCTTAGAACTTGGAGATCTTGGACGGAACACCTGCCTGCTCGATCAGCTCCTGGCCACGCTCCAACCAAGACTGGAATCCCGCATCGGAGGCATCAGACGGGAAGTCATCCCAAACGGGGTTCTCCGAGTCCGCGTACGACGACCAGATGCCCTTGGGCACATCGGTCGTCGACCAGGACGGCAGCTTGGCCAGCACGCAGGTGTAGTAGACGTAGAGGATGCGGCATAGCAGGTCGACGCGGTCGATGTAGTGCTGCTGCGAAGGATCAGGGGCCTGGCCGCCGTCACCTAGGCGCTTCCACCACGACACGCGCCACCGCAGGGTGAGAAGGATCTGGCCCAATTCGCCCAGGAAGCGAATGTGCGTCTCGTGCGAGATTTGCTTCCACTTGATGTTGTAGAAGTCGCGCTCGAGTTTACGGAAGCCCTCTACTTCGAGCATGCGGCAGACAATGCGGGAGAGTTGCGCGGCCAGCAGGATGTCGCGTCGCTCTTCTGGGTTGCTGATGTCCATGGGGCGTTCTTCGCCGTTCCCGTCAAGAGGGACGAATGTGTACTTGGCGCGAGAAGGCATGTTGTTCCATCGCGAGAGCAGAGTCTATTGGAGAGGACTGTTAGTGGACATGACTTGTATGACAAGGTGAGGTTGTGCAACTCACGTAGGCTTGGGCCATTGGATCACAGTCCTTGACGCATGACAACCAATTCTTAGACTTGTCCTTGGATTCGACGATGCGACGATCAATGAACTCGAGGAACGTCGACTTCGAGTTGCCATTGTATTCGCTCAGGCTCTTAAGGAACTTGTAGGTCTCGCCGAGGTCGAGAATATACAGAGAGCCCCAGCCTTGACTGGCGCGGATGTTGAACCGGCCTTGACGCTCGTTAAGGAACGACAAAAGTTGACTCAAATCGAACTCGGATGGGATTTCCATCCGAACCCTGCTAGCGCCATCCACGGTAGGATGATTGACAGCTCGTTGAGCTATATTGAGTTAGTTTGGCTATTCGGAATCGGGTTGGGGATATGAGGACGTACAGATGTAATTGCATGTTCCAAACTCTACGATGCTGGAGAAGCAGGCACGGGCACATGGTTGCTCGTTCAGGGTGGGTTTGCAGGCATCGCATGGTGAGCTTCCATCACACTGTTTCAATTAGTTTCTGTCTAACGTAAGTGGGCCTTTGGTGTAGACTAACCTTGCGCTTGTTCAGCCGGCACTGGACACAAGTGTCCTTGTTCTTACGGCGCAGGCCAGCATTAGCTCGCCCAACCATACTCAGCGGGCCCTTGCGGCGGGCGCCTCGTGGAGGAGAGACGAAATCTGCAGATGCGATAGACCCGCCTTGACCATCCTCTTGAACGATCTGCAAAGGCTTTGGTAGAGCCTGGTCCATGGAGGACCCCGCGGAGCGGTTTTTGCGCTTCCGCACGGTAGCCACCGACTGCATAGCCAGAGCCATGGGGCGACCCGATGAGCGCTGACCAGCTGTCGAGGAAGCGCGAGATCGCGAGGGAATAGTGCTGATGAGGGACTCGGCGGGAGTCTCACTGACCATGAAGGCAGTAGCCTTGGCCATCGACTGCGCGCTCTCTGGGGAGCTTGCATCAGGAGTGGGGATCTTCCACTGAGCATCATCTTCCAACTGGTGATCCGCAAAAGCCGGGGCATCGTCACTCGTGGCAGAGTACGAACATTCGTAAATTCCAGAGACATCGCCCGAGACTGACGAGCTCTCGGACTTGTACTGGAATGCATCCTGCGCGTTCAGGCTGTTCCTCTGTGACGTGTGCACAGACGGGGTCATCTGCGACACGGGGAGTTGCGACTCCAGGCTGTTCAGCCATCGGGATTCAAGCGACCGAATGGATGGTTGGAAGTCGCGCAGACTAACACTCTTGGAGGTATTCTGGTTGATCGCCAGCGGAACAGGTGCGTGTCCGGGGATATTCTCCAAGGAAATGCCGTGGGGGATCTCGGGCCACTGTTCTGTCATCATGGGGAATGACGGCGGGATCTGCTGAAACATGATAGCCTCTGCCGAAGCATCCGAGAACCCCGGTCCCTGGGGCATCTCTCCCACATCCTCCACGATCACGGCACCAGTCGAGTTGTTCGGGGCTTTTCCATACGGGTAGAGCATCGGGTGCTCCAAGTTCACACCCGCTGCGACCGAGTTGAACAGTTGGAAATGCGGCCACGTTTCCTCAGCGTGGAAGTTGTCGTCGGCCGACGAGGGCAGCGTGCGAGGGCTAATAGTGCCGCTACCAGTGCCCTCAACAACGCCATCAGTGTAGTTGAAGTTATCCGTTACATCGTGGTTCCTGAAACACAAGGTCAAACCCAGTGTTAGTCATGTATACCATGTAGGTATCTCGTAGCGCCCTCGTATCGGAGCTTACACCTCCGCGGCGATGAGTCTCGACTGGGGAAATGGGATGCGCACCTATTGTCCAGATGCTGGATATCACGGGAGCGATCGAGCAGCGCGCCCGTCAGCGGGTCATGGAAGGCGCCTAGGTCGGCGACATCGGCACACTGGCTGGATTCCTGGCTGGTATCCCACTCCGGGGGTTGATCGTATCCGAGGTGTTCCCAGGAGGCGACCGAAAAGGCACCGTCGGTTTGCCAATTATCGAGAATTTTGGGGTCGATCCCCGCAGCCGTTGCAGCGCTTCCACAGTCCATTCAGGGTAGGATGGAAGTTGTCGTTCGGTTGCCGACCAAGCCGGGAGCAAAGATCGCAAAAAGACCGGGAGAGTCTTTTACGAACTTTGCGAGAGTAGAAAGGGACCTTAATAATGAGGATCGGTCGCGATAAACAGACCGATGACAGCGAGAGACTTCGTGGTGGTGGATGCTTGCGAGTCGAGGAAAGATTGTGAGATGGATGTTGCCAGTCGAGGGGAAGAAGATGGCTGACTTTCCCCACCACAAAGTTTTGCGTGTTGCGATCGTCTCTAGCGTGTCTTGGGATCCGCACAGACCGTCTGTTGGGAACTGGTTACATACGAGGACCGAGTGGAATGATTGTAGAAACTGTACTCCGTAGAATAATAGATTTGGAGGAAAGGATTGTATGCCTGATGTGTTGTTGTTGTTATTATACAGTCGCTCGGTGCAATAATAATGGATAGACAATGGGACGTTGCATTGCATCTACCAAGACTCTTGGACTAATAACCTCGAATGCCAAACCTTTTCTGTACTACTGCATGCCAACCCCGTTTACCCTGTAGACGGGCGGACCGGCCTGTTGATCGCCGAAGGGCACGAGGTGGAATGATCTTACGTGAGTCGATCAGCAAATCGCCCCTGATAGTCTCGTACTTAGTACTAAGCAAGTTGACTTTTGGTGAGGACCCATGGACAATTTTACCATGGGTCATAGCAGCCGCGAAGGGGGTTTGATTGATTATTAACCCTAGTTACCCTACAGAACCGACTCGACTTGGTGAACGGTCCTGGATTCCTGGTCCTGTTCTAGGAACGGGAAGTTGAAGGAAAAAAAAAAAAAAAAAGACTTGGAAATGAATCGGATCCAGTCCAGAGACTACCCTGTACACAGTATTACCGAGCATGCATCATCATCATCATCATTCAAGATAGAGTTAGCCTACTCTTAGTACTCCGTACATCGTAAACTACTATGAACTGTACTCCGTGCTTATTTAGTCGAGGACCCTGGTTAATTAGAATAATTATCCTATGGTCCTCCTATACAATTGGCATGGAGTAAGTGAGTTGTCCACTGCAATTCATTGCGTGCATCTTGGCAATCTCCGATCGAAGGGTTTTGGCCCGTGAACTATACCGTGAAGTATATAAATCGTGTACATTTTGCCCCTCCCACTAGAACTATACAATTCTTCAGCAGATCTCAAGGGAAGAATAACCCATAGAAACCCCAGACAACAAAAATAATCTCCCGTCTTATTTACCCGCTTGACATATCTGTACACTTCACTCTCCATGTTCTTCCCCAATAATCTCTGCAGCGTCACCAGACTCGAGTGACTCGACGGATCGGTTCACCGCAGACTCCATCCGGTGTTCTTCTTCCCCAATTGCCGCTCCCCGCAGCCCTGAACAGCTTCACCGTGCCCAGCCAGTTTCCCCGGTGTGTGTCGGGTATTCAAATGGCTCAATCCTTATCCAGCAAATGTTTTCTCATTCGCCTCCCCTCGTATAAAGTACATAATACCCGTGGAGATAACCAGTTCCTTTGAAATTTGAAGTTGCTTCTCTTTCGACTCTTTCGAGACCCTTCAATTCTTGAATCTAGACCCCAGCAGACCGGATTCCGGAGAAACAAGATAGACAACCGGCTTTTCTGTCTTTTCGCTGACAGGGCCAGCTGAGCAAAGAAAAAAGAAAGAAACGACCGGACAAAAATCCGAACAGAAATCCAATACCCAATATACGCCCTTGGCGCTAGGAAATTCGGAGGTTCGTTTTTGGTAGTTCATCATGCATATCCTGGTACGTGGACATGGGGAATGGGTTCTTCTGACTTGGTCACGAGAGCGTTTCTTATCGCGACTCTATTCCTTTCTTCCCTTCGCCTCATCCTGGCAATGGCAATCTGGAGAAGATCGGCACGATCTATCTGCATTGCCAAGTGTTAAAGAAAAGAGAAAAAAGAAAAGAGGTCACAGTCAGTTTCAATTTGCGCAGTCTATAGACGATTTGTGGCGAAGTCTGATCATCGACTATTCTACCCCTACTCATTCCGGAAACACGCATCTTCCCAGACCAAAGCTAACCCTTTACCAACAGCTAGTCAACGACGATGGCCCACCCAATAAGCGCCTCTCGCCCTACTTGCGCCCTCTAGTCGACGAGCTCCACGCCGCCGGCCACCAAGTCTCCGTCGCCATCCCCGCCGCCTCGCGCTCATGGATCGGCAAAGCCCACATCATCGAAGCCTCGCTAACCGCCAGCTTCGTCCACCCAGACTCCTTCAACGACGACGGCACCTGGGACGAACACTACACGCCAAGCCCTGAATCCGCACACCTCGCCGATTGGGTCGTCATCCAGAACGGCACACCAGCCAGCTGCACCCAGCTCGGTCTATACAGTCTGTTCCCGGATCGCCCGCCAATCGACATTGTCATTTCGGGCCCGAATCATGGCCGCAATGCGTCGACTATCTACAATTTGTCTTCCGGGACGGTGGGCGGGGCCCTCGAGGCTGTGTTTTGCAGTCAGCGCGGTATCGCGATTTCGTTCGGTAGTAAGGATCCGCAGGCTGCGGATGTGATTGCTGCGGCGGCAAGGCATGCTGTTCGCGTTGTGGACCATTTGATTTCTCATTGGGATGAGCGGGTTGAGTTGTATAATATCAATGTGCCCATGCGCATTGATGTTGAAAGCCAGCCGGTCTTGTATACGCGTACTTTGCCGTATTACTGGTCGCGTGGTTGTTTGTATGCCGAGGTTGAGCCGACAACGAAGAAGATGGTCAATGGTGCCTTGACGAATGGGGTGCGCAAGGAGCAGCGTGATGAGATTGCCGTCAATGGTGTCAATGGAGTGAACGGCGTGAATGGCGTGAATGGTGCCAACGGCGTCAATCGCGTCAATGGACATATCGAGGAGCCCAGCCGCAAGCAGCGCCATTTCAAGTGGTCCGCTGATTTGTCGGATATGAAGAAGAGACTCCAGGAGAGTGAGGAGGGCACAGATGCACACACCGTCCTAAACGGATCAACCAGGTATGTTTTGCAACGAAAGCAGTTGCTTCTGTTTCCTCATACGATTAGTTACTAACATATGATATACAGTGTGACCGCTCTCCGCGCCAACTTCTGGCATGTCCCCGGTCTAGACGGGCCACTGCACCTGAATCAATAAAGAAGGATCTAAATATCTCGAGAATGGATCTGATTTCTATCTCAAGATACGATACCAGGATCAATGATCAAAGATTCGAGGCCCCGACCTAAAGATCACACATCCCCGACACGGCTTTACGAATGCATAAATAATGTTTTCTTTCTTTTTGTTTCGTGTTCCGACCCCCGGCGCAGGGGTTTATTCCCCCATATTGCATTGCGGCAAAATACATACCCCCCATTTGATCTTTTCATGGGCTTTGATTTCGACTTTCATGTCGAAGGGACGGGACGGGACGGGTAAAGAGGAGCGGATCATGCCGCTGGCGCATTTTGTACATAGATTGGTATCCGAGGGTCGGCTGAGCCGGGCGGCATGGGTGGAATCAGCGGCCGCTCAGCCGTCCCGTAGATATCTGCCGATATTGACCGCCTTGCCCCTTACCAACCCCTAGCTATATTCGCAGATATCTACATTGCCCGCTGATTTCACTGATTTCCTCCTCTTCGGGTCGTCCTTTCTTGCTCTCTTGCCACTCTTGAAACGCTGTGTGGTGGCCATTCTCTGTTCTATTCTATTCTATTTCGTATTTGAAGGGCCCAATGGCCCTCTAGAAAGCTCCTTCTTCTGCTCTCGAGAATATTTCCCCCCTTTCCAAAGGCAGCACTGGCCGGCAGCATACCTGAATATCATGGCGGTCAGCAAGCGAAACGAGCGCCGCTCCCGCGCCGCTAACCAGCGCGACCGGGCGGAGATTAATATTACGAATAACGCGGAACTACGCGCCAACGCGTAATATATCCTGACAATGATTCGCGCATCGAGGCCAAAGAATACGGCGCTGGCTTACTAGCCGAAGCAGAAGGAGTTTAAGGTATGTATGAGTGGATCTAATTAATCTATTCTGTTTGTTGGTTGATTCTTCGAAGGTAGTAAGGCGCCGGCACTAAACTAGAAACCTAGGAATTCTGCGCGCGCAAGGAATACTGTGACGGCGATACGGTGACGGAAGAGAAGCTGCTTCTCTTTCTTGCAGAAGATATAGCCGAACGGCCGCTCAAAACTAGAAGCCGGAAAGCTGCTAGCGACGTACCGCAAAAGCAGACGCGCCTCGCCTGGAGGAGTGTCCGCGCGTATATAACTACTATCACCGATCTCTTCCGGGAGCAGAAAGCCCTCGGCATGAATAGCTATCTATCGCCACGGGAGGATAGTATTCGGGTATATATTAAATCCCTTAAGCGGAGAGATGCCTAGCGAGACCGGGAGTAGTTTATAGATAAGGGCTAAGATACCCTTCTAGATGGCTATATAGAGGATGAATTTAAAGATATCTACCGTGCGCTCTAGACGTAGGGAACTACCTCGCTAGAGTATCACTTCCGTACCCTAGTTAATCTCCTCCTAGGCTACTATATGCTTACCCGCGGTGGGGATAGGCGCGCTGCTGAGATCTCGGATTTCTTCACCTTTGAATTTAAGGATAAGGGTCCTACTCGTTATATGCCCTTAATATTCACTACGCGCGCCGGTAAGGAGAACTAATTCGGGCATCTTAAGACGATTAGGGCTCTACGGAATAAGAAGCCCCTGATCTATATACTAAGCGGCCTAGCCTTCTATCTCCTCTATCGCTAGGATCTCGGTGATGAGCCTTTCCCGGATTTTAGTCAGCGGTCGCTTTAGTATAATATCCGGCTAATTAAGAGCTATATCGGCGACCCGAGGGTAGCCTTCTCGTATAACTCGCAGCGCGATTAGGTCGTAAAGGCCTTCCGCTACGCTAGAATCTCCTTATAGAAGAAGACTTATATCGGACGGAGTTCTGGTGCGCGACTCGCGGAGCTAAAGGGGGTTAGTTAAGAGTAGATTCGGCGTGCAGGGAGATAGAACTAGGAGCAGATAATCGGCTACTATCTGAACTGCCTACCACGGAAGTTTATGAGGGTTATAGCTAGTCATCTATCTTAGATCGGCTGCTTCGATATTAGCCGTGCGAAGGTTACGCCGTTAGATAAACTCCTCTCGATAATCTAGCCTGAATTAGATTCCTAGAACGGGCGTTTTGGCCCACAGGCCGGCTAGGTTAACGATTTAGCTATAGCTGGCCTAGCGAGCCTGCTTCACTATCTTCGTGAGGTTATCCTATAGGATTTAGTTATTCTACGTCGGTTATTCCCTAACCATCCCGTCTAGAATCATCTAGTGTTCTAGTATGCTGCCTATACTACCTTTGCTAAAGAGATCGATGCTAATCATCAGGATATAGAAGGACTAAATCAGCTCTCTATGTTCTACTAGGCTATACCGTAGCTTACCGACTAACTAGCTGCCCTAGAAGCGAGGAATAAACAGAGAGTACGGGAGCTAAAGACGTCGATCGAGACGTCGATCGAGGGTATCGCCTAGTCATAGAGCACCTAGCTCCGGCAACTACACCTTCTTACGTTAGGTCGGCTTACCTTCCGCCTAGACGCTCCGAAATTACTATAGTCTCTACCGCTACCGTAGCCGCTAGCTATGACCGTAACCTCGAGTAACTATGCCTCCGCCCGGGCTAGCCTCGAGCCTGAGCCTACTGAGCCTGCCTTGCGCGATTCACCGATCCTACCACCAGAGCCAGAGCCGCCTAGATATCGCATGTGCCGTACATTAAGGACGGTGGAGTCGTTATGGCGCGAATGGACCGTTGGTCTATAAGGGAACCCGTCGATTGAGGCCCTAGATCGGAAATGGGGGAACCAGTGGAGGGCAGGCCGGCAGAGTGAGCTACAATGGTATTCGCTACGACGCGAGGCTATTAGAGAAATCCAGCGGATAGCGCATGCGCAGCGAATTAGCGAGGAAGCCGCTATGTGGCAGGTTAATTTGCTACAGCAGCAGATGCACTGCTCGCTGGACCAGCTTTGCAAGCGGCTCCGAGCAGGCAGAAAGGCTCACGGCTAGCAGCAAGAGCAAGAGAGAACGAGCGAGCGCGAGCTGCTATTCGTTTGTCGCCCTTAGTAAATTACAATGGTTTAAAATATCTATCTATCCATCTATCTATCTATCTAATCCAATGACTAGTAGTAGTAAATAACCTCAATGAAGAAGAGGCGGCGTACGCTGGCGCATGCATTACCCGACGTGGATAGATACAGGATATTTGAACCTGCTGAGCGCACGGGCCATCCAGGCCGCAAATTCGCCACTAAGCCGCTGAATCATCCATACTGCCGCAACCGTGGATATCCTGTTGATATTGATATACCTGGAAGGATTGGGTTAGCAAAAGATTGGATACGTGGAATATCAACATTAACATGAACATCAACATTATTGATCAATCCCGAGGGGCTTTATCATGCTATACTTGACATTCATACTGGGCTAGTACTATGTCCAGTTCAGTCCAGCAGTCCAGCTCAGACGGTAATTTCGTATGTACCAACAGATATGAATAGTCGATGGGGAAAAAAAAGAAAAACTGGCAATGCACAAGCAACTCGAAACCTGAGGGTGTATCACATAAAGAACAGACCTAACTATCTCCCGCCCCACAACGACAGAAGTATAGAAACATAAATCCCCCCACCCCCTACATAGCACGAGCCGCCTCGCCAGCACCACTATCCACGGTTGACGCCTGCTCAGCCCGCATCTTGCCCTTACCAACACCACCCTCACCAACGCCCATCCGGCGCGCAACGTAACGCTGCGCAACCACCCCAGCCGCCAGTGACAAGGTCTCCTCAATCCACTCCGCGACCCACTCACGCGGATCGACACCCCCGGCCTCGATGATATCGGCAATGGCCTCGGGGACGACAGCGCGGGGAACATCCCCATCGTCGGAGTCCGGGTTCTCAGTCGCGGGGGCCGATGCATCGAGCCATTCGATCCATTTCGCCGGAACGGGCTGCGAGATGGTATGGAAGGCGATGCCGTGCACGGGGTCGTGCAGGTACAGCGCGAACGCAATTTCCTCGTCAGCCTCAGGAGCAGCAACAACGCCTGGTGTCGCGGCCTTTTCACCCGATGCACTGGCCTGGAAGAGCTCCGCCGACACGGTCTGACTGATAGCCTGGATAGCGATGAAGATATCACTGCTTCGCACGGGGTTTGACTCGCTGAGGTCCTCGCTAGCTTGCTTCGCGGCTTCTTCAATGCCGCCCCGCGTGGAGAAATACTCTGTCGCGTAGCTCTCTGCGCTGGCGCGAGCGAGCTTGGAGGCCTCGATGGCGCCGCGCACCGCGTTGACGGTGCGGGGGGTACCTGGTGTCACGCTGCGCCACCAAGGCCCGTCATTCCAGCCTGCGCTGGAGATGTAGCCGCCCACGTCGAGGCCGCGCTTTGGTGCGGATTCTTGGCCGCGTTGGATCACGAGGAGGTCACCACCTTCTACTTGCGACATTACCCGTGAGAATACTGCGTAGACGAGCGGGTCAATGCCTGGGTAGCCGGAGAGGTCGTGGGTGACGTGGATTTGGAGGCGTTCGTGCGATGAGATTGGAGGGGCGAGGGTGTGGATCAGGTTGGTGAATGTTGGGATGGCCATGTTGCGAAGTTCGCCGCCTGTAAAGGAAATAGTCAGTCAGTATATTCATATGTATAAGACGGACACAATAGTAGCAGGGTGTACATACCAAAGTCTCGGAGAGCGCCCACATTGCCCTTGACTTGCTGCGCCCATCGCTGGGCTTCCTCATTGTTCTGGATTTCCTTAACAGCAGCTTCGGCTTGCTTCACAGCAGCACCGGCCACAGCGAAGAAACCTCCCCACCATCCACCACCCTGACTCTGCTCTTGCTGCTGAGCAGCCGCAGGCTCGGGCTCCTGCTTTTGCTGTTCTTGCTTTGCGCTTACACGAGGAACCTCCGCCGACAACCGAGTCTTGTCCTCGCTGCTTCGCTCGATCGTGGCGCTGAGGCGAGGGGACTTGGTCGCAGAGCGTGCCTTATCTGCCGATAGGCGTGGGGTACCAGGGCCACTGCTAGGCCGCTGGGAAGCTTGCTTCTCCAGCTCAGCTAGGACGTCTTCCTGCTCGCCCTTTGCATTGTCGTCCGTGGCGGCTGCTGCTGCAGGTTTTGTGGACTTGTCGCCGGACTGTTCGATGCCGAGGTCATCGAACTGAGCCAGTAGCTCATCGCTAGTAGGTTTTGCGCCCTTGGGAGGCATGGTTGGTTGTTTGGAAGTCGATGGGGATGTTCAGGAGAGGTGACGACACCGTTTGTTTGGAGCTCCTAAAGGCGGCACTACATGTGGGGACACCGCGCCAAGACTCTCGCTCAACTGCATTCTCAACATGGATAACCTTAGGGTTTGATTGACATTGGGATGGAAGTCAGTAAGACTATATAGTATACTACCTAGAAGAGTTAAGGACTAATGGTAGCTATTATAGACTATATGATCCCCGATGCCCAAGTAGACAGGTGTTTTTGGTAGCTCTGTACACTGAATGATAGATATACCTAGAACTATATATATTCCCACGGACAACCCTCAGGTCCTAGCTGCAACATGAGCAGCAACCGCCAACTACTGTAACTTTAGTTAAAGCATTATCGTTTACCTACACACCAGGCATACTTCAATTATGAGAGGTATCGCTAGCAGGTAAATTTATTGACTTGACTGGCCGACCTGGGAGGAGTGGCTGAGTAAAGACTGTATATCATGGATACCGTACAGTACATTCGTTGCAGTTTACAAATTGCTCTTTACCAAATATTCGACTTAATGTGATATACTTAACTACCACCGGTCTTCCAGCAAGGTCCAATGAATTCTGTCAGGGTCATTCCAGCCTCAAGGACCTTCAGCCAGGCGGATCTGGCCTGGCCTAGCCCACGGAAACGAGTCATAGCCGCGGGTAGTCACAACCAAAAGCTCGGATCAATCCCGGTGGGTTCGGCGGGACCATGCGGGGGTCGCGATACCGAACGAAAGGCATAAGTATTCGCTGTTCCCCCGCGAGGGGCACTTTCTCAAGCCATTGACTCTTTATTTTCCAACAGCGAGTTAACAACCCGTTGACCCTTCTCCCACAAACAGCGTGAGTACCCTTGGACGAACACTCCACCATCACTAGCTAACCTACTAACACACTTTCTAGATCCGGCTATCCTCCTACCTACATCCTCAAGTCCCCAATCCTAAGACTATAACACATCCCGCTCCAATGCGTCTCCCATACATCCCAGATCCCCCACCAACAAACACCCCCGAGGAAGCCCAAATCCTCTCCAACGTCCAAGCCCGCCGCGCTCCAAACCCCCTCCTCCCCCTCGACCTCGCCCTCCTCCATTCCTTCCCCGTAACAGACGGCTGGAACTCCTTCATCGGGGCAATCCGCACCCGCACCAGTCTATCCACCGTGATCCGGGAGCTAGCAATCTGCCGCGTGGCGGTGATTAATGGCGCACTCTTCGAATGGGAGCAGCATGCGCCTCTGCTAACGGAGGGTGGACTCAGTGACGAGGCGTTGAAGGTTGTTGGAGATGCGCAGGCTGATTTTGAAAGCGAACTTGCGCAGAGGACGTTGAGCCGTGAGCAGAGGGCTGTTGTGAAGTATACGGATGCTATGACTAAGACTGTTACGGTGCCTGAGGAGGTTTTTGGGGAGCTGAAGGGTTGTTTTAGTGATAAGGAGGTTGTGGAGATTACGGCTACTGTTGCGGCGTATAATTGTGTTAGTCGGTTTTTGGTGGCGTTGGATGTTGGTGAGAAGAATCATTAGATATTTGATAGAAGTGTATAGATGGGGAAATTGATGCATGTTTTATTCTTGGCAAGGTGAGTCGATGCAAGACTTGGTAGCGCTTAAACATATAGTGTATATAGGATGGCGAATGTAGAGAGCATCGATCTTTCCCAATGAGTATTCTAGTATGATTCATCATACACGCGCAAAATACGGGTCTTCATTAGAGATTCCTCTTGAGAAATATGACACAAAAGGCATAGATTGAACTCGGATGATAATGTGAATTGCAGGATATTCTCTGGGGTATGATGTGGTCGCATCAGCCTTCACAGAGTATACCTGGAGGGTTCATAATTGTGTCTTCCAAGCTTGAGGGTATAGGCGTAAGGCCCTTCTGGTTTCTGTGAGCTTCAGCCAGTGTTATGATATCTCCTAGTCAAAACACAAGCCGTTAGCGTAACGAACCCCATGAAGAACAGGAAATAAGCAGGTCGAGAAAGCAAAATTTTAATCGACGTATGTACGAAGCAGCACAGAATATACCAGCAACCACTCTAGTGGTCAAGATGATTTGTATTCAATATCCAAGGCCGCGGAAATTGAACGAAAAATCTCGTAAGCTGGGACATATAGTTCAAGCCCGACGCCAAGGCCCTAAGGAGAAAATAGATCGAAGCAGTATCCACGCGACGATCGCAACAACAACATCACTGTCGTGTGACGCGGAAATCGGGGTACCCCAGTAGGCCCTCAACGTGAGCACATCTCAAACAGTATTCAACAACTTCCAACCATGATACTATCGGCCAGCCGGCGCAAGAACTCGGGGAAAAATGTCATGGCGGTCTGTGCTTGCGGGTTCAGACTTGCGACGATCGGAGCTAAGGGGCCCGATGGAGAAGCTTGGGAAAAACACTGGATCTGATCGATGCTTGTAATTGGGGTATTCGCTCTTTTCTTTGCACATTCTTCCAAATTCTGTTGTGGTCGCGTGCATTGCAGACTCGACTGGAAAGGACGTGCTTGTGCGAATATAGAGACTCGCCCATGCGGTCCCCAGGTCGATGAATTGTCTCTCCCCTTGCGGCAGACGGGGCCCCCCTGATCATGGCATTATGGTCGAGTGGTGGATGGACCGGATGGTGATGGTAGGCAGAATTGGGTATGTTCATTGTAGCGCTAGGAAGGCAGGCATTGTTGAAACAGATTGATCGATGCGCTGCTGGCTGCAAGAATTTTTGTGCTTTTCCTTTGGTCCTCGGGAGAGGTGGGAGATTAAGCGTTTCTCGATTCGGGAAGTATAGTTCTTCAGGTTGTTGTTTGCTGGGAGGATCATGGAGTGGTGCCTTGGAGAGAATAACAAGGCAGCGAGATCGCTGTGAGCTGCTGCCTTCTCAAGGTAGATTCGTAGCCTAAACTTGGTGAAAGTCAGTAATTGATCAATGGATCTTTTCAGATAGCAAGTATACTCCCCAGTGGCCAAGTAAATGGTAGCAGGCTGATTGGTTGCGGTAGCTTGGTGGAGCCGGCAAGTTGTAATGGTCACTGAACCCAAGGCCACTAACGCTTTTGAGGCGTCGACGCTTTCTCCCTACCAAACACTAAGAAGAGTACGGGGCAGGAGTCAACCACTGGTGACTGGCAGTCTGGCACCGGGAAGATTGCCTACTCCGACTAACTCTACCTACACCTCCAGCCTGGTACAATCTAAACCTGCACCCTCAAATCTCTTCTTAAGCTTCATCCTCCATCCTCCATCCTCTTCTCCCTCCACTTCTTTTCCCCCATCTCTGCTTCAAACATTTCTTCTCTTCTCCAACTCTTTCGTACATCGCCCTTTCTCATTCTCCCTGTCTCGCGGTCGCTTGGCCGTGCCATCCTTTTTTTCCCTTTTCCATCTTCTCATCTACAATACAAATCTTCTCCATCCTGCACGCATCACAACATCCCTCTTCTCCCTTTGCACAGATTTCTTGACGAGTTCGACTTTCGTCTCGTCGAGATTTTTCTCCATCTCTCATCCTTCTCTACTTTCTTCTTTTCTCGTGGTGGCAGCTTCTCCATCCCGAATCCACCCAGCCATCTTCTCTCACTCCCATTGTACACATCCCTGGCACTTCGCGACGAGCGCCAGTGACTACTCTCAGCGCCTCCTCCAGTTCACGAGTAATTGATCTGGACATATCAGAGGACGCTTCTACTTACTCCATTCTCCTGATTCTTTTATGGTAAGTCCCCGTTGGCGCGTGTCTTGCCCGTTTTTTCCCACCTGGCACTGGTCCTGTACCTCAAATACACTTCGGGTCACATCCTGATCCACACAATTTGCCGCGACCGTGTCTGCATCTACCCTGCTCTACCCACTTCATGATCATTCTACTGTTTCTTCATGTCTCCTCGTGTTGTTTCGACGTGACTGTTGCATCTCGCGGTTTCGATTTCTCGTATTTTCATGCTCTCTAATCCCCTACTGTCCACCTCACCCTGTCCCCGGGCGAGGTTCCGGATTGCGCTGCGATTACTTTACTGGCGTCTTGGCACCGCAAGCGAACCGCCCACCCGAAACTAACTCATCTATACAGAGCCCGCCGCCATACATTCTCTCGACTTCACGGCACGACGCGTGCCACGTTGGGCCGGTCTAGAAGATACATAGACTGGGACTCACTTTCTTCCCTCTCTTTCTTCTTGTTCCCGACTTAGCCTTTTCTTCTTTACTTCCCTTTCTCAGACATGGCCCCTATCCCCCGGGCTGATCTGGTCGATATGGACAATCCGTCCTCCGATGTGGGCGATAGCCAGGATTCTCCTGTGCGTCGCCAATTCTCTGAACCTTTCCGCGCTCGCTCTACTCCTACTCAATTTTCCAATTCCCCTGAGCGCCGGCCATTGATGCTTCAATGCCACTGGTGCCGGAAGTACATCGAGCTTCCAAATGACGAGAGCCTCGAAGAAGAGGTGATCCAAGCCCACCACCGCAAGCACCACCCTGAAAAGCTCAAGGCTCAGCTGGGGTATGACGAGGCCGAAGACTGCACTTTTGATGAGCATGATGAGCTCAACCCCAACGAGGAAGACGGCGAAGAAGATGACCAAGATGCCGAAATCGAAGACGCCGAAATGGAAGGCGCCGAGTACGATGAAGACGGCGATGTCGATGCTGAAGTCGACGCCGATGCCGCTGCCGAAGCTGAGGAAGCCGAGGCCGAGCTGGAGGCTGACGGCCTCGATGATGTCACTGCTCTTGAGGAAGGCGAGCCTCACGACGCCGAAGTTGACGAAGAAGACCTGGCCGAACCAGTGACTGCGGCTCCATCTTTCGATGGCAATGACAGCGATGCCACACCCGGACCCAACACCGTCCAGGCCAAGAAGCTGTCTATCAAGTTCACCACCGGCACCAAGTCCAATGAACCCGTCTCAGCGCGACAGGAGGGACTGGACCGACTCATCAACAAGCTGTCTAACCCCCGCAGCAACTTCCCCGAGGAATACCGTCAGCGCGTCGCTGCATGGCAAGGAGGCGAGATGGAGACTCGTCTACCCAAGATCTGGACTCTCCACAATGTGGAAGTGTTCTCCCCTGGATATGAACAGGAACGGGCCAAGGTTGATACCACCTGGCAATACGCATCCCATGGCTCCAAGTCCAAGAAGCGCGATGCACCGGAGCCGTTGATCCGCCCTGACCCTTACAAGAAGACCAAGGTCGACCGGGGTCAGTTCCTCGAGCTCAACCAACTCGATGACCTCGTTGAGATGTTGAAGAAGCCTGATCAACTCTCATATGAAGAACTCTACGCCGCCACTGAAGCAGCTGGCTTTGCGATGAAGGTCTGGCAGAACGAATACATCGCGCTCGACAAGCTCTACTTGCTGGCCCACCGCCACATCCGGTCTCCAATCACTGAGGATACCAAGCGCGAGTTCTTGCAGGCGGCCAAGAGAAAGAGCGGCCAGCCAATGGGCCGACTTCCAGAGCCTGATCTTGACTTTGAGGACAAGAAGGAAGCCATGTTGTACGGCTACCGGTACACTCCTCACCAGGCTAACACCGGCACCGCAGTCAGTCGCATCCCACAGAACCCATTCGTCCAGGGCGGCTTTGTCCCAACCCCAGCACAGGGACGAAAGATGGCTGCCAAGGTTCCACCGGGCGAGCGTAACCCAGATAACTGGACACCCGTTGTTCGTGACGGGGTTGAGCTAGTTCCCAAGTTGTGGGAGCAGCCACAGGCCCCCGTTCAGGCCAAGGTGACCCGCAAGCGCAAGGCGACGGCACTGGAGACCTCCTTGAAGACCGATACGGAGGAGACTCAGCAGGAATCTCCTGATGCAGATGAAACCGAGGAAGAAGCTCACCCGCCAAAGCGTCGTGCCCGTGGAGGAGCCCGTGGTGCTCGCCGTACTGCCACCTTCGAGGCCTACCAGCCGGAGGAAGTTTCTGTTCCTGCTCCTCGTGGTCGGGGTCGCGGTCGGGGCCGTGGTCGTGGGCGTGGCCGGGGTCGTGGCGCTGCTCGTCAGCTCGCTGAGGGTCGAGCATCTGTTGATGCAGCCCAGACGACCGCCACCCAGACGACTAGTTCGGGGCGTGGGCGAGGTCGGCGAGGCGCGAGCACGGTTGTGAGCACCAACACAACCCCTCCAGTTGCTCCCCCTTCTGCAGCTTCGGCAGAGGAGTCCACAACGTCATTTCTGGACATATCGCCAATGCCGGAGGCAACCTTGCCAGCCCCCCCTCCGCCAGGCCCTCCTCCGAATGCGCGGCCTCCCGCGGTGGAGGACCCGGAGGAAGCCCGCCGCCAAAAAATCATGAACTCGAAGAACCCGAAGCGCACCAAGGCAATGCTGGACCATTGGGAGCGGTTCAACCGCGAAGGTCGAATCCGCAATCCCAAGCGGTCCAAGGCGCAGATCGAGTCGGATAAGGCGGCCGACGAGACCCGGAAGACTAAGGATACTCCCGGTCGTCGTCGTGGCTCCCCTCCGTTGGCTCCCCTCCCCGCGGGCAACCTTGCCCCCAAAGCCCCCATGGGACTGGCCCCCATGGTGGGTATGCCGCCATCTCTGGTGCCTGTGCCCCTTCCTGTCCCTGGCCCAACCCTGCCATCGCTGAGCATGTACGGTGGTCCAAACCCGTACGCTCCGCAACAGCCCCCGGTGGCAGGGTTGGGTCAGCCAATGCCACCATTCGCACCATTCCCATACCCGGGAGGGTATGGGATGGGGCACATGCCGGGGCCACCACCACCCCGAGACCCTCATCACCGAGGTGTCTAATGGTGTACCTTGCATAGATGAGGTGAGCTCTGCTCTGCTTGTCTTCAAGCAGAGTAGACCTTACTTTCATCTTATGTACATGTTCAGTTTGGCCTTGCCTAGCCATCAAAAAGGCAGGCTACGGAGTTTCGATTCGGGTCGCTTCGGCGGTCTTGTTTTTCCTTTTCTTTTTTTTCTTTCTTTCTGGTGTTTTTGTGTTTGGAGTCGGCGCAATTGAGGGGTGGGTTGGGTGTGCAATTTAGCACAAAAAGTTGTACAATGGGTAGGACGGCTGCTGGGACTTTTGCCTGGCCATGGAAGCTAGGCGTGTACTCTACAATTTCTTTTTTTTTTCTTCCAGATTCACATTCTGTTCGTGTATGATAGTTAGCATGAGCCAATGAATGGCATTGAGAACAGCCTCAGGTGTCTGAAAATCACGTGCGTAGTAGGAAAATGTACCCTCTGACCGCTTTCTAGTCAGCACCAGACTGCGTCACTTAACTTCCTGTCTTCACATCGCAACGACACAGTCTGAGTTCTTTCCATCCACTTCCAGGGAGTAGCTGAACATCCAGACTGTCAGCTATCTATTCGTGCAATCGCAATGGGCAAGAAGAGACGCGGCCCCTCGTTGGACGAGCTCATGGCTCGTCCGTGGTGCTACTACTGTGAACGCGACTTTGACGACCTCAAGATCCTTACCCTGCATCAAAAAGCTAAGCACTTCAAATGTGAGCGCTGTGGTCGCAGGCTAAACACTGCTGGTGGTAAGTCCCCTTACATTTCTACGCGACTATATCTACGACTCTCGAGACACTGACACAATGCGTCTCCAGGTCTATCGGTGCACATGAGCCAGGTTCACAAGGAACAGCTCACGGAGATTGAAAATGCCCTCCCCAACCGGTCAGGCCTTGATGTGGAAATCTTCGGTATGGAGGGTGTCCCCGATGATGTTCTCCAGGCTCATCAGCAGCGTGTGGCGGCTCAGTTCCACCAAGCTGAGGCAGAGCGACAAGCCGTGACTGGTAACCCACCAGCTGGCACTGGTGCTGGGGGTCAGCCATACAAGAAGCCCAAGTTGGAGGATGTCTCGGATCTCAAGGCGCGATTGGCAGCGCATCGTGCCAAGCGTGCCGAGGTCGCTGCTGGCGGTAGCAGTGGAGAGGCGACACCCTTAGGCGCTGGGCAGTCTGCTTCCACCCCTACCACATATGTAAGTTATTCGTTTGTGAGGAAGTGTATACAATCAGCAGAACTAACAGCTCTTGTACAGGGACAGCCACCTGCGATATCCTCTCCAGCACAGCAACAGCAGCCCCCGATATCGCTCACTTATCCCCCACCCTACGGAGGCGCTGCGGTCCCCGCCACTGCCCCGTACCAACATCAAGCGGCAAGCCCAGTTTACCCGTCATTCCCGCCATCTGGTGCTGCTCCTTACGCACCATCTCCGGTTCCTGCCGCGCCTTATGCCCCCGGTTATTCGCCTCAGACATACACCCAGCCCACCGCACCCATGGGCTATGGAGCTACTCCCCCTCCTTTCCCTCAACAACAAACTCTTCCAACAGAAACCGGCCTCCCTCCTCGACCTGGCAGCCTGCCCACACTCGCCGGCCTTCCCCAACGACCTGCATTTGCCGCGCCTCCTATCAACGCCCAACAAATGCAACAGATGCACATGGGCCACCCCGCCCCGCCCGCACCAGCGCCTGGCTACGCCAATGGCAACACAACTCAGACACCGGGCCATGTCTCGTCATCTGTTGATGATTTGATTTCCAGCGCAGCCAAAGAAGCTGCTGGGGCCGAGAAGCCAGCCAAGAAGGACAAGGCCAAGAATACGCGGATGATCTATTCAGACGAGAATACCAGCCCAGAAGAGAAAATGGCCAAGCTTGCGCGATATGCCTTCTCACGCCAGATGTTCCAGCAAGAGACAGCGCTTGGTGAGATCCCCGGCTCCATTGTTGTGGGTACGATCCGCGACCAGGACAAGGTCGTCGATCCGGCGCATTAAAAGAGGAACCCACGAGCGACGCTCTCTTCTCGGCACTATCGATTGAAACGTAAGACGAAATCCAAACACCGGGATCGTGGCAAGATACGGAATTCGCCTGTGCATGACAGACGACCATGAGAGTGTTTTCGAGCACTACAGAATGAGATGGATGGAAGACTGGGCTACGGACTCCAGCTAAGTCGACGCATACTTCTAGCTACACATGATCATTTGGTTTTGGCCGGTTGTGTTTTGTTACCTGCCCTGATCCATTAGTAGTTCTGGCGAACAAGTTGAACCATGAGCATGCAATTGCCAATACCGATGCACTGAGAAGATTCTCGATCTGCCACGGCATGTGGCTTGTCGGTGAGTCCCGTTGAATTGGCTGCGTTCCCTGCACACTACTCAGGGTCGCCAGTGGAGTGTGATGAATTGATCCGACGTACGTCTTTCAGCCCTTGTCAAATTCTTTTTCTCTTTCTGCTATCCATTTCACCTCCCAAAAATCTTTCCTTTCTTGTTCGGTGGCATATCGGATCTGGACCCGGGTCTGGATAAGGTGGGTTCTTCTCCCTGCAGGATCGACGATGCCCATGTCATGCCACTCATGATGTAAGTTCTATGTATCTTTGGCGTTCCGGAGGTAGGCCAATCACCCTTTATTGGTTTCAGTGCATAATTTAGATCATTATTTCTTCTATGCTGCTTCTGCGCAGTTCCAATTGTAGATTTACAACTACATCCCATTATCCCATACATCCTTGCCATTCAAAAGACACCAGAAAAGCCTGATTATCCATTCATGGCATTGACAGAGTATCCTCGCCAGAAACACACCAAAGAAATAAAAGAGGATCACCACGTCCAATCCTCATCTCCATAAAACATCATATCACCCTCGACCCCATCCTAATCCCCAATCCACCCATTCCAAATCACAAATCAACTTCCAAAACTAAAGCCTCTTCTCCCTAAGCGCAAGCCCAAAAACAACAACCCCAAAAGTTGCCAAAACACTCAACCCCATCGGCACAGGTTTCCCCCCGGTCTTAATAGCGCGGGGAATCGAACTACCCCCCAAAACGGTCGACGCCAATAACCCAATCTCCTCGCCGTAGGATTGACCGGCGCGTAGGCGCAGGAAAGAGAGGAGGTAGAGGGCGCCGACGGAGAGGCCGGCTGCGATTGAGGGGATGGAACCGGTGCGGGCGTAGCCGATTGCGCCGCCGAGGGAGGTTAGGAGGGAGAGGATCAAGGCGGATGTTGTTGGGAGGGTGGACTGGGGGGTTGTGGTTAGTGGTTGTGGAATTGGGGGAGGTGGAGGGTTGAGGGGGAAGGTGGTTACCATTTTTGCGATTGAGCGATGTTGTTCTGATTGTTTTGGAGTGTGTGGGAAGGTAAGATGTTGGATGTTGGAGCTTTAGTTACACTACACTATTTACTTGTGCTAAGGTTACCTGGGGAAAGGCCCGAGGTGCGGGCATTGATTAGTCAGATGACGTGTGGGAGTCTAGGTCCGGGGGTTCGGAAAGCCGAGGCCGAAGTATATCCAGTTCATAGTAGTTAATAAGGATTATAAGAACAGACCAAGTGCTGATGTCCAGTATGTCATTCGATAGAGGAAAACCATCAGAGATTTGGTGTATTTATTGGCCTTGCTAGATTATACACCGACAAAGACTTTGTTTGCGAGGCTGATTGTAGTCAAACTCCCTAATAAGTGCACGAGATGATTGGTACAAAATAGTGCCTTTGCATTCACAGAAAGATATAGGGAAACCCAGAAACCATAGGGCAAACCCCACATCAAGGCTAGATCAACAGCTCCCTCGATCTACAAGGGGTAGCGATCAAAAGACCTTTCAAATCGTAGTTCACATTGACGGTGGGAGTGCCATTACGGGGGCCACGAAAAAGGCGTAGATAAAGTGAATTGGTCGCATTTTCACTGTAATCTAGGTGACAGTAAAACTGCAGCCTTGGGAAGTGATCGGCTCCTGGAGCAAAGGGTGAGTTAGTCACCCTTCCGCCGGAGCAGCTCCCTGAGCAACTTGATCGCTCAACCCAATGCTCAGGCTAACCATCCCATTTGATTTAATTTTGCCTCTCTATTCTTTAACGTGCTCCGAGAATAACTGCACTGCTGCCTACTTCCGGTGTTTCTGGGAGCGAAGGCCGGCATAGGACGTACTTACATGTTGCTATGGTAACTTCATTTCTCTCCTACTCCTAGTTGGTCGACTCTACTGTTTTTCAACCTGTATGAGGATTTGAGCATCTCACTATCTGTACACTGTACCATTCATTCTTTCCTTCACAATGCAACAAAAGTCCCCTTTTGTCTTCTATTTTCCATGTCTGGGACTGGCTCATTCCCAGGACCATTATACATTGCCAATATCGGGCAAATAATCTTGCCAGAAGACTTGACTGAATCAATACGACGTTCTACGCATAGTAGAGACATAAATCATCGGTCCGAATATAATATAGTGAAGGCGAGGGAAAATAGCCAAGTGCAAGGAAGCGAGTGTGAAAAAGAGATCTCATTCAGTCTAAAGCAATCTATCTAGCGGAAGACTGAAGGAGACAGAAGGACTACACTCTTCTCTCTGAAGAAAAGGAAGAAGAGAAAAACACAGAAGCCCTATATAGACCTGAAGAGGAAACGGAAACCTGCATCTTGCAGGGAATAATCTGGAAATCTCAGGCAAGCCAAACGCAAGCAAAGCCAAACGCTGGTCCTGCACAGCGCACTCTGGAAACAGGGAGAAATCTTCAAATAGAATTCCGAAAAGAAGTTTGTTACGCGATCTATATCAATCTTATGTTCCCGAGAACGCTTCGCCCAGTCGATCCGCCACGGCCTTGAATGAGGTACTAATTGGCTACAGCAAAGGGCCGGGAAGCTGCTCGAATTACATGGGTGGTCTCATTACGACCTGCGTTAGCTATAGATCCGATATGGCGTTTTCTTACCTTCCGCTTCATAGTGCCATGGCCAAAAGAGGTAGTGAGGCGTGAAATATAAGTAGCCTTAGGATCCTTTCCTTGCGGTTTCCCTTCCTGTGTGTGAAGACTAATCTCAATTTCTCCTACTTTCTCTTCTGGCCAAAAACCCTGGCTTTCACCATGATAACCCCTAATCATCAAAAATTTTGGCGGCTAACACCGAATCCCCCGCAAAGGTGCTCTTTAATTGGTTCTGAATCCCGGGCCATTGTTGTAGCAGAGCAACTAAGCAACCTCGGAGAAAATTACGAAGCAAGTGGCTATAGCCCGGAGAACAATCTGCTACAAGAAGAGAATAGAGTAATGAATTCGGCTAGTTACATCGCTAGCGTTTTGCTTCAAACCACTCTAATTGATACATAAATATCCAGCGTCAGAACTTGGCTAGACCTCTCGACCTATTTCGCCTGAGCTCTATCATAACGATGCATTAACCACCGATAGTTACCCTAATTATCCTAAAGAGGTTGCGCTATATTCTCCCTCCCGAGTCAGTAGTACCCCCCCCCCCCCCCGTAACTAGATTAGATAGGTGGACTTACGGGGCAGCTATAGAGGAGGCTCTCACATCTTTGCCGCTGAATCTAAATAAGCTATACTAGCGCATAGTTGCAAGTATACCGACGGAACTTGAAACGACGCGATACGCCCCCTATAATTTCTAGTGCACTCTAAGCGACCTCTTAAGCTAGCGGAGGCTAAAGTAGGAATAGCAACGCAGATCGAAAACGATTTGAGAGTGTTTGACAATAAGCGCCGATTGTTTTGCGAGACAGATGTTTTGGATTACTGTCCAAGCTTAGTGACAATCGTTCACGCCACCGATAAAGAGTTACATTTTGCCCAATTTTCGGTCAAAGAGTACCTTCTCGAACAGAACCATTTCCAAATTAAGACTGCTAGCATTTCTATCACGAGGTCGTGCTTAACTCATCTTACGGACATCAACGGTAGCTACAGAAGATCAGGTGGGATTTTCCGATGACAAAATATGCCACGGAATTCTGGCATCCCCGACGCACTAATGACGGTCGATGACCCGGGCACTTATGAGATTACGCCGGAGGTATTTAAGCATTCCTGTATGCGCAGCTGACCTCGACGACCATGACTTCGACTTTTGAGGGTGGATGGTCGTACCCTATAGGGTGATTATGAAAGGTGGTTTGGTTTTCGGGCTTTGGCATTTGACTGGATGTTTTCATTGATGATTCCCGGATAGTACTCCAGGGTTTAACATTTTGGATTCTAGTTCAAAAAATTTGTGAATGGAGTTGGTTCTTTGCGAGATGGACGTACATATTCTTGTTCTTGTGGTTGATAACGATGGATTTGAGCATGAAGTGATTCGGAGGAAGGGCATTGCTTGATTTGATTTCATTTACACTCAATCATCACTCAACCGTGCAGTCCGGAGTTTTGCTTAACAAACAGGCCAAATTGAACTGGTGCTTTGTGGTATATTGGAATCAAATGGTTGATAACATTTCAGAGCTGTTGTAAGGTCGCTTCCCATTCTGATCATTATCTAGGTTGTGTGTGGACACCCATCGGTAGCATTCCCCTGCCATATTGTGGCAAGTCTAAAGGTGGTTGCATAATTACAGCGCCTTGCAGCCAGCCAGCGTTCTTGGCATTCATCGCTCGAATCTAAACATTTCGTATGCCCAGAGCAGGCAGGAAATTTTGCATTGTAGGCCCTACTAGACGCAATGATAGGCAAGCAGGACTTATATAATGCAAGCAACAGAAAAATCATTTCCACGCTAGTGGGAATGGGTTATCAAATGTATCCGGGAACGCTTCCCAAGCAGTGATCAAAGAATCGATCTGCTCCAACAGCGCATTATTGGTCTCGACTCCACCCATTGCGTCCTGGCCCAGCTCCGCTGAGCGATAAGCGAGCTGAATTGTCGGAGCCCATTGGTTCACGAAATCTGGATATCCATATTTTAGCACTCATTCATCTCGTTCCGAGCTTGGCGCTGCAAATAGATCGGGTGGAAAGATTATATCGCTCACTGATGGCCGACTGGGCTTGAAGCTCGAACCGTTCATAAATGAACTTCCTCCATTTTGTGCCAAAATCCTGCCTCTGATACTGAGCCTTGTTGAATCCGTTCTCAGCCTGTTAACAGGCTGGGTTAGTCTCAACCACGGAGGCACGGAGACCGCCCAGGATTCGGGGCCCCGGTTGTTAAAATTGTCACTCGCAATGGAATACAGTTGAGTTTCCAATTCATCACTGCATAGATAGATTTTGTCAAGAATTATCCTGTGCAGGGGCTAGCTTGGTGGGCACAATGAACTCACAAATAATCTCCAATGCGTGTGGCTTGAGCGACAAGAATATCTGCTACATCTTCTTCCTCAATCTAGCATTATTAGATTAGTATTTCTTACCACTGGAGATCGGTCGATATGGAGAGCCGCACATATTTCATAGCGAATATCACATTTTTGCACGCAACTATTGCCCATTGCGCATCTCGATAGTTCTTGCTGCCGGGATTGGCCAGGTCCTGCCCTTGTAGATAACTCATCATGGTGGACTCGGTTCGGATTTGGTGATCACCCCACGGGCTTTTCGTTTTTGAAAGGAAGTCAACTAGTTGTTCCATGTGTATCAAATTGGAAAAAAGAGAAGTAAAAACGTACCCTTCCTTTATTCCATTGGTTGCCCCGTCCAGTAGCCTGAATTCTTCGCGCTGCCATCCTGTGCCAGGGTAGGCCGATGTGAGGATCTGCATGGGGACGGCAGTCATTTGGTAAGCAGTGACTGATTTAGTATCCCACCAGAACTTGAAGTAATCGCACGCATCGACTTGGCTGGTTGTTGGCATGTCAACAGCGCCGGGGTTCGAACTAGGGTTCAAAAAGCTTTGTGCTTTGCCCCAGGTATTCAATTGCGCATTCCAAAAATCTTTCAGCTATTGTGGAGGTCAGCCCGCAAGAATAAGAGCGATGAATTACAGGAAAAGCTCATTAAAGGCATACCATTTGCCATTCCTGAACAAGCATCTTGTGAGCAGGGCAACCAGAAGAATACATTAGGACAGGTCAACTCACTAGGATATGCTCTGCAGCAAAATCGGCTCCAGATGAGGGAGTTGTGATTGTTCCGAAGTCTGTTGGATAGGGAGTAACAGTCGTCGTTATTACAAATATCCTTATACGAGCAGTGTGGCATGGAATGCAGTGAGGGTCTACGAACCGTAGCTATTGCAATCCGCTGGGTTTTGAGGTCCATAGCTTGTGAACGGATTAGCCTGCGCATCGTTGATCATGTCGCCGGAAGACGGATATGCCCTCGACTTCAGCTGAATTTGCCGACCAAGGGGTTTCCAGGTACAAATAATGCTCTTCTTAGAAGAAGATCGCTTGTCCAATATATGCAGATCGCGCCTCACTAGATCATCGTAGCCCTCTCTATCTCTATCTGTTAAGTCGCGCTTACTGTAGACACTGTCGGAGGCCATCCAGTAGTTATCCGGTGAGATATCAATTTTACAGGGCCCGGTAGTTGTGTTAGTGTCCTGTGGACAACTAAGTACCGACGCCCATGTGTCGGGGAAAAGTGTGTTGAAGTTGCCCGAGGAACGTGGAACAAGGGCCGTTTCGTCGTGTTCTGATGCGAGCAGCTCTCGCTTAGAGTTCAAGTTCCACGGATAGCACTGCCAAGGCTTGATGATCAAATTGCCTCTGTATACCCAGTAGGCCTGATCTTGAATAGCAAACCCAGGTAGGGGGTCCTTGACAGAGATAGAGACATCGAGGGTGTAGTCCACTTGGTAGTGGAAGCCCTGGCAGTCCTCGCTCAGCGCACCGACGCGAAGGACGCCCATGTTCAAAAATCCCACAGAGATATCGGTGTTAACTAATTCGGTACCAAGAGCATCAAGCTTGATCTGAAGCCCGATGGTTGGTGTCACCGAAGGTTCTCAAACCATTCCATGTGGAAAGCACGCCAGTCTCGCTCACTGCGACGCCTGATAGGTCCATTTGGAGAGGAGGCAGCAATTTCTGATGTCCGTCGTGTTAGCGAGCGATCGAGTATGAATACCATGGTCAGCGATGGTATGGCTTGCGACTTATCGCAACTCACCGTCCCAATAACCAGGATGCACAGATGCATCAAACCGAACATATATCTCTCCTCCGTCACGACAGAGTTTGCGAAAGTTGTAGTCGTACTTGATCTCATATATCCTGGGGTTGCTGTGGAGTCTCTTGGAGAGATGAAATGGCAGCGGACGATCTTGTATCTGGCGGAAAGAGATCACCCTAACCCATTCATCGGGACCACAATCTTCGGGAAGTCGAATGATGGTGCCTTCTACGCTACCCATGGTGATATCCTCACAGTTGTGCTCGTCTCCTTCAACAATACACACCGCGCGAATGATCTGCTGCCCGAAATCTGTCTTGTGAGGTTGTGGGCAGTCGAAGAGCTCGAGATGAGAACAGGAATACATACCAAAAGGCTCGCTGTTTAGGTCGGGCTCGTATCCCGTATAAGCAGGGGTCTCGGCATCCCCAGTGTCCTCCTCACTCTTGATACTTTCATAGTAGACAGGGGCATCGGCACTGGGCAATGTTTCGGGGAACAAATTGTCTAGAGACACAGGGATAAAGGCCGTGCCGCTACGCTTTACATTAGCGGTTAGTACTTCTCTTGGGGATCGATCGGTCCAGGGAGGTTGTGCTCACTTAAAAGGAGGATCATAGCAAAGGACCTTTTAGCGGCCAAAAACACAGTTACCGGAAATTCCACCATCGCCATGTACATCACTCGTCATCTTAATTTGTCCCTTGAAATCTACTATTAGAATCATTTGCCTTCGGTTAGATGACCGTAGCTAGGAGGCAAGGGAGACCTTACGATCGGACACCGGTTATTACCACACGTGAAAAAGTCTCTATGCCAGGCACAATTAGAAAACTATAGTTCTGATGGATAACAGTAATTACGCTGACCATTACTTATACTAATCTTAGCGATCTATTACGGATAGTCAGCTAGATAAGGATCTACGGTGCTAAGAAAGCTTACGCCTATTTCAGTTCTGCATTACGCAATAGCCGATGCGCCACTAGTTACAGGGTAACAGAAAGCCTTAAAATATCCATTCGCACAATAGGAGCTACCGCTATAATTATTAGTCGCCATTATAACTTCTCCTAGGGAACATTAGCCATAGCAATATGGCCCTAAACCGTGCCACTCGCATAAGGAAGGGTTAGGAGAGCCCTAAGCCGGACAGCAAAGGCTTCGCTAAGTGCTATCTATACCCGAGTTCTAGCACCCTTTGCCGTTCTTATCTAGGTTCAATCCGGTCTAGTAATTATTAGTCGAAAAGTAACTCAGATCGGTTAGAAGACCGCGTGTTATATCTATAGCAACAGCCAGTAAACACACTAACATAGTAAATCCTTCGGGGCAGTCGGACCCGTAAGTAGTGATAAAGTATTTATCAACGTTAAAGTATCCAAGAGTTAAGCTCTCTCTAACTAACGGCATAAGGTCCTTCCCGGTGATAGCCTTAAGTGCTATAAAGGTCGAGTTATCTAGATCGAGGGCCTAGATGAATAAACCGTTAAGTCTATTCTAATTAGCGTAATCGATCTTCTGCTAAAAGGTCGTCTTATTATCGAATAAGACCCCTATGAAAATCAATCGCACCTAGTAAGGTCCTAAGGGCTACCTATTAGGTAAATAACAACAACGCAGTTTAGGGGAAAGTAGCACGCACATTAGTTACTATTATACACTATGTAGTTAATACTAGCGATAGGGTCATAGATAACATTATAAGTTTAGGAAGCTATGATATCTTTAATTTCCCGGTATAAAAGCATGCCGGTAGTGGCAGTGTAAGTGCCTTCATTACCTTTCCCTTTAAAAGAGCATCTAGGCGTTATATAGGTCGGGTCCTCTAAGGTGTATATACGGCTATAGAAGGCTAATCCTAGGTTAACTTAGGTAGGGCTTACGTTACTCCTCTAGAGAAGAGAGAGGGCGGCATTAATCTTAGTTAGATTTATATAGGCATAGACATAGGAACTAAGTTATTATATTCATCCCAGACTCCATAGAGATCATATATCATCAGATTCACTATATCGGCGTGCTTCATTAAATTTAGAAGATTAAACTAACGCAGATACTAATAAGATATAGGAGCTATGAAAGTCACCCTAAATACGGCATTTTCGACCTTAAATTTATATTTAACGGCTTTAAGGAGGAGGGGATAGTTCAGCACATCTACCTCTATACCACCACGATCAGTGGCACCCGGATATTCCTAATTAAATCAACCCCATCAAAGCTATATTCAACCAGAAACGTATATCTTTGCATCAGGGTTTTGCTTCTTTAGATTCGTGACCTTAGCGTAAAGATTAGTGGACACTCTACTCATCGGAACGATGTCATACTATTATTATCCATGATTAGATGAAGAATAACAGTCATAGCACATCAGGTGGGGCGAATAAAGTCCACTCACGGTGTTAGGTCTAATATAAGCAAAAGCAAAATTCAGACCCGTTAATGCTTTAATCGGAACATCTTCAGGAGGCATAGCCTAGCAGGCTACCTCGCCATACTACGTATACGCCGCCCAGCTCTCCTAATACCATATTATAGTAGAGCGAACATCTCCATTAGACCCTAGACTGCTCGGTGTCCGGCAATTTGACTGACAGCCTATTCCGCAGAAGCTCTACACATCAAGGTTTTAGGATATTATTCATAACTAGGAAAATAAAGAGGTGAGGACCAACACTAGTTATGCCGCAGAATCCATATTAGGAGCAACAAACATTTCTAAATAGTCAGATACAATCAGCGTGGGTGCATTCATTTTCATGTCGTTGATAGTCACGGACAGGGGACAGGTGGCATCCCCAGTCGAGGAATATATGCCACATGGCGCTGTGGCATCACAATTCGACAGGCAACCCGGCCCGCACTATACATCGCCAAATCCGCAGTAACCGCTAGGTCCACAGCAAGCACCATTCGAGCAAGGCACATCCTTTGTGCAGGTATGCACCTGGCTGTCCGAACTGTCACGAGTGAGCCATTGATGATTAGATGTAGAATTTCGGTGCTGGGAGGCCCAAGTATCCGCATCAATTTCCCAGGGAATGTAAGACCATTCTTCCTTCGTATAATCGCGGAATTCATGCAGAAATTGCTCATTAGAACTCGCAGATTGGAATTTCAGAAGGATAAAGCCAACGACCGTAAGGGCAGTAAGCGTTAAGAGAAGCCAGACGAACGGTCGGTTCGCCGGCTCCCTCCCCCGCGGTGGCATTCTCAATTGCCGTCCGTGTGAAATAAAGGCAATTGGAGATAAGAAAGTAGATGAGTAGAGGAAAATTAAGCCCCGGATATTTCGAATTAGTCTGGGCGACTAACACTTGAGAAGACTACCGCTTGTCATGGGTTCGTCCTGGCTATTTGTACAGCGCCCAGCCCGCCCGGGTCAACTCAACTCGACGGCACTCCATTGCGTCCCTAGAGGTATCTAGCCTGTCGAGGCTTTGCTCGTTGTGGGGTCCTCTACCTTCTCTTGACAGAGACTGGGATCGTTCCCACGTTACGAATTCGCATCTGTTGCATCCATACAGGGACCTCCAGGGACCCCACCCACCAGCGAGCCAATCATTGAATCGCCGACTCGATCCTGGTCGGAGCCAGTCTCTCTAGTTTGCTCTGATTATTTGGAATGGGAAATACAGTTTGGTTGTTACAGACCAGAAACGCGAAGTAATATAATATTTACTCTAGCAGTGCTCCCCTTGGTAGCGGGATCCCTACTATAATCTCCACTTATTAATAGGACGGGGTCCGGATTTGGACTTCGGACTTCATCCTTTAGCTACGTGCATGGCCGACTATTGGACTGAGAGCTAAAAAGGGAAATTGGATGATGTTACAGGCTTGTAAGCGAGATTATGCCCCTCGAAGACATCTGAAAGCAACTAGGATCTATTCAAAGCATTTTCGAGAAGGGATCTATGAACGGACCCCTTTGCGAGGCCAAATTGGTCGCAGCCTCCCTTCGACCTTGCATTCCTTCGCCTCCATCCTTTAGATCTATGGAAAGCTGCTCCGACTTTCAATTCTCAACGTGTGTGAACTCTTGATGATCAATAGAACTGAGAACATGGCGACTCTTGTGGTTTTCGCAGTTCTTTGGCTGGCCTATTGTGAGTGCGTTTGGTCCCTAGCACCCTCGCACTCTTGGCTACATCACCGTCGAGATACTGCAACAACGGCACAGATTTTCAATGTCTCTCAGATTCCTATGCTCTCCAGTGACTGTGCTACTGCTCTGGGAATGACCATTAATTGCTCCCCTCTCATCAAATATGCGGCTGGGTACTCCGCCATTCAGTCCGCTATAACGACAGAGAATTTAACAACTCTTTGCACCGATACGTGCTCTGTCGCCCTTTCCGCCTGGCGGACGAATGTCACTCAGGCTTGTGCGAATTATCTATACACGGATGCAGCACAGAATGCAACCGGATATGTGTACGGCACGAGCGTGGAGAACGATATATATAACGTAGAAGGCGTCTCGGTTAAGCCCGTAGCTTTCGCTGATTTCTATGTCCTCGGGTATGAGTTGATCTGCCTGTAGGATAAGTAGGTTTCTCTCCATTAGATGAAGGTGTTGAATATAGTTTAATAAGCGATCGTGATAGCTTAACCCCGCTAAACTATTGCTACAAACTTGCGCAGACTAACTCAGCGACGAATAGTTCGTGTGGACCCTATGTTTTTAACGCGATGCGGTCGCAGCTAGGGGATCCGCGAATATACGACGATAGTACTACGAGCTCCCACTCTACGCTGGTTACTTCCTATAGCATAAATACTCCCGCTCTGACAATGCTAACTACGGTTTTTACTACCAATCCCAAGTAGGATTATTTCCCCTCTTTACTGTAGCATCAGAGATTAGGCTAACTAAGTTACTTTAAATTAGTACTATTATGGCTAAAACTATTTCGCTTCTCCTACTTACACGGGAAGCTATGTCTCTATTCCTACCGGGATAAGCTATAACGATTTCGCTAACGAGAACTTAGTGGCCACTTCATAGATACTTATAGTTAATAGTCTAGAAGGTGGCTATGCGAATTAGCCCGGCGGCTTAACCTAGGCCTATATTCAACGGACTTACGAGACATACTAAGTCACGGAGAATGCGACCTACACGTTAATAGCTAACGAGTTTAATATTACGCTTAGCTAACTCTAGTCCTATAACCCTTCCATAGATCCACTATATAAGAACTTTAATAATTTCCTCAGCTATGTGATCTATGGGCAACCCCGTTAGGTATACCGTTCCTAGTGGTGTCACGACGATCAGTTCGGCCCCGCCTACGACTACAGCTCTAGTACCAACCGACGTCGCGGCTAGTTTAAATCAGAATTATACGGAGTGGTATTCAGTCTAGGCAGGAGATCGTGCGTATATTTATTAAGGGCCCTTTAATCAGACTAAGTGACTAATCTGTTCCCAGAATGCGACATAATTTACGCCGAGTTCGTTATCTCGTTCTCCGACTTTTTGTTCCTCAATCCGGAATTAAACAGTAACTACACGAACTTATATGCCGGTAAGTTCCTCTTTTATCTAATCTTTTTAGCACTAAGACTAATTTTAGGTCTAGAATAAAGCGGAATCCTACTGCGTGAAGGCCGTCGGAGAAATTTCTACTTATTCTAGGTATAGAGGCTCTCTATTCACCTAGTCTCTCTCTTTCACCAGCGTAGATTAGAGCCAATTTTCTACCGAATCGACACTAAGTTTATCCAGTCCTATAACTACTGCGTCATATCCGCTTACTAGTGGCTCCCTTGATGGCTGCTATGTGGTCTTCGAAAATAACTTCGGCGACATTCCCTATTAGGCAGCTGCATCCTTGAACGACGTAGCTATTAAGGACTTTATCCGATAGAATCCCAGTGTCTTGAATGGTTCGACCTATCACAGCACCAACTGCCAACTCCAGAATGCAACTAAGCATTACGGATCGTTCTATAATTCAACCGGTGAGGAATGCGGCGTTATAGTGGAAGCGAGCCCTCCTTGAAAAGGAGCTTATACTAACCAGATTAAACTTCTAGATGTCCCGAGCTCCAGCACAGATTCGATTATACCTGCACCCACCAATGCCCCTACAGGCGTCACAACGCAGTGCCAAGCGTGGTATTATACCTGGGAAGGCAAGTCTGTAGCTTTCGATACAACCAAAACTGCGCTCCACGCCCACAGGCGACACGTGCGAGACTGTTTACCAGGCATATGACATTAGCATTGCCGCCTTCTATGTGTGGAACCCGTCTGTTGGTATCTTATTTCTACGCCGCCGATCAATCCTCACCGTCAGGGAAACTAATATAAATTGACAGGGGCGACGTGCGACTCGTTCCAGCTGAACTCCTCGGTAACACATCCAGAAAACTCTTCGCCTGACCAAAAGGGCTGGTGCACTGACTTTGCTAGTACTGCGTGATGGGGCCGGGCTGGGATACAATGGCGTTCAACTCGACCACATCTAACACAGCAACGAGTGTGGCGAGCACGACAAGCATCACGTCCATGAGCGCTACCCCCACCCCTACCGCCACGACTACTACCTCATCCATCTCATCTGCTCCAAATACAGGTGCTTATGCGACACCTCCCGCCCCGACTCAAACGGGCATTATCCCCTCGTGCAATCTCTACGCGATTGCCCAAAATGGTGACGGATGCTATCAATTTGCAGCCCGCTACGGACTCACTTTGACTCAGTTATGTAAGTCTCATCACACCAGCCTTTTCGAAATCGCTTCTTGCTGCTGACCTTTGCTCAGATGACTGGAACGCTGCCCTCAACAACGCCTGTGACAAGTAAGTGATTCTTGTCCTTTTGCATGGTGGGCGCGTGTCGTGTCATTTTCACCACTAACCCTGATCACTTTCCAGTTTCTGGGTCAATGAAGCCTATTGTATCAGGATGTCCTCATGAAGGCGGTGGATCCCTATCTTATTCTCGTAAAACCCTATTCTTCTACCGGACTGGTAGGAGAGCATCGAGAAGAAGCTACTGTCTAAGTGATGTTCCGTTAAAACGTTCAACCACCTGGCAGATGGGCCACTTTGAACATGGGACGAGATCAATTCAAGAAGACCGATAGTGACTCCTTGTAATGGCAAGATTTCACCTTCCATGACAATTGCTTTGCGAATGGATGCAGTACCTATTTCATTTTCTAGACTAGACTAGACCCATAGCAGAGCCTTTTAGTGGCGCTTCTACATATTTTTGACAATCGTAACCTGCAGGAGGATGGGCGAGTCGTACGGTAGGCCAACTCGAGGATTTGCCCATGCACTAGCTCAGAGGGGCCCCCAAAAATATGACTAGGCAGACTAGGGAAATGGACATGTACGCATCCATGTGCAAGGGCCAAGGGGAACTAACCATCTTCAGGAAGTCTTGGTATTTTGGCGTGGGTCGCATAGTCGTCAATCCACTTGATACAAATGTGGTAGAACTGCATCGGAGATTGCCTGCTTCTAGTGAACTTGAAATACTACCTCATCTCTGGAACCGGCCAATACCTAACTTTCCTTATGAACGATCTGCGCAATCACTAGTATGAAACCCCTGGAGGAACTGCCGGTTACCTCTGGTGCCGTCTTTCCCGGTGACCTTGATGCATGTCGACGAAAGTGGAGAGTTACTTTCAGCCTCATCTAATTGGTTGCTCCCTTATCCCTCGTTTTCTATGTTTTTGTATGCAATCTTGGGATTATGCAACAACTTTGGACCAGTTTACTCCGAGTATCGCAGCATAACCTCTCCTTTCCTATCCGGGAATCGGATGATACAGATGATCATTTCAACATGTTCACTGTCCCTACATTCTTTTCATCTTTTCTAGAATCAATCAACTGTTTATCAATGCAATTGGTTCCCCTTTGGTAGATACGACCCATATCCGCATACAATGCCATACTGTTTTAGTTTGCTCAACAATGCACAAAAGGTCCATAACTACTGTAATGAGTTCGTTCGCGCTCCATTATTGGAGTGGCGAGTGACAGGAATGCCCGTCTACGGCCCCCGATCTAGGTCTCGCTCATCGAAAACTGAGATGATGAGTGCTTTCAGGGCCACCTCACCCAAATGGCCACGGTAGTCTCCCTGTTTACTTACATATCAGGCATCAATCTCCGTTCATGCACAATAACATCCCGCTCAGGATACTTAGTCGATTCCACATTATTGCAGAGATCAAAGTGTCCCACCCAGCTGGCGGCTGGCTGCGCCGGCCGTTGGTGAGGGAGATCGAGCATGAAGAAATTCGATTGGTTAAATCGAACTGGATGTACATATGGATGTTCGTGAGCATGCGCCGCCTCTTGGAATTTATTCCATTTATGTACGGAATGATATGGCCCTATTTTCTGCCTTACTTTTTTAAGCACTAGGCCCAAAGGCAGCAGACTGACTGAGTTGGCTTTCTGCCACCCAAATTCTTATCATATTAGGAAGTGACCCTTGGCGCTAATCACCCGCCGTGGACCCGTTCCCAACCTAGGCCTAGCCGCTAGGAGGATTCTAAAACACTGGCGAAATGCAACTCAGGGTCCTTGCCATTCAGTTCCCGTTGGTGGCATTCTGACAGAATTATGGCAGGGCCAGGGTCTTAATTGTCCTTGATAATACGTACCTTTCCCCTCACTCTTCTTGCCGGCCCACCCATCTTCCCCCTTTTTCTTATGCGGTAACTGCATCATCTGACAGCAGATACCGCGTCACGCCCCACCGTCCTGCCAGGGAACAAAGAAAAGACACTAAATCAAACAGTGTCTCCAAATGCGTCTCCAAGACTTTCCGATTCTCATCATCCGCGAGATCGCCTCCTATCTACCCTTGCGAGATGTGGTGATCCTTGCCCAACAATCCGAGACGCTTCACTACGCGTGTGAACCACAGATACGGCGAGCCCATCGACAAGTACAGCTAAGCTCATTAGAAGATTGCTGTCATGGCTTTCAAATTCTTCTTTGGACGCTGCGCTGGCCTAGTCTAGGTCACTATGTGCGTCATGTCGAGATGAACACCTCATATGGAGGGCAATGCTTCGATATACCCCGTCCGACGAATAAGCGCTCGCTATCCGATAAGGACATAGCTCTCCTAAAGGACGCTATACGTCGGGCAGGGTATGAAAAGGCCGAATTTAATGAAATGTGGCTACAGATATCGACTATCCCAGAAGACGCCTCCACAGTATATAACTCGATGAGTTTCATCACGGACAAGGAAAAAGCTTGTGTTACTCCATGGGCTCAGGCATTGACCGCGATGTTTATCTCAACATCCCCTAATCTCGAGTCTTTTGCTTTCGCTCCGATCTCTTGGATGCGGGGCGTTACGTGGGAGCCGAGATATGTATTAAAGGAATTTCTGGCTTATTCCAGTCGGCATCCGGAAAGCTCCTGTGCCCAGGGCTTAGAGAATCTACGCTGCGTTAGGCTTTTGCCCTGGGCACAACATACTCCTAGCATATACGCCGCTTATCCGTTGTCTATTAGTATGAAGCTAGTTAGTTATATACCCGCAGTGCAGACTTGCTGGGTCGAGGAAGTCCAATCTCTTGATGTCGCCGAGATGCTAGAACCTGCATCTTATCATTTTAAGATCATCCGCATTCATCAGTCGTGTCTCGGCTTTCGTACCTTAGTGAATGTTATTCGCTCCTGCGAGGAACTAGAAGAATTTGAGTACTCTTTTGGTTCCTTCCAGACTAAGGATGAGCGATCAATAATATACGGCCACGACTTACTAGGCGCACTATACAGCCAGGCAGAGACGTTACGCGTGTTGGACCTAGATCTAGGCGCTCAGCGTACGGACGTGAATAATAGATACGATGGTCGCATATGCGGCGAAGCCGCAGGACTGGCAGACTTAAGTGCCATGACTCATTTGAGTCTCAATATGGACTTGTTGCTATGCTTTGCACGGGGATTCACTGGCAGCGATGACGACGGACACTTCTCGTTGATAGAACAACTGCCACCTCAGCTAGAGTGTCTTACCATCTATGATTATAGGCCGGGAATGAATGCACAATGGGATGAGCTGTTAGAGGAGTTGAAGGAGATGATCGTCGATGGAGACGAAACTGTATTTACACTCCGTGGGGTCGACGAATACCTTCGACATCCTATGAACACGGAGACAGAACTGGAGACAGAACTAGAGCCCCAGAGGATCTCAGAGGAGAATGAAGACGAGGAAGATATGGGCTCCGATTCTGACGCATCTGATGTTTCGTGGCTCATTGCTCCTGCCTGGTACAAGGAAATGCGACCGCGTCGGCGGAGGGATAACCACTAGCATAAGGCTTCGTGGAATCGTGCTTCTCGAATTTTATCGCAAAGTATTCACTGATCAGATTCTAGAGTTTAAAAACTGGTTCGAGATAGTCAAGTCAGTAAAGATAGTTATGGTTCCAAGGGCCGGCCAGACAGAGAAGCTGAGTTGGCAAAGTCAAATTTGCAGCCATTTCATTGAATAACTCTTGTAGAGGATCATCGAGAGCCAATCTGGATCTCAGTGTACCATCAGTGAGGCTATAATATTCGGGATTATAGGCTTTCTTTTTTTCTATTCGTAAATGAATCAGGAATAGACATAGCCTCGGATGACAGTCTTTCAAGAGAAGAACCGCAGACCGAGAGAAGAGGAAAGCCCAGGTCACGGAAAAGGAAAAGAACGAAAGAAATGTTACGGTCAAGAGCAAAATTGAATCATGCTGTACCATCCAACAGAGGTAACGAAACTGAAGTAGAAAAACAGGAATCTAAATACTGTTTGTTTGCATGGTCCTGTTGCCCTTTGGGTCACCCGAACTCTCTGTATTTAGACCATCCAGACCTTCGATAGATCTTTTCCTTCCTTCATGCATCTCTCTTGATCGATCTCTGCCCTTCCTTCCTTATATTATGTTATCCGATTGTAGCCGCCAATTGCAAAATAGGAAAGGCCTTCTGTTAGGGGCTGGACCACATTCAAGTCAGCTTTTCTAATACCTAAAGAGATCCTGCCCCACGTCAATCCGTAGCTCCTGTTTATTGTACTTCGTCTAAGGGCCGCCAAGTGCATTGCCTCTTTTGATCACCAGATTTTTTCTGGCGTTAGTTTTTACCGCTTTTTTGTGACGATTGAGACGATGATGGAAATGGGATCACGTGGAAACATCAGGTGACGGTGTATGGAGGAAGAAGAAGTCCTCAGATTCATTGTTGAGGGTGTATGAAGAAGAAAGAGCCAGCATGTATTTGTAAGAAGGGGAAGGGCAGAGATCGATCAAGAGAGATGCATGAAGGAAAGATCTATCGAAGGTCTGGAGGGTCTAAATAACGTAATCCACAAGCGAGCTGTGAATTTCGCCTGACGTTCCCCGCATACCTACCTTTTTCAACTACCCACTATGCCACCAAAACGCACCCAATCTTCGCGAATCTCCATCGAACAAGAGGGCAAGATCTCATTAGCCCTCTAGGGCCTTCAAAACGGCTAACATCGATCGTTACATGCGGCTGCAAAACTCTATAGTATACCATATTCAACGTTAAGCGATCTCGCGAAGGGTATAGCCTCACGCGTTGATGCACGCGCAAACAACCATAAATTAACCCAATTAGAAGAGGACTCGCTTGTCCAATAGATCTTCTCTACGGATTTGCGTGGAGCAGCGTAGACCGTCTACTGTACGAGAAATAGCCAATATTCTTCTTGCAGCGCGTGGGATAAGTCCCCCATTAACCGTTGGTGTTCACTAGGCAACAACTTTGTCAACCGCCATGATGAACTTCGTACACGCTTCTCGAAACGGCATGATTATCAACGTGCCCTAACGAAGATCCAAAATTGCTACGCGAGTAGTTTACTACCGTAAAACGAGTAATCGATAAGAACGGTATTCAACCGGAGGATATCTACAAGTTTGATGAGACTGGCCTCGCGATGGGCCTTATATCAGCGCAAAAGGTTGTTACTCGAGCAGAATACTACGGTCAGCGATCGGCTTTATAACCAGGAAATCGTGAACGAGTCACTGCGATCGAAGCAATTTACGCTAATGGCTATTCGCTACCGCCATGCGTGATATTTACGGTCTAGGTCTATATTGCGGGCTGGTTTGATAACCTTCCAGGAGACTGGCGAATCGAGGTATCGAATAATGGGTAGATGCCCGACGAAATCGGTCTGCGCTGGCTCTAAAACTATTTATCCCGTCATCTAGTTCGCGCGTCCGTGGGAAATATCGGCTACTAATCCTTGATAGGCACGGTAGCCATCTTACACCACAATTCGACCGAGTCTGCGCAGAAAATGTGATAATGCCACTATGCACCATCGCATTCATCACAGCTTTTAGAACCGCTTGATGTCGGATGTTTTGCTATGCTTAAACGCGCGTACGGTCGCTTAATTAGCGATCTTGCCCGGGTCGGATATAATCATATCGACAAACTCAAATTTCCTCGCAGATTACCCTCAGGCACGGATAGAGGCCTTTCAACTACAGACTATTCGAAATAGCTTGGTAGCTACTAGTCTTGTTCCATTTGACCTAGAACGGGTGCTTTCAAAGCTCAATATCTCACTCCGAACGCCTACACCACCAAGTAGTCGACCACGCAGCAGATCAAGCCAATTCACCCTAAGACCGTCGTACAACTACAAAAGCAAGCTTTATCGCTTAATAGATTGCTAAAGCAACGGTCAAATAGCCCTCTGACCTCATCAAAACTGGTCCTAGATCGTATTATTAAAAGCTTCTATATCTCGATGCATAGAGCCGCTTTACTCGCGCAAGCAGACGCCAATCTACGTGCAGCGAATGAGAAGAAACGCCAGAAACACACATGGTCAAATCGGCATATAACACATAAAGGGGGCCTATCAGTTGAAGAGGGTCTACACCTAGTTCAGCAGCCAAATCAGCCGGTTGAAGGTGATCAGCTAGTATCGCCAGCGCAGGGCAACATGCCTATTCAGCAAGATCAGCCAGCCAGGAGGGCTCCGCCAAGGTGTAGTGGATACAAGAGATTGGACGCGGGATCAATTCATGTAAAAATTGCTATATTTAAATTAATTAAGGCGTTTTGGTTAGAAGGTCTGGGTTTGAAAGAATAGTCATGGGCGGACTTCATGGCTCGCTTGTGGATTACGTTACAGAGAGTTCAGGTGACCCAAAGGGAACAGGACCATGCAAACAAACACATAAGAGGGGGGACATGACAACATGTCTGATTGTCTACCCTGAGCACCCTGAGTGAAGGGTGAGCAGATCCCTAAGCAGCCATGAGTGCTCTGGGGGCAGTCCGTGCTCCCTCAGGGAGTATATGGAAATCGTGGGCTGAAACAGATCACGTGCGAGTTATGTGAGTAAGATTCTGGTAAAAAGGACACTTAAAATGGCGTCAAGAGTAGCCGCTTTCGGCGCCCAATTTACCGTTACTTAGCGTTGGGGTGTAAAGGAAATAGTACTGATGTTGTTTTGGTCCGTGGATGAAGTGGATGCGAGAAAAAGCTTACGGGAGAGGCGGGAAATAGTCCTTGGTTTTAAGTGTATCACTGCTAGCGGATGTCGAAGCAAGGAATATTGATCTACACTCTGATGTACGAAAGATTTACGAAATCAATAGAGGTCATGAGACTAATCGCCATATTCCAGATGAACTATCGAGTCTTAGGTTTGGTGTTGCGCTGAAGTGTTATAGTGTCGCATAGTAGATTTCGAAATCAAATTTACCTCCGCACCCTAGGACTTGCTTCCTAGAGTCATTTGGTTTAGAAGTCCGTCTCATCATTCCGGCCGAATTATCTTGTAACAAACGTCCAAATTGATGGATCATCATAGTAGTAACGAACTTATTCACACCGCATAGAATCTCGTACTGTAGAATCGATTGGCAGTCTTGGCGATCGGGGATCAGCGTGGCTAGGGTACACTATCGACTGACGTGCACCCCACTCTACTTGGAGATCACAAGCTATGAATATTAGGTCTGCTGCTGTTACGAATAGAAATTTCTCATTCTATACAATGTAGTACATACTATCATCATTCACATACAATTTTAAATCATCCATGCAGGAGGAACTCAATCCATACGCGCCCGAAATATGCTCGTCACAATACAACACCAGCTTCAATCCCCAATCGCAGTACAGTATTACCTTCAATCCCCACGAGTAACCTCTTTAACAGTATCCACCGAGGACACTGAAACAGAACCATATCCATTAACACGAGACTCCTCGTTCGAACCCTCCTCGTCCTCTCCCTCATCATCATCATCATCATCATCATCATCATCATCATCATCATCATCATCATCATCATCATCATCATCATCATCATCA